>VWZP01009762.1:896673-1203868 GCA_013396995.1 Dicaeum eximium | reverse complement strand
GGAGGCGGGGGGGCTGGTAGAGGAGCTTTGTTCTTGTTTTCGGCGCTCGCTGCCTGGCGGCGGCCGGGGACGCGGGGCCGGCCCGAGTTCACGCCTCACTTGGTGCACACGCACGGTGCGGAGCGGGGCCGGGCGAGCCGCCGCCGCCGCCCGCCGAGCCGAGCCGAGCCGAGCCGAGGCGGGCTGGCGCTCCCCACAAAGCGCGGCCGGGCGGCCGCCTGGATCCAGCCCTGCCGCAGCTCCCGCCGCTCCTCCTCGGGCCCCCCCGGCCGCCGGGGCAGCCCCCTCCTTCTTCTCCCCCCCCGCCTTTCCCGATCGGCGGAAAAATGTCGGTCTGCCTGCGCGGGGAGCGGCGGCGGGGAGAGCTGTGCAGAAGGTGCAGTTTGAATTATGCTTCTTCCCCCTCCGGCAGCTCTGTGGTGGCCAAATGCAGTTCTCGCTGCTGGCCATGTAAATAACCGGGGCTGCTGCTACCCCAGTGGCTTTAAATGCATCGCGGGGCTTTCCCCCTTACTAAAAAAAGCCCTACCACCAACAAAAAACCAAACCTCTTTCCCCCCCGTGCCAGCCCTTTAAATGCTCAGAGCAAGTGTACATTTCCATCTGAAATCAACCCAAGTGTTACTGGCAGTGTATTTTCTCGGAGAGAGGGGAAGAGGGGGGATCTGGCGTTTGGACCCAATAAAATGCTCTGCTCCAGTGTAAATATTTACAGGTTATTTGTGACTTTTTAAAAAACATTTTCAGTGAGGTCTGTTATTTACAGCGTGTCATAAGTTATTAATGTGCATTGCCTAAGTACCCTGCTAAATCTGTCTCATGCTTTAGAACAAAGTCGACAATTGGCATATTGTTTAAAGTATGAAAAAAATGCGAGTGGGTTTAAAAATTGGAAATATCTGTATTTTCAGAAGTGTAAATATTGCTTTGTGTCTGTCAAACTCCAGCCCTTGAGTATGAGACAAAGACATATATTTTGATTAATTTCTCACTGAAACTGACTTGTCACCTATTCAAAGTTTTCTGGAACTTGGGGAATGCCAAGAGAGTCCTGCCTGTTGTATGAACTCTGCATCTTTTCTACCGCAAAAAAGTTTTGCATGATGTCCAGTGATAGGCAGAGGTCAGTGGAACTTGGGGAATGACAAGAGAGTCCTTCCTTGTGTATTAACTCTGCCTCTTTTCCTTCCCCAAAAAGTTCCCCACGATGTCCAGTGATAGGCAGAGGTCAGACGATGAAAGTCCAAGTACCAGCAGTGGTAGTTCAGATGCCGATCAGAGGGATCCGCCTGCACCTGAACCTGAAGAGCAAGAAGAACGAAAACCCTCTGCCACCCAGCAGAAGAAGAACACCAAACTATCCAGCAAAACTACTGCAAAGCTATCTACTAGTGCAAAAAGGTAAAGGGGAGAGTAAAACATCCTGCAGTATTTTTGCACTTTATTTGGAGTCACAGTACTTGCACTGCACTTGTCAGGGCAGAGAGATTCTTCTTGTAAACTTATGTGGAAGGGAGCGAACTATCAACTTTGGTAGTACAGGAGCCTGCTAAGCAGTGTTCTAATTAATCTAAGTCTTGTTGGGGTAACAGTTACACAGAATGGTCCTATGTCTTTTGAAGAGTTGGTACAGAACTTGGTAACCTACAGGCTGACTGGGAGGGGGGGACCTAGGTACATTCTGTATTTGCAAAAATGTGTGAGAGAGTTTTGGCGCTTTTTTCCTGAGTTAGGTTTTCATGTCTGATTGGTATAGGGTGGAGTCCTCCTGGAGTATTTTATTATGGTCAGTAGACTGATGACAGGTAATGCTGTCTAATTAAAGAAGTCATAAAACCCCAGTGGCTTCTCTGGGCCTTATGAGAGCTTTTCATGATGATGCACAGGAGAGCCTTACGCACCTTGAAGGAATGGGTTCATTCTGCCATTCCCTTGGGAGAAACTTAGGTGAGTTTTCTCCCTTAGGATCTGTGGATTTAAATCATGATGTTCTGCAGGTAGCCTTTTCCTTTAAATATGAGAACCTTCAGAAACCTTGTTTAGTTATGTTGGTTGCACTTTCATTTGTATATAAGTTTATTGGCAGTGTGGCTTTCAAGATGCATACTTGGGTAATTTTCTCAAAGATCAGCTGTGTGAAATACTCAGACTTGAAATACTTTAATTTCAGCTGTCTTTGGAGATGAAATGTAACTTTCCAGTCCTTTCCCTGGAGTTGCTTTTATTTGCAAACATTTACAATTATCCTGTAGCAAGAAAAGTTGTAAAATAGCTGTGGTAGCTTCAAATTTTGCTTATTCAGTGTGAGTGTTGTAGTTCTGACTTTTATGAGCACTTTAGTAGTTCTGTATTGGACTTAAACTTAGTAAATTCTTTTTGAAATATGTTAAAATTGTTGCAGAGAATGGTTGTGTGGCTTTAATGACTTTTGAGATTGTCAAAGAAACCCTTTGAAATAAGACTGGCTAAAGAGAAAAAAGTTTTGCAGCTACTATGTAGCACTTGTAATTTGTTGTTACTTGTCTTTATTTGACAAGCCTGAGATACAGGTTTTTGACACTGAGTTTTCCCATCTTGTCTTTATTTCACTTAATTGTTGCAAGTCTAATTCCATGCATCTCAGATAGTTCAGTAGGCTGACTGAACTTACTGGTGTTAATGCAAGGACATCCAGAGCAGTTTCTGTTAGTTCACCTTTTGACACTTGCTATTTGCATGAAATTCACAGTATTGCTCATATGGGTCCTTTTGTGAAGAGAAGTCTTACTTGATATTTTTAAGAGGAGTTTAACATGTGTATTTTGAAATTGCACCTCTTATGTACCTAAATAAGCTTAAAATGACAGGAAGTTTTCAGTACTCATTTTTCAGATCTGAATTCCTTGTGGATGTTTGTAATAGAGTAAAGTTATGCTCAGATTATTTCAAGTTATTTCATCACTTTTTATCACATAAATGCAGCTACTGTATAAGGTTGCAGGAGGAAAGGCAGCAGAAGGTATGGAGAGAAGCAAAGTTGATCCAGAGAGATTATTCCAGTAACAGAGACAGCCTGGCAGATCTGCAAATCCACTTTTAAAACACACTGCAAAGTAATAGGTAAAATATTGTGAAAAGAGCGTGTCTGCTGCCAGCACGGTTCACTTGAGCCTCAGTCACAGGTCCTGTAGCTCTGCTTTAAAGTCATTGTCAAATCTGCCTGTGCAGGCTCCCCCCCCGCCCCGCCTCATTTGCATATTAGCTTGAAAAGAAAATCTGCCTGGTAAAAAGTGCTCGGATGTGAAAAAGAGTTACTTTTCTGAATAGTTGTGGGAAATTTCTACCCAACTCAGCTGTAAGTGTTCTGTTTCCATACAGCGTGGAGCAGGAAAAAAGCTGCAAAGTTTCTCAGCTGTGGGATTTGGGTTATGCCTCTGAGAACAAAGAGGAAGCAGCCATGTTAGCATTACTGAAGGCAAAGCCAATCTTGCATTTAACTGCATGGTGGTAGAGGGCAGTGTAATTCCCTGATTTATTCTATAGACTATCTCAAATGCTTTGTGTCTGTTCTCATTTCACCAACAGAATCCAGAAGGAGCTAGCTGAAATAACCCTTGATCCTCCTCCTAACTGCAGGTATGTAATGGCTTCTTAAATTTTGGTCGGTGGTAGGAAATTATTGTGCTCAGGTTAACAAAAGGCAAACTTAGTGTTTATGACAGGTGACTGTTAGAAATTGCGTACAGCAGATTGAACAAGCATACAGAACGTTTGAAACTGAAGTTTGATATTTTGTCTGCATGTTGGAGGTGTAGTCATTAGTGATTGATGTACACAGTGAAATCTATTCAGTTTGTTGTTCGTAGCTGGTCACTGCCTTTGTGAAACGTTATTTATATGAACATCAGAATAATGCTGAAGCTTTCAACTTAATGTCTGCATGTAGTTTGAACTGGGTTTTTGAGTGCTGAGTTTCTAGAGTGATTTTTTCATTCTGAAGTAAGGAAGTGTATGTGATTTTTATATGCTTTCTCATAGTATGTTGTTTAACAGATAAACTGAAGTATTGCCTCTAAATTTATGTGTCTGTTGGTCAAAATTGTAGTCTCTTGACAAAGAATATTTTTAAGGAAGTTCCCAACTCGGGAGGCACTTCTGTTTGGTTTTAGAAAATGAAATTTTAAGCATGGAATACTAAGTAATATAGTTTTAAAGTGATGGTTTGGAATTGAAGCACTTGATCTGTAAGAAAGTTAGATAGTAGCACAGTTGGCTAATTTCTTTAAATTTTTGCATGTTTTACTTTTGTTTAAAGGATGCATAAAAATTCTCATTAGCTGTGAGCATCCAGTGTTCAGATTTGCAGTAAAGCTAGCATTAAATAATGTTGCTTTCATTTGAGGCATCTCAGTAAGATTTCTGACTGGAAGGTATCTTAATAACTTGTGTAACATGTTTTTAAAAATATGCTGAAAATGCTTTCTGATTCTGTGTTGGAATTGTTTGGTTTTTGAGTAGTTGGTGGGTGTTTTGTGAATTTGCTAAAATATGAGCTGTTCTTCTGTCTCACTAATCCATGAGCACGAGGGCTAAGCCAGAGCAGTGTTTTATTGAATTTGTGGTGAAGGCATCTTGTCCTTAGGACTGTGCTGTAGATTGCCTGTGGCAGTCTGATGTATTTGCATGTAGGGTCAGTGGCTCTGTTTGTTTAGGGCTTGGGTTTTGTGTTTTGGTTTTGTTGGCTTTTTTTGTTTGTTTGTTTTGTTGTTGGCTTTGTTTTGTGGTTTTTGTTGGGTTTTTTTGTTTTTTTTTTTTTTGGTGGGGAGATGAATTTGGTTTGGTTTTAAATAACTGCTTTAGATAATTTTAAATAAATTACTGGGATCTAGTTCTGTGTTGGTCCTGCACTTCATGGTAGAAAAGAAAGTACTGCAATGAAATAGAACCCTGATGCTTTGCTTACAGTTGCCAAAAAGATAATTGTAGCAGTTTCGGGTACAGCAAGTTACAGCTTTTAGAAAGAGAAGCTTTCACACTCTGCAGCCCTATCTGATACTTGGCTCGCTGGGAAAGTGTGTTCCTCTCATATTAGCACGAGTATTGCAGAGCATTTGCTTGTGAGCTGGTACAGCCAGATGCCCAGGAATGATGTTGAGAATGATGAAAACCCCCCAATGTGTCTAAAATTATTCAAGTTTCTTTCCTACAGAGAGTAGGAAAAAAATGTTGTTTTTTGCCAGTGAGGAAGTCAGTGCTTCTGTTCCCATAGGTATTTTTAAGAGGAATTAATGGATTTACTCAGTAACAACTTTATGATGAGTGCATTTTTACCTTTTGCAAAGTAATAAAAAAAACTATCTACAAGAAAAACAAGCTTCTGTAACAGGAGATCTGGGTTTACATGATAAACAGTTTGAACAGAGTTTTAGTGACCAAAGCATTTACTGTTCCATTGAAACTGACTTGTTAGAAGGAGCCTTTCTGGTACCGAGGGGTAAACGCAGATGTGTGTTATGTGCAGAAACAGTTGACACTTTTACTTTCTTTTAGGGTGTAGTAGCACAGATTAGGCTACAGACAAACACAGCAGGCTTATGACACCTCTGTATTGCTCATCATGCAACAAGCAGCAGAATGCTACTTATTGCATTTCTTGTGAAAGAAAAAGAATTTGTAAAAAAAAAAAACCCAAAACATTTAAAAGCCTGTATAATTTGGGCATATTCACATGCACTTTAAAAATAAAAACCTTGTGTCTAAGTTCTCCCAAAACAGTTTTTCATGCACAGTTGTTTCTCTTCTAGTTCTAGAGCACACCCTTATCATTTGCAGTCCACATGTTGCAGGCTTCACAAGAATACAATGGGCAATTAATGCTCTTGGATGCTGATAGTGCTTCTGGTTACTCAGTAACATAACTAATGAAAAATTAGCAATTTTTAAAATGCAGTAATGGCACATATAAAATGTTAAATGTTACTTTAACAGGATACAGTACAAATACTCAAGTACAAATATGTTGAACTCTCTCATATCATGTTAAACACTGATATCTGCTGTCCCTTCTCACCTGCCAATGCAACTGCCCAGAGTCACCCCATGGGAGTCACCCGAGGCTGATTTAGCTACTTTAGAATGACATCGACTGTCTGCACTGTGATTCTCATGCAAAAGAGGTGTAGAATTCCCCAGCAGTTAGTTGGTTTTGCTGCAGTCACATCTATTGCTATAACATCTGCTTTACAAAATGCCAGAGCCCCAAGCAAGCCCCGTTCCTGGGTATGCTGAGCAGACCTGGGCTGTGCACTAACTTCTGTTTAGGCACTGGGATAGCAGAATGACAGGCACAGTAAAACTGACTAAACAGTAGTTTTTTGCTTGCCTGTCTCAACAGAAGAGATTGATTTCTGATTCTGTTAATTGGACAATGAACTGTTGAAAATATCATGTTGTCATGTATCATGCTGTCATGTTTGTGAGCAGTGACTACGAGCTGCATCTCAGGGGTACTAATGATAAAACTTAATATCTTCGTGCTGATAGCTTTACTCCTTAACATGCAGTAGCACTAAATTCCTGTGATTTTGGTTGATTTTCAAGAAAGATAAAGCATCAAAAGCAATAAAATTAAATTCAGTCTTAGGCCACTGAAGATGTTGGAGAAACATTAAGTGCTGCTTTCCATTCATGTTTTCTCCTGTTCAACAGAAAGCCCGAAACAAGTCAATTACTGTCCAACATACACCATAGCACTAGGACACATAGGTAAACTGAGGACAGGTATCTGATTCCATATTTTCTTGCTTTTGCCATCTTAACTCAAAGCTGTGCTACTTGATGCAGTGTGCTGTATTTAATTTCTTTTGTGCTTTTAATAGCATAAAGCAAAGCTAAAAAGATCTTGGCCCTATTGCTCCCAGGCAGCTCAGTTTCAGACCATGGCCAAGTGCTTATACTTACTTCAAGGTGTGGAAGTGTGCCAAACCCCACTGTTACAGACTCTCAGGTAAATGCTGCAAAGATTTTGCACGTAGTGCATGGTAAATCTGAGCTGCAGAGATGCTCTTAAATAAGTCTGACATATCTGGAATAACTATTTTCAGCTCACAGCATAAAGCTGTTTAGATCAGAGGTCACTGCTCTGTAGTTAAGGTTATGTCTGAGGCTGCTGTTGTGACCTGCCCAACTTGGAGGCTGCAGCTCAGGTGGAGCAGGGCACTGCTGTCTCCAGCTCTCATTGTATTTCCTGGATTTTAGGGTTGGCACAGGGGGCTGTTCCCAGGGGTGCTGTGATTTATAGCAGCTTCCTTTAGCTATTCCTGGCTGCCCTGCTGACATACAATAACAAAAATGTGTATTCCCAGTTTTCTTTGCTCACTCATTTCCATTCCTAAATTAAATATTGTTCTTCTTTGTGGAAAAGTTTTTGAAGTTCAATTTAATAACACTCCTGTCAGCTTAGTTTATAGTTTACCGCCCATTTTACAACAAATCCACTTTAGTGTAAACTTTGCAGGAAATGAATGCAAACACCAAATTCACCGTATCCACTCAGAGCTTAATTCATGTGGTTTAAAAAGTGGTGAGTTGAAATAGTGCATCTTTCCCAGGCAAGTGGGAGAATGTAAGTCTTTTATATCTTGTACTGTAAATTGGCTTTAATCTCTTCTCTTTACTAAAGTGAAAATCAGGTATTTGAAAGCAAGTAGTTAAAAAGAAAAAAGTAAAGTGGAAATGCCAGGCAAAACACATGCCTTGGACCACTGGTCAGAGAAACAACTTGCTTTCTTTGTAGCTGGGAAATGGGACTTATTGCTAAGGGAGAGTTGCTTGGATCACCCCAAAGGCTCCCTGCTCTGTCTCATCCTCCAGCCAGTGAGTGCCTGACCCTATAGTCTGTTGGAAAGATTTTCCCTTATAGGGATTACAATACTGATTCCTATTTATTTTCAGGCCTTGTGTGCTAATAGATACTAATGTGATTTCTTGAGCAGCTCTACAATAGGTGGCAGGTGATAATTTTGCTGTTTGTAGTCACTCCTAAACTTGCAAATAGTTTGATGGTTTATGAGTAGTAAATTTTGAAATTATGTATTTTAAAATAACACTCCGAAGTATGTGGACTAAGAACAAATGGAAGTAAGATGTGTAAGGGGTTTGTTTTTATACAGGATTCTTCTGCTTCCTGAGAGCTGCATTTGTCCCTTTCATTACTGCCACATCTTGGGCTAATTCCACCCTGCAGAGTGTTGCCAACGCCAGGCTCTGGAGTTTGACACAAAGAAGAATGTCTGCAAAACCCTGGCAGGCGAACACTATTACTGCTGCAGTTACGGACCCATGAATCCAGATGTTTGTAACTGTCGGACTGTGCTTGTTATTCCATCAGTGTGGGAGCACTGCAGTATGTGTTTAAAGCAATATTGTGAAGGTATTCCTCAGACCAGCAATTTAAGCTCTTTCAGTTGAGCTGTCTGAAACAATGAGGAGCAATGAACAATTGTGCTGGTGGTGCAGGCTCGTCCATGTGCAGAGGTAGTGCTGGATTTGAGCTAATGCAGCCTTGTGTTTGTGAGGAAGGTGCTGCAGCTAAGCTTGTAGAGCATTCCTTTTGTTAACATACTCTGTCTGCAGTAAGGTTATAGGCAAATGTTTACTCTGCAAACAGTTGTGCCTGTTGAAGATGTTACTGCACAGCTGTGGTTTGCTCCAGTTCTGCCACGGGAGGTGACTACTCCAGTCAGAAAGTGAAGCAGATTCATGTGATTACTCTGCAATGCTCCCCAGCGAGGGGAAAAAAATAAAGGAAAAAAAATCATCCAAGTTTGCTTAAATGGTTTAAATAGGTGATTCAAATGAACTCTGCTGGGTTTTTCCTCTCTCCTCTCAGGGTAGGCATTGTTCACACAAAGCTTTTTGCCACACACACCAGGATATGAATAAGCCAATCCATTCTTTTGTCTCTCAAATGTAGTAAGTTTCCATCTCCCCTTTGTCAAAACCAGGCATTCTGTTGCCTTTATGAAATCAGGAGAGAGAATATATTGCATGCAGTCAAATAGCAGGCCTTCATACAGTAGCACAAGTGTGCTCCGATCTTCACATGTACGTTTTTTTCTTCCACTCAAGCTATTGACTTTTCAGATTGGTGTAAGTCCTCCAGTTTTGTGTTTATTCTGTTAATTTCTTGTTGGGCAAATGTCTTTGTAGTATTAAATACTGAATCCCAGTGAGAAAAAAAAATGTCAGTTTTTCTGGTTTCCACCTCTGCAGTGAAAACCCAGGTGTGAACACTAAATGGTTCCCTACAGAAGAGCAGCTGATTAAGGTGTGTAAGAGATAGTTATGTTTAAGAGTACATCCCCAAATGCTTGTGCTGAAGCTGAACGAGCAAAATTTTTAAAAATCACCTAAACTCTACTTGATAATGTATCTTGTGACACATTATGCTTTTTATTGTCTCTCCCTGCCCAGCACTTTGTCACCGCTGAGTGCAATAAATGCCTTCTTCATGAAAAGAAAGCTGAAGTTTGCAGAATGGTTTTGAGAATACAACCCACATGATTATTTCTAACACTTCCTTCCCTATACAGAAGTTTACAGTTAAAAAAATACAATGAAGAGGGTTCATTGCTCCTTTAAAAACATGTTTGAAGTAACTCTCAAATGAATATTGAAATTCTACTTGTTAGTATTGCCCATATCTGATTTATCTAGAATTATTTCTCCTAAGCATTTTCTGCACTTCTCCTTCTTCCCTCCTTTTTTCTAACCAGAAGGCTATAGTCCAGGTCAGAGCAGGAAAGAGTAGTGTAATTTAGCACAGCAATCAGAAGTCTGGTATTTTTGTATTTCTGTCCAGTTGTAGAAGCAACCTTTATGCTACAGGGTGGCTTTTACCTTATTTGCTGGTAGTGAGTGAAACTGCTTAAGGAAGAGGGATGGTGCAAATTTAGAAAGGCATTTCAGTGAAACATTTAAGTGTTAGGTAGAGCCAGACTGCACTGTTGTTTAATATACTTTCATTTAAAAAATGCAATTGTGAAAGATTGTGTAACTCCTGAACATTTTGGATTCTGAGAATATTTAAATTACTTTCTTTTCAGTTGAGACTAGATGACAGATCCACTAACTCAAAATGCCTCAAGTTTTGGCTTTTTTTCCCCCTCTGCTAGTATTGACCTCCTGCAAGCTATAAACCAAGGTTTTTTATCAGCCCCCACGCAGTGAATTTCCCATGCAAGTATTCTCAGTGGCATAATTAAGAGAGGGTTATGCAACACAAATCAACATATCTACTCACGGGAGTAAGTTTTCATGCCTGAAGGTTTGACACTTGTGTGAGCAGTGTCCAAAGTACTGTCCTGCCTGCTCTGAAATCTGTGTGTTAGTCCAAAGATTATATAGATATTTCACTAGTTTTCAATAGCACTACTGTGAAAATGAAAAGAAAAAGAAAATTAATGTTTGTCTACTTTAAAGTTGCAGGAATAGTTCAAACACTTTTCTTTCAGCTACTGGTGTTAAAGAACTGATGCTCATTATGTCTTATCTGGAAACAATAGGAAAGCCTGACCAGTTTTTAAAACAATTCTTTAGGTATTGCTGTGCAAAAATTTGTGAAAAATGCCAAGTAATGGATCTTAGAGTTAAGGACAAATCTGCTTTTTGGATTTTATAACTGTACAAAGGCCCTTCTGGCTCTGTGATAAAACTGACTAAAATATGTCATGCACATTTATTTTTTTCTTTTTACACTCAAACTGTGCATTGCTCACCACTGCCAGCCTGTCATACTTAGTTTGTGATCAATAGTGGCAAGGTCCTAGCACTGAATGCTTCCCCCTCAGACTGACTTGTCTCTGTGAATCAGTTTCTCAGTTTCTTTACTATTATAGACTCAGGACACCTACTTCAAATTCAGTTTAACAAAGTGCAAGTACAAGAGAATCAGCTAAGCGGCATCAAACCTTTTATGTAAAATTACCTAATTCCTATAAAACTGACGTGTGGAGGTTTGCTGGAGGTGGTGTAACTTGGGTTTGAATAGATGTGGAACATTTTGAGACAGGTACTACACAGATCATGAAAAATACCTGGAGCATATTTTGTGAGCTCAGGGCTGGGTAGGCAGGAGCAGGGATATCCAGTCTCAGACAGGGGCACGTGTACCATTAAGCTGTCCAGGAACTGTGCTGCTCCTTTACATTGATGCCTTACTTTGAGCCAGTAACTGCTGGTGATAAATGAGTCCTAGCCTGGTTGCATTAATTTGGATTAATTTTCCCTCTGCAGAGAGTGCACTATACTGTTACCTAGTTCAGAACTGTGGCTGGAGCAGTTGTTAATTTTATAGCACTTACTGTAAAACAGACTAGCCAGACCTTTTAGGAACTCAGATACAAGCTTAGTTGACAATGATTAAACTACCATTATAAGCATTGCTTTCAGAAACAAGGGAGGGGTAAGATTTTTTTCTGATGAAACACCAAAGTGACCTGTAGTTAGCAGTGAGTCACTTTCAGGTTGGAAGAATCTGTAGAGGACCATCTGACAGTCCCTAGTAATTGATGGTTTCCTTATTGATGAGGATACTGGCCTAGAGCATATAAATACTGCATTTGGAGTTAACAGTGGGGATGAAAGGGTTGTAGCACATTGGAGGACAGGACTAGAATACTAAGTGATGGGGGCAAATGTAGGATGTGACCTTAAAAATATTGTGTAATTTAATAGTGAGAACTGCAAGGTACAGTGCTTTAATAGGCATAATCAGCTGCACAAATCCGTGGGGAAAAAAAGACTGGATGAGGAGCAGTTCTTCACAATTGGTGTAGCCACTTCAAGGATCATGTGCTTTGAAGGAAGAAGGAAAGAAAGGAAAAGATCTTCAGATATAGAAGAAAGTTGCTGCAAAGGAAATAAGGCAATTGTTGCTAGTCCAGAGTTGGTAGTTATGAAAAGCAACTTCAATTGCCATAATGAAGACCTAATATAAATGTAGGAGTACCTGGACATAAAGACAGCATGCAAAAGGTGGTGGCTCTGCATTGCCAGAGGTTTGTAAGAAACAAAGGACTGACGGTAACAGTTTAGATACAGTTGTTTCTACTTCAAGCAGGAAATAGACTGAGTGACCTCTTTAAGACCAGTTTGACCAAACTAGCATTTATACTGGATTTAAATTATAATGCTAAAGGAAAGCTTCTGGGGAAGTGATTTTTGCTACATTTAAAAACTGTAATTTAGTCAGGGTTTTGTAGTATAATCATCCTGGAAGATATAGAGGTGCAATGATTCCAGCCAGCAGCAACAATTATTTAAAAAGTCACTGGAAGTGCACAGATTTTGTGATGTTGTCAGTCAAAAAAAAGCAAACGTCCTGTGATTTTTCTGCTGATTTATTATTCCCCTCTGTCCCTCTCCCCCTTTCATTTTTGGCTTTGTTTTAATTGTTACCTAATCCTACTTTAATTACACAAAGTTGTCACCTTCTGCTAACTAGAAATAAACTAGGCACATATCCTCAGTTCTCCAGAAGTGTGTCACCTTTGTGAGAAACAAATAGCACAGCAGATCTGCAGTAGATCTTGAATTTTGATACTTCATACACTCTGTGCTTGGGTTCTCTGTGTTTGTTCCACAGGCACATGATATGTCTGACACTGAGCTAAACAAAAGCAAGGGGCATTTTTGTCCTTACACAGAGGCAGTTTGCAGTAGCTATGCAAGCAGTAATGCATCTTGCCCAGCACCCTAAATGGATCCAAGCACATCAGAAAGCAGTTGTGTAGTACTGTCTGTGACCATGGATCCTGTCTCGAAGCACCCTCTGGAATCAGAGCTCAGACGATTGTAGTGAAAATGTAAGCAGCCTGGCAGGTTTCCAGCTGATGAGTTAATGCTGCTATAAACTTGAGTAGTTCCTCTCTGAGGCATGCAGAAGGGTGCAGGCACTGGGAAGGAAGCCAGCAAAGTCAGAGAACAGACGGCAAAGCTAAAGGCCAGCCTCAGGGATTCACAACGAATTGTCTTGGAGGTGAGTTCCTCCCTTGCCAGAAACCCTTCATGTAGCTCCAGTGGCAGGGCTGGAAATCAGTAAGCAAATTAAGGCTCTCCTTCACTGCAAAGCCAGCCTGCCTTTTGGGAGCTTGTTTAACATAGATGAGCAAAGGGAGCTGTGTCCAGCACTCAGGCCATCCTGTGACTGGCTTAGCAGTACAAGTGCTGCAGAAAGCCAAGGGTTCTCAGTCAATGCTGGCTCAGTTTGTTGAGCTTGAAGCTGCAGTGAGGTAGTTTAGGTTTGAAGTCAGGTTATCACTTTGCTCTGAAGCCTAGACATGGAAGTCACCAAAATGTGACAGTGAAACAGTAGAGCATCAGCTGGTCAGATTTCATTGGACAAATGGAAACATGGGTGCTCTCCTTTCTGTAAGGGAATGGTAGCAGCAGAAAGCTATTTTTGTTTGCAATTTCAGTAAAGCATTTATGCTGTAAATGCTTTGAGCAGAGTGGATTTTAGGGGGTGGGGAAAGTGTTTCAATAGATCAGTAGCTATGCAATAGGAAAGATGTTCAGCTGACGGTGGCTCTTGCTGTGAAGGCTGCTGTTGTGGCAGACTGGGTAGGTTCCTTCCCAAATAAACCTTTTCTGACTAAGGACCTGTCTACTGTGTCCCCACTGCCTGGGGTTTGCTAATACTTTACTCGGTGTTTGTCCTTCTCCCTGGTATCCTATCTTCAAAGGCTTTATGCAGGCTGGAGGATCGGAGGGACAAATGAAGTGGTGCAGGGATGGTTAGCTGACACAGAGCTCTGTGTTGTCACTGTGCATCAGTGCCTGTCCTAACTTGTTCATGGATACCTAGGGCTTATCTGTATCAACTTTATTAATATCAATGGCAAAAGCTGTAGTTGGACATTACAGATTTAGCAACATCTCCCTCTACAGACACCCTGAGGGCCCAAAGAACCAACATCCTCATGCAAATACCTGGTATACCAGTCTGTGGCTGAAAAAGTGCTTCTTGTCTGGAGTAGAGATTTTAT
Source organism: Dicaeum eximium (assembly GCA_013396995.1). Taxonomy (NCBI): domain Eukaryota; kingdom Metazoa; phylum Chordata; class Aves; order Passeriformes; family Dicaeidae; genus Dicaeum; species Dicaeum eximium. The sequence continues at coordinate 1,189,841 of VWZP01009762.1, read as the reverse complement.
ATGATACCCATATAAGTTTTATATAGCAAGATAGTGCCTAGCTCCATGTTCTCCTTCTTCCAGAGTCTTGGATTGCTGGAGTAGTGTGAGGAGTTGCAGTAGCAACCTGGCTGCTGTGTATTTTGAGTTTGGTTTGCTTCTTCCTTTTTCTTTATAAGCCAGAATTCCAGGTGGTGTACTTAGTTATACCAGAGCAAACACACCACAAGTTGTTTTCTTTTTAAGAAACAAGTTTCTGAAGTGAGACATCATCAAAACAAAGCAGTGATTTGTTTGATAATACAGAGTAGCAAACCTTAAATAGATCCACATGTGGAGAAGTCGGTTACTTTCAAGGTTCCCTGAAAACAAATGCAGTGAAAGCATTTTAGTTTCAAGTGTTTTGTTTGGTTTATTTTTCATGGCAATACTGCAGACTAGCATTATTTGAAGTCCTTGTTTTCTGTTAAACCAGCTTGGGTTTTTTTGTTTTAGGAATAGAAGAAGCAAAGTAATTTCTTATCATGTAGAAGGCAAGCTAACGGTAGCGGCTCTCGATACTGAAACAGCTTTTGTAGGCTGAGCACCATGTGGTTCTCTCAGATATAAAGGGCATTCTGGCAAAATTCCTGTACAATGACCAGTGTGCCTTACTAGAAATTAGACAAGATGGAGGAAATGGAGAGAGATGTGAGCTGTACTGCTCTGATAAATGACTTTTCATCCTTCTGGATGCTGTTTATGCTGTTTGCATTGCCTCTGGATTTCTCTTCAGGCTGTGCTTGATATTTTTGCTGTAGATGGCTACTGCCTACTTTTCATTCAGGCCGGACTGTAAGAGAGATTTTGAAAACTCTGCTTTTTTTTCTGACAAATGCAAGTTGATGGGCTTAATTTTTCTTTATTCCCTGATTCTGACCTTGGAAAAATAAATATAAATAAAATCTCTCATCTGGATTGTCAGACTCAGCTGTGCTTATACTCTTACATTGTTTTCAAACATGCGAGTAAGGAGACAGGAATGACAGTGAACACACCTCTCCCCACACCTGAGATAATCTTGATACCTCCCTGCTAAAATCATCCATCCAGGCTGGGCAGCTTTCCAGTAAAGATGACACGTGCCCACCAGTGTGATAGCAGCTGGTTTAAGGAGGTGGGAAGATAAGAGTGCTATTTGAAAAAAATGCACCAATAGAAATATCACTTTGGTTTTCTGCTTCTTGGAAGTGTGTGAAGAACAGGTAATTATGAGAGACTGTATTGCCCAAGGTCTTAGTCCAAATCCATTTATGCCCAGAAGAGTTTCATGTTTGTTAACTTTGAAAGAACCATTGGCTTTTGAAGCCTGAATGAAAAAGAAAAAAGTAACACTAAATTGTGCAGTGAGCAGTCCATGCAGTGCACTGAATGTTATTTCTGAAAGTAATTCTGTTGATCTTTTTCCGAAGTTGGTTGCTGATCACAGACTGAGGGGTCAGTTCTGGTTAGCTTTGCAGTAGATGCCATAAGCAATGAATGCTTGATGAGTGTCTGAGAGATGCTGTGCTACATCTGCTTGTGCTTTCCATATGCAACTCTGTTCCCTTCAAAGTCATCTGCAGAGTGCAAAGTACCATGAGTCATTCTGTCACTGCTGGAGTGTGTAAGTACAGTCTCTTAGCTAGGTGCAAGCCAGAGCCTGGCTTTTATCCAGTTTGGATGCAGAGCAGGACACAGAAACACCCCATTGCGCTGCTCTGTCTTAGGTGGGTGGACAAACCGCAGTATGAAATTGCTCCAGCTGCACGTGTTCCTAAGGGGCTGAAACCTCTGTTAGGAGTGAGCATGTTCCTGGGGCAGCCCAGCTCTGCTCCAGAGCCAGCAGTGCAGCACTAAGCCAGGGCAGCTCTTTGTCCTGCCGAGGAGCAGCGCTGGGCGCAGGGTGCTGGTGGTGCAGCCACGTTCTGCTTGTGGCGAGGCTGCAGCGCCTGTGCTGATGGCCATGGCGCCTCTCAATCTGTCAGTAGTTGCTCTGAGTTTTTTCCTACCCTCTAAAGTTTTAATGGTGGAATCTGGATCACCCCTGGAATAGAAATTTGGGGAAAAAGATTTTCCTGAGGGAAGTTTGAAAGACAGAAGCTTTACTATAAAACCTTTCTATTCTCATTTTTGGAATCTGCAGTAAGTTGTTCCTGATATTATTAACTCTTCTGGCAGGTCGAGTTAATTTATGTATTAGTCCTCATGCTGCTGTATGAATTATAGATTTAATTATGGTCCAGGTGCTCAGAGCTTTGCCGTTCTTCTATATGTTAAATATAAAGAAAAAATAAGTCTGAGTAATTTTTTGTCTTAGTGAATAAATGTAAACACTTGGAAACTGTGCCTGAGTATAAATAAATAGAGGATTTACTTCACAGAGAATGTTATTATCTACTCCAGGGTATTCTGCTTTGTGGGGAGGATTAGTGCTTTGCATTATACTGGGACACGCCTTTTTACAGCTACTACTCTCTGCAGCAGAAGATGAAAAAGTTTTCCTGTAATTCCTTGTATTTCCAAATTTTCTTTTGCAATTACAGCTCATTACTAAGGGCCAAAGGTTGATTTGAGTTAACATAGCCATTACAAGAAACACTCTCTGATTCCCTGATAGGGTAAATAAACTACCTACTTGTAGTATTCCTCTTCTTCTGAGTTCTCAGTCTTTCCTTTTTTGCCTGACACAGTTTTATTCAGAGTTCTTGAAGGTTCTTGTATTGCAAGGCTACTTAAGTGTGTTTGTTTCTTGTCCTAAACCAGTTTTCCATCCTACTTTCTTCTAACATATCTGAAAATCTAATTTTTGGCTGCAGTTTAATTCCATTGAACTCTTTCCATAACTGTCTGTTCATAATCAGGCTGGATACAAGATCTGTGAAAAAAAACCCATTTTTTACTGAGGTTTCATGGGATATTTGGGCAAGGGGCAAGTATATGAGGCATGTTAAATAAATGGGACTTACTTCTCTTCATTCCTCTTTTGTTTCTACATTTTTAATGACTGCCTTTCTGCTTTGTGGCCCTGAGTCAGAGAAAGCCCACCTTTCTCACCTTTTCCAGGAAACCATGTGTGTGTTTAAATGCTTTTCATAAGGGAATGTGAATTGGCCTTGTTTCAGCTGCCACTAAACATCACTTGACAGAGCCTGTGAGATAATATGCCTGTGTGTCTGCTTCAGTATTGAGGACAAAAAAAATTTAAGACTATACTTCTTTAATATATTTCACTATTAGAATATGCCATTTATGCATGCAGTAATATGAAATTTCCAGATGAGGGTCAACTAATTTGTTCTTGCAATTGTCTCCTTATGCTTCTTCTAATTTGTGGGTCAGAAAAATGCGTGTCATGATTTCATTTTTCTTTTGGGCACTGCAGCTACCCTCAAGAGTCTGCTCTTCCTTAGACACGAGTAACATATTTGATGCATCTCCTGAGGAAGCAGCCAAAAGTGCATGTTCTGACCTCATCTTTAAACCTTTCCATTTCTTTTACTCACACTTAATGAAGTTACTATCACAGCCATTAAAGATAATTGTGTAAAAGTAGATTATGTAATTATTGTAGTGGTACTGGGTTTAGTATAGTCAAGTATTGATTCTGATTCTTTATTTTGGCCCAGTATGGCAATGCCAGTTTGTTCTGATTGTTGGATTTGGAAGTCTGTGTTGGTTATTTGAGGTGGCTAGGGAGTTTGTTCTGAGGAAATCTGAATGGTTTAGAGCACTTTGATACTTTTGTTTAAGAAATTAATTTACATTGAAGAGACCCTGTTTTAATGTTTCAAAAGTTTTTCCTCTGTTTCTTTGACGCTTAGTACAGGGGATCATTTACAAAAGTTTTGCCAGTATCCCTCACCAGTCAGTTGTGGTTCACTGGTATTGACACTATGGAGAGCTGTGCAGTTGTCTTCTAGATATCACTGCTGTGAATGGATCTACAAGTGGGTTCTTACATTTTTTGTAAGCTCTCTTGATGCACTGCACCTTTTGATTGGGGAAGCCACACATGCAATTTCTTTATTTGAATACGCCTCTAATGTGGTTTAGACTAAGATCTGGAAGTAAACTCTTCATAGGGATTTTCCTATAACAGAGCCTAAATTTAGCCTTCTTTTATATGAGCATAATTTTAGTTCACGAAGTACCTACACTCTGTGGGAGGTTAGTGAATGAATGGGCTGGGGGCTGACAGTCTATAGGCTTTCAAGTCCTTTACTCAAGAAGGAAATGCAATTGATGTCACCATGTTAATTTGATGGAGCACATTTATAGGAAGCTTTATATAGCTGTTGGGTGTTCGCTTAAAACCATGTCTTCATTTGCTACATTTGTTTGTTGTGTCCTTAGGTTATTTAATAAAACATGCAGTGAAACACTAGAAAAGCTCCTGGACTTTCTCTTCCAAACAGCTATTGTTGTCAATATTAAGGTTCATGTCTTAAACAAAACAGTCATCTTTCCTTATAGCAAAAGTATGATTTTGAAGAGTTATTTACTCTTCATGTGTTACTGTGTATTTTTATTTTAAAACTGAGTTATATCGATTGGGCCTTTTCTGGATGTTGGAAGTCAAATCAAGTCCCTGTGACTTCTGGAGATGGAAATGCTATTGTACAAAATCCTTATTAGTATAAAAAACATTCAGAGAAACGTTTCAAGTCAGTGCCCACACTCTTCAGATTCCCTTTGTTTCTGAAGGCCACTGTGGGCTTGTCTGCTGTATTTCTGTGTCTGTGGTAAATAAGTGCATACAGTGGTGCAATGCATGAGACAAGGTTGGCTTGGCACCGCTGAATTGTCATCAGTCTGGTCTTGTTATTACTCATAAAGTGTGCTTCGCTGTAAGCACACTATAGAAGCTCCCTGTTTAGTGCTCAGGAACACTTTCCTTGGAAATTGTGTGCCTTTTTAATGTGTCATGGCTCAATTATCACATTCATTTTGGCTGCCAAAATAGCCATATATATTGTCTAGCAAGTGACAGCCTGGGCCTTTATCTCTTTCTGGCTGTTTGCCAGCTGTTTAATTGCAGCCTAGTGTTTGCTGTGTGTCACATCTTATGGTGGTCTATTATACCCAGCTAAAACAATATTTTGAAAATGTTTCAAATGTAAACTAATTCTGTGAGACTTTACATCCTGTTATTTACATGATCTGCTAGGAATGTAATGTAGGTCATTTTCCCCCCTACAAATACAAACATTTGTACCTCCGATCATCTTACGAATTTCCAGGGCAGAGAGAAGACAAGATGGGGATGCAGAAATGCTGTCTTGTCCCCTTGAGAGATGTAATTAAAGCTGTACACTTGTCATGCAATTTTTCATTTGTAGTTTCCAAGATGTTTTTAAAGCCAAATATTCTCTTTGTTCTGCCTTTAGAAAAGAGCAAGCATACAGAAACTGAGCTGAGATCTCAAAAGGAATAGCAAAGCCTGTGAGCCATATTTCTGCCCAAATGGATACTTTGGGTGAAGGTGATGTTGGGGTTTGTGTGAATGGTGTCTCAGAGAGGCAGAGAATGGTGCAGGTGCTGTTTGGACACAGCACATTTGGTTTGGCAGCCGCCTGCTTTCCATCGGAACGACCTAAGGCAGGGCTGGCTCCGTGTCCTGCCGCCCCACCCCACCTGGGGCATGGAGCCACTCCGTGGGAAACCAGGATATTGGAGGGCTAAGCACAGCACAGCACTTAGGTGTGCAGGGAATCCTTGGGCTAAGTATGAGTCCAGTTTTACCTCCTTGTCTTTGTACAGGTATTACTATCTTGCTCATTTTTTCCCTGAAGAGCTGTTATCTTGAGAGTTTCAGCTCCTGGATGGATTCCTATGAGATGCAAAATGCTTTCACTCTAAGAGCAACAAAGGTACATTAGCTAACAGCCTTGGCTGTGTAGATTTTTTGGCAGAAACTTTGCTTTTCCACTGCTTTAAGAGGAAATCAGGATTTGTTCTATTGCTTGTTTAATAGGAAGAATAACTGTTTAACAAGAAAGATGTGATAAAAGTCTTGGTAAACAGTTTTGCAGTTCAGAGGAAAGCAGACCAGAAGAGCGCTTTAAAAAGATCCCATTTTTGTACAAACACTAGATTTATAATTTTTCTTCTTAGTTGGAGGGGAAAAGATCCCATCTAGCTAAAGCCATCTAGCGTACTGAAAGAAGTTTGATATTAAAATGGGCTTTTTTTAAAGGAAATAAAATTATTAAAAGTGCTCTTAAACCTTGTGAAAAATCCAATACTTTGTGAGGATAATATACTCAAGCATGTGCATGTATGTTTTTTCTGGTTAATCTGCTAGAAAAATTGTGGTAAATAACCCCCTTTTAACATGTCTTTTTGAGAAGCTGACCTGTTACAAAGTGAGCATTCAAAGGTATTTAGGAGAGTGTTGTACATATATGGGGCAGCTGGAGTGAGAATGGTTGTGGCAGTTCTGCTGTGCTGTCACTGCATGTCTGTTCAGGAAATGCATCAAAACAGTCACTAGCATATTTTTTTTTGTAGCAAGATCTGCATAATTACAGTAGTTTACAAAGTGAACTGTCTATCCCGTGTCAAAAAAGGCTTTGCTTGAGTTTCTGCTTGACAAAACCCCTCATTGTTCCATTAAGCTTTTGTGTAAGTGCTGTATTTAGTATATTTTGCATGTGAGTTTCTTACGTGTTCCAAATCACGTCACTTTCTGGTGAGTCTGAAGACATCATCAGCTAAGTTTTGTAGTGTAAAGTGGGTGCTGAAAGGCAGCCTGCAGAAACCCTTCCTCTCTTCATGCTGCCTGGTTCCATAAGGCAGGTGTGCATGTGTGCCACTGACATGGAGGTATAGATTTTTACATGACTTGTTAAGAAGTTGTTATTTCTGAAGAGAAGTTCCAACACTCAGTGCACAGATACCCTCTCATTAAAAATGCTTACGTGTTAGATCTGGTCATTGCAAACTGATGGTGGCTTTGGGGAAGTGAAGTTTCTCTATTATTTGAGGTCTTCAAATATGCCTGGGAGTTAGATACAAGGAGGTTAAATCCCAGCAAAGCTCGTACAAAGCCCAGCTGGCAAAGCAATAATGCCAATTGCTCATCATGGCTGACATTCAGTATCTGCTCAACAATAGATACGAAGGGGGACGTGGTCAGGACAGGTCACAAGAATGCATAGCCCATACACCACTACAGGCTGATCAACACTGAATGTTGAAATAATGACATTAATCAAATGCAGCAAACTGGTGGGAAGCAGGGTGAGAGCAAATACCCATGCTGCATTTGCTGTGGAACTATTGAAGGGTGCAGAGTGGTGCAGCCAGAGTGCGGAACTGTCACAGGCCGATGGTTCAGACTGAGTGTGGACCAGCTGCAGTACTGGTGCTTCAGGGTTTTGCTTGGCTTTTCATGTCCCTAAACTTGCTGTGCTTCCTCTTCCAAGTCCTGTTTCACACGCTGCTTTTGTTCGCCATTTCTGACTTTTTGCATCTTCTCCCTCTCCCATGTCCACAGCTGTGATTTCAGTAACTGGGACTAAACACTGGCCTTTCTTCAGTGGAATATTTTTTGTATAATCATAGCTACATTCTTTGAGGATTTAAAAAAAAAACAAACTGAACAACAACAAAAGAAAAGAAAAAATTATGTATCCTTGGCAGGAGCATGCAGCATGTTCAGGGTTAAAGCAGACCAGGAAAAGGGACACTTCCCTTTCTTGTCAAATTAACTTTGGTTTCTAAGATCCATCATGCTGGAATGCAGCCCTGAAATGCCAATTTTCTTGTAAGGAGGAAGCAGAGCCAATTGACTTAAACTTTTAGTTGCATCTGCTGGCAATTTCCACCAGAAGCTAATTACAGCTCACAGCTATCACCAGCAGATGACTGGTTCCACCTCACAAAAAAAAGAAAGTTTAAACCCGCACAGGGGTTTCTTTTTCTTTGAAATTGTAACATTTTTCAAGCAGGTATTTTACACATACAAACAGAAATCTTCAAAATTTAGACAAATTATTTTATCATACAAATAATATCTCTAGGTCTTTCCAAATCTGGAGGTCATTTATTGGGCTTTGCACTGTATCCTGATATTGTATCAACACTACACGTTGTGTGCATTTTTAAATTGTGATGTGATTAACCCAGCTCCCTTTCTGTGTTGTCAATTCTGTAAATTACTTCAGGATAACTAAAATAGCTCAGACCTTTTTGCTAAATTAATCCTGCAGGTTTGAAAATGCTCTTGAGTACTGAAATATTTGCACCTCTTGCTACAGTGGTTCCACAAAAACGAATTTTGCAAGAGTGAACCTTTTCAAGAGTGATTCTTTTCAACTAAGAATGGAGGATGACTTTTTCGGCTAGCATCACTAGATGGCGTTGCCTAGTAGTCTAACAGCTGAGGGTCTGAAAATAGATGAAATTAAGGTAAATCTGTAGAGTAATTAAAACATTTAAACCATTCAGTGTGTATGTCTTAGATATTTTTTTTTCCTTTTCAATCATGCTTCTAATTGTTCAAGAGAGGGTCTTGTGCTGAAGTTTTGCTTCTGCCTGTTGCAGCTCTTAAGTAGTGCTGTAGTTTCTGCTGTGGTTCTGCTCTTCCTTGGCTTGCTTGAACCCTCCTTGAAGTCGTGTGCTGAAGGACCAAGGCTCAGCCAGAGCTTGTGCTGCTGTTTCATGCACAGTCCTCTCTGTACACAGTTAGTCTCTTTTATTGATATGCTGAAATATTAGCAGAAGGACTGCTGGGAGGATGCCAGAGCAGACAGGCAACAAAAACTCTGCCAGCATTACTGTATAGAAAGCTCCTGGTATGACATGTTTTTATAAAGTATGATGTCCACTGTTATTACGGACAGCATGATATAAAACAAAAGTGTTGTTTGGGGCTTTTATTCTGTTGTTTATTTTGTGGTTTAGGCACCATGCAGCATTTTTTTCTTCCGGGCTGGTTTCCTCTATTTTGTCAGTGGTCAGTCACGCTCTGGCAGCAGCACTACCAGGACACTGCTGTGCCTGCATATGGGGCATGGCCATGCCTGCCCCTGATCTCTGGTGTGCTTTTTCCCAGGCAGGGCTGGAGGAAACCTGCCTTTCATATCAGTACTGTATTTAGCAGAAAGCAAAAGGACTGCCAGTAGGTGGGTTTATTCAGGGAGCATGGTAAGGTGAAATGATGAGCCAAGCAGCTTTTGTTCAGTGCTTTCAGTTCAGCTTCATCATCTGCCTCTTTTAAACTGTGAGAATTTGGCATAACCTACTCCATTTGCTTGGTTCACTAGCACTTTTAATTTAAAATATCTCCTGCTTGACATTATAGTTATTTTTAAGTTCTTTCTTAACCCATTGCATATGTCTTATCAGTGTATTAAAAATGAAAGAATTATTGTTGACAGGAATTGTTATAACTCACTTGTTTAATTTCTTAGTTTAAATAATATTTCTAGATAATGTCAATCACTTTGACTGTAATTATACATTCAGATGTAGAGATGCACACCTCTGGTTGTTTTAAGACCTGTATTTACAAAACAATATTTTTAAAGACTTTATGGTAGACTTTTAGTTGTAGGATAATGTTGAGGGTTTACAGTGTGGACACCTATAAAGCAGTATCACATTTCACAAAGGAATGAGGAATAAAAAAGCCAAGTTAAAGAAACTAACAAACAGTAAGCGTGTACCAGACTGCATTTTGATGAAAGTTGGTCACCAAAGCTTCTGTTTATAAAAGAGATATAGAATTAGGTGCTAGACCTTATTTGAACAACTTTCTGGAAACCTGTGCAGTATATTTCTGTACGTGAAGGTAACTCTTTGCGAAGCCTCACTTCGGAGAAATGGCAAATAAGATCTGGAGGGAGAGCAAGATTGTTTGGGAGCTGCAGCACAATGCTTAACAGCTCCTCACGTGTGCTGGGGAAGCGGTGCAAGAATACCAGGGCAGAAAAACCCTTAATCTTTTTTACATATCCATATGTTTTAAAATCAGAATAATGTGAGTAGCTATAAAGTGATCAAGTCACTTATGGGCTAATTTTTCATCCCTTTATACCAGGTAGTTGATAATAAAGGTACAAAATTTGGTGCAAGAGAGCACTGGTGGGAAAGGTATCCATTCATTTGAACACCCCAGCCAGTAAGGTACTGAAGCATGTGCTTGTCTCCCACTGAAGTCACTGGGTTTTAAGCACATGCAGAAACACTTTCCTGAGCTGGGTCCGAGGGAGGGGAGTCAGTTTAGCAGGGCCAAACACAGAAAGAGGAGGGGAAACCAGCATGCTGCCTGCAAGTGGGAAATAGCTTTTGTGTTCATTATTTTACAGGGAAAAGCTCTACCTGTAGCTGTCCAGTGCACTGCTAAAACTTGTACCAGACCTCAAAACCTCATGTTCATAGATGTCTGATCCCCCAGTGCTTCCACACGGGGTGTAGCCCAGTGCCAGGTTAGTGCATTTGGAAAGTATAGGCTTTGGTGACTGAGCAGGGTGAGGAGAGAGAAAGCAGGGGAGCTGGGGCCTGCCTGCTGTCCCCTTGCTTTGCCAGCTTTCTTGTTGCAGTTTCAGAAATACGCCATTCAGAGGGATAATATTTCTGCCACATCTCCATCACAGTGTGCTGTCTGCAAGCAGGGAGAGGCATAAATGTGGAGCCAGTAGGTTTGAGGAACTGCTCAGAACATTGCTGTTTGGAAGGACTCTGTTTCACGAGCATAAAATCAAAGTACACATTCAGTGCCAGTCTTTTCACCTAAATTTTACATGAGGGCTGAATGCTCATTTAATCCTGTTTATTTGGGGGCATTCAGCACATAATACTAAATGTGCTTGATTTTTTTTTTATTTGCAGGTCACCTTTTAATGGAGCTGTAAAAGTAAGTGTAAACTGCACCTTCTTTTGTCATCAGTAAGTGCTGAAGGGTGTAATGCTCAGGGCAGGAGTGGCTCTGGGCTCACATGTGGGAGAAGGATGGGCAAACCCTAGCACTACCCAGTAAGTAAGGGGTTGAAAGGCATCATGGGCTCTTGTTCATTTGCACTGTCTGTTTGTACAGGCCTCCTCAACACTACAAATACTTCCTTCTGGTTTCTTACTTGGGATACTTCTCAGAGGCCCTGTTGTGCTAATCCTAACAAAGACATGTCCAGAAGGACAGCTTTTGCACTGAAGAGTTTATCTGCAATAGCTAATGGTTTCTCTTGCTTTGAGAAAGAGATCTGGATAGCTTATCTTGATGTCCTCCAGGTCAGACAAAATTAGGAAACACAGCTCAGGCTGCTGCTTTGCTCAGGGAGGTAGCACATACCCCTTTCGGAGTGTCTTACAGAGGAACTTTGTCCTTGGTAGAAGTCAATTAAGTACATTTTCCACACAATGCAGACAATTCCTGCGGTCCCTATCTACAGTGAAGACAGTATAATCTGGATGCACTTTTCACATGTGCCAGAAATGCAGGTGTAGGCCAGATGAAACAGTCATAGGTCTCAAAGCCCCTTTTCCCCTCCCTGATTTGCAGCTGTTGAATTTATTAGCAGTGCACATAAACGGGAAATGACCCAAAGGGGGTTCAAATTCACAGTACACTGTGAATGCTTTGGGCTGTAATCTGGATGAGTGGTGGAATAAAAAGTCAGATCAGGAGTCAGTTTCCTTCTGAGCTGCCCTCTTCTGTCACAGGAGCAGGTTATAACCCTGCTGCTGCAGATCCCTCTCATTCACTCCCTTCCTTGGCAGCTCCTGTGTTTGAATAGGAAATATCTGCATATCTCTGGTGGTGGGAGGAGATGAGAATTAGGATGTCTCACCCAGAAGATCATCAATCCCTTTCAGGCACCAGGCAGGAATGGGCAGTGTCTGGAGGTGGCTGCCCAGCTGCCACTGTTCTGTGTGTCTGTCTGCCAGGCCTGGGTGTTGACTGCTGTTCCTCTTCAGTGTGATTGCTGAAATCAGGATTAAATTCTCATTTCTTAAAGAAACTCTGTGTTTATTTTAAATCACAACTTTTTGGAAGAAAACCCAACTGTTTAACCATGGCATTTCCAGGAAGGTGGGAAAAACACCAAATGGAACCAAATGTAGTTTTTACTGGTTGTGAGAAGCAGACTTGAGGATCTGTGTTACTTGTGGCTGCCATCACTGCAGAAGCTGTCTTCCTCTGCACAGGGCTGAGCTTCCTCGTGTAAAGTCAGCATTGTAGAAAATCACAAAAAGCAGATCTGATGTCTTACCTCAGCGCCAGACATAGGAATTTCTCTGTTGGCTTTTAATCAGTTGCAATAATAAAAAAGCACTTTGGCTTGTCCTCAGCACCTGAAAGACACTTTTATGATCATCAGTGATTTCATTCCAGTTGTTTTTTCAGATCCAAACAGTTTGGATGACTTTTGTTGAGTCTGTTCTGTGAACATGGAAGAAAGTCATGTTAAGTTCCAGGAGCTGGGAGCTGAGAAAGGCCTCAGCCCTTGTGCAGGCAGGGCTGTGTTGAGGGTCACTGTGGTGTCAGCAAGCTCTTACATGGAGTCATGTGCATATTTGAAAAGTATAGACCAGACCTGCAGGCAGTGGGCATCTACCAGGGGGTCTGTCTTGATTTTCTGCCTCCTCTGGGAGCTGCTCTTCCTGTGAACTGGGGGGGTGTGGCTGCCAGCATCAGGAGCAGGGCTGAGGTGCTGCAGTGAGCTCCCCTTCCTGTGCTGCTGGGATGAAGGCAAGGAGTGTGAGGCACAGGTGAGCTGCCAGGCCTGACAGAGAGTGCCAAAAGGCAGACCTCTACAGAGGCATGAATTCTGTAAGGGAACACCAGCTGGCCTCACTTCATCTTGAAGGCTGCCCTTCAGTACAGAACTGTCACTGGATCCTGCGAGGAGCTGTGTTAATACAGCAGAGTCTAACACAGCAAAGGCACAGCCAGTGCCCCTGAGAGGAACTCCCTCCACACCCTGTACTTGTGTGGAGAAGACAACAGGAGCATCCTGGAGCAGGAAGACTGGCAGAGTGTTTTCTCAGAAGGAGCTGTTCCCTTGCCTTGTATCTTCCAGTGCTCCAGGAAAATATCAATACTCGAGTAAATTTTTTTTTCTTTTTTAATTAAAAAAAAAAAAAAGCATTACTTAAAACAGAATTTTCAACTGGAGCTTGTCAGGCTTGACATGACTCAAGTCATGCAGGTACAGAGAGGTTCGTGCAGGACATTTATGTGCAAAACGGTGTAATGACACTTGCATGAGATGCTCTGCCTGTCTCCCAGCTCAAACCCACTGTGTTGTAGCTTTATTTTTTTCAGACACTGTGTGAATCAATTCAGGAGCGGGAGGTTGAAGCAGCAAGACAGCTGCTATCCTCTCCTTGGAGTCAGGGAAGTATCAGCGTGCCATCAGACCTGCTTATATTACATGGGCAAAACACGCTCAGTTCCCTTCTGTGTGTTTTTCATCTAAAGGTTAGAGCACGGGCTGAAAGAAGAGGGACTTTGAAGGGCAGGGCCCTCTGCCTAATTATGCATTAGGCCCCTTACAATAAACAAATAAGTGGGAGGCTGTCTCTAAGTGCTCTAACTCCTATTGTACAAAGCCACAAAGGAGGAGTGGTGTTAAGTTCCTGCTTTCCCTTGTTGTTCACAGAGCTGGCTCCCAGGCACCTTCTCTGCCTGGAAGCCTTCTCTGTGGCTAGGGAGACACTCGCCCTGTTAGATGTGAGACAAGGAGGGGGAGGATCATTGTTTCCAGGGAAGGTACTTTTGGCAGTGAGTCTTTACCTGTGAGAGCCAGGAACAAGCTTGGGTGCCTGCCAGTCCATCCTGAACCTGTGATTTGGCAAATGTGAGGTTGTAGGAGGGAGAGTACTCAATGAAAATGTGGAGAAGCACACCTAAAAAATCAGTTTGTCCAGCCATGTCCTCTGTGTCCATGGGTAGCTGAGGCCTTAGCACCTCTTTTCACGTGCTGACCATGCTGCAAGGAGCTGCAGTCTACTGCAGAGGGGAAGAGCAGATTGGCAGCCTTCTCCCTGTTTTGGCCCTTGGCAAGATGTGTGCCCTCAGGAGTGAGCTTGGGGAAACGCTTCTCTAGCAGAAGGCTTGACAGCAATTTAAATGGCTAATCAGGACCAAAGGAACCTGCTTTTGCTTCCAGCACTGTGTGGTGAAAGGCAGCCCACCTCTCCAACAGTTCATCCTCTTCATGTTCCTTCTGGCAGCTTCCACTGTGGTGCCTCTGCCTTGAAACACATCTTGTGGTCCTGCTTTAGATCCAGAGAGTAGTAAAAGGCTGGTGTGGGTGGCATGGCTCTGCTCTGCAGTTAGCTGCAGTTACTGGCCACGTGTGAGAATAGCCCATGTTTCAGCTCTTTCCTGACCCATTCTCCAGACCACTTGCTTATCTGCATGAACCCAGGGTTTCTGGAATCTCTCTTATAAGCCCTGGTTTTTTGTTGGAGGCTTCAGGATTACTTTTTACAGCTTTTCATATTGTCCAGAGGTCCTGCTGGAATTTTTGGTTGGCTTCCAGGTCTGGCATAAAAATGAGCTGAAATATCCATATTCTCCACTGTCTTTTTGTTGCTGGACAGGCAAGTTGTCGCTTATCTGAGCTCTTACTTCCCTATAGAGACCCTGGAGATGCAGGAAAAGGGCTCAGCAAGGACCTCTGTGTAGGCAGAACTGGGGACAGAAGTGTCCACTCAGCTGCTAACAGTGACAAATGTTGTGGGGAGAAGTACTGTCTGTATTTGTTTGCATTAGGAGAACAAGGAGACATTTACAGAGAGAGGAAGGAAAGCACAGTTTAAGTATATTTAATATTCATTTGAGCTTAAAAACCCATAAATGTTTATAATCAAATAGATAATTCAAATTTACTGAAGTACACTTTCAAGAAGGAAATATTGTAAGCTAAGGGCTTTGTGATTGCTTTGTTGATGGAGGATGGACTTTGGTGAGGTTATTACAGTATTGACTTGAGAAGGATGGATTTGCTAACAGGGTGAGTGTTCTTGTCTGGCCTCAGCCAAGGAGAAAAAATGAGGGAAGTTAAGAACCTAGTGCTAGCTTGTGGCATTGGCTGAGTAATCTCAAACAGCCATAAATATATTGTAGCTTTAAAGTTATAAAAATATATGGTAAGGAAAAGGAAGACTTCATTCAGTAGACAAGATAGTGGCAGTCAAGAGAATTAGTTTACATTTTTATTAGGCATTCTCATTAAGGGAATGGGAGAGCAGGATTTATTCGCTTCCTGAGTCATAAGGCTTATTGGGGATGTTTCAGTACTGAGATCCTTAAGCATCTCAAACTAATGAAAAGATCATTTCAGGGCTCTTGAACTGCTTTATAGCTTGTGATAAGAGAAAAGATGTGTTTATTTCAGGAAAGATTGTTTAACTGGCAAAGAAATGTTCTTAAGCACTGGCAGAGTAATATGCCAGCAGTTGTCACATGCATTTGTAACACCGTAGCTGAACACAGATCTAATCTGTTTACAAGAAAGCAAATAATAAGATTGTGGGGTTTGCCCTTGCTCAGAACAACAGTGAATTAACCTGAAAAGATTTTGTTTCTTATGCCAAGAGATTGTACCTTGTATTAAGAGACTTTGTATCTTATTTGGAGAGATTGTAGAGGTTCTGACAGATTGTTCTGTAAAACAAATATTAAATCTGAAGAAAATATAAATAGATTTTTATCTAAAGCACTGGAGGTCTGATTAATTTTTAGTTTTATTGCCTCTTTTTACATTGTTTATTAATTAATAGACTAAACTAATTAGTTATACATTATTAATGATAATTTAGTTGTTAGTTGTTAAATGTTCATTATTGTTAATTTATTAGCTATACATTAAAGTATACTTTATGCCCTAGATAAAAGCATAAATTGCCATCTTTTAATGAATTTTGAATTAAGTAAATTAATTTTTACTAGCATTTCCTAGTGTCCAAAGCATAATAGAGTGTATTGGTTTGAAGCAACTCCACTGACATCAGTGACATTAGTTAAGGCTCAGACAAGAATGAGAACAGAATTTGGTCAAAGGGACTGAATACACACGTTCATTTTAATAATGCTCTACATAGCCTATTCCAGCAAAATATTTCCATACCAACTAAATATACCAACCGTTATATACTCTGCATGCATCCTGTGAAATGCTGCAGATTAAAATAGCTCTGCTGAAAGCTTTTCAACCTCCTCCATTAAACTTGGGAGGAGTATCTACTCAGAAAGCCTTTAAATAGGAAAACGTCCTCAGTTTTGGATCTTCATTGGCCTTTATCGCCTCCCTCTCTCCTTCCCTGTTGCATGTTTCTTGGATTTGCCACTAAAAGCCATTAACAGCTCAAGAGATAAACCTGCTCATCACATTGACACAGGCAGTGAGTAGTCCAGCTTCAGGCTTAGAAATCAGCTCCTCTACCTAGATCCCCCCAGTTCCCTGAGGCTAATCAAGGTCTCTGGTAAATCTTTAGGAAAGAGGACAATAGGATCTCCTCCTGTAGTGTGTTCTGCATGGAATGTTTCTAAAATTGTTCCAGCCAACATAAACTCTTACCTCTCTAGGAACAGGAGGTAATACTGTGTATTTTGCTGATCTGATTTATCATTTTAAGACTCTGTTTAGCTGACCTCTTGCTGCTGGCATTTGTTACATTTCCCAGATAATAAAACTGAGCCTGTCTGACTTTCTGTAACCAGTGGGAAAAGGGTTCTCTCCGCTCCACTCCTCTCCACAAGTTCCCACTGACTCTCTGCTGACAGCTCCTCAGGACTCATGTGAATTCTCCCCACAAGTCTGGACCTGGCCACACGGCTTTTGTTTCATTTTTGGACATGCCTTTTTATGATGCTCTTCTAAGTAAGAATCAAGATTGCATCCAGCTGCTCCAGACTATTTAAATTTTTCTGAAAGCATGTTTGTCCTGGAACAGCCCTACTGAAAGGAACAGAGGAGTGGGACATGCCAAGTGTCTCCTTGGCAGCTCTGAACAAATCCTGCCTGATAACATGTTTCTGTTTGTTGTTCAACAGTGGAGTAAGTTTATTGAAATCTCAATGATCATAATTAGGGTTCAGAAGTTAATGTTGTGTCAGCATACAGAAAAGATGTTGAATGTTGCCTTGGAGTCAAATTTCAGACTTAGTGTCGCTAGCTCCTGTGTGCATGGTACATCTGCCAGGGCAATGATATCTTTAACCTCTTCTTCAGCAGGTGTTCCCATCTAGGACCAGTAACAGCTCTAGTATAGGGCATCTTGTCCATCCTTTTGGTACAGGACATACAGAGGCAGTTTTTGGGCATTGGGTCTTTCTGGTTTATTGTTGTTACAACACCCTGAAGTTGAAGGACCTGTTGAAGTCTGGAGATGGCATTTGACCTGGAAAACACCTCTCAGTTACAGAGTAAGGCACAGCCCAGAGGCCAATAAACACCATACAGATAGCTTTAACTTCTCACCATTACCTGTCCTATGCCAGGCAGGGAAATGGGTTGATGCAGCACTCAGCTGGCTTGTTTCCAGACTTCATTCATGGAGTCACCATGAACAAGGTCTGCTCCTGCCTCCCTCAGCACTGGTGTGTCATTTATTCCCAGAGCAGAGTGTGGCACTGAGCTGAGTTTTGGGAAAAGCAACTTTAATATTTTTCTGGATTATTTGTGTGCACCACACACTGGTGGAGTTTTCCTGCTGCACTTTCCTCCTTACTCTGGTTGGTTGTTGCTGAAGCCTTAACATTCTTGAAGGACCCAGTCATAATTCAGTAGCTGTGCAGAAATCCCTGAGAATGTTTCTGTAGATTTTAACTGTTGTGTGTGCTTTTGCCGATGTGCCTTCTGCAGGTGTGTCTGTGCTGCAAGACTGGGATATCCAGCCTCAGGCACATGAAGAACTTTCTTTGTCCTTCAGGGAGAGCTGCTTCAGTTCAGATGTGCTGCTGCTGGGATCATTTTTTGTCTTCTTCAGTAATGCTGCTATGTTTTGAATCTAAGTCCTCAGCTAAAGTAAAAGTAAAGTATTTGAGAAAACTAAATCAAAAGAAATCAAATGTTTCAGTTATGTGTTAAAAAAAAAAGTCTGTTTAGAGTTTTATTTATTGAGATAGAGGGTGGATGTCTTTACAGATAAAAACCATTCTCACAGATGGGGGTCTGAAGAATAAATTATTCAGTTATTTGTCTTTTTTTTGTGAATATTTGAGTATTACCCTGTATCATCTCAAGCTCTGATTTAGATGCAAGTTGCAGAAAAGTAACATCAGTGTCATGTAGCTGAAAGAAAGCAGGAGGCAAAGAAGCAGCCCTGTGCAGAGCAAGTGTACAAGATGTCATGGTCAGGGGACTGAGAGCAAGGAAACTCTCAGCGTATTTGGCTGAGAACTGACTGTAAAGAAATCAGAGGATTTTTTGTGTTTTACCATTTTTAGGCTTTCTTACAAAAAATGAGAATTTGGAGTACTAAGCTCAGAAGGAATGCAGCTGCTGCTGCTGCTGCTGCTTGCATAACTTTACAAATACCCAAGTGTAAAACAATTGCAAATACGAATGTGCATATGTATTTTTATGGCAAACAGACTAATTGCAGTATCTCTAAAAGTACATACTACTGTGCCATACTGTACTGTTACTTTACATTTCTGTTTGTTTTTCAAATTGAGGATGCTGGTTTTGCCTGTTTTCATGTGCATTTAATACATCCTATAATATTTTATTTCTTGTACATTTGCCTCATTCTGCTGTTATGACACTGGCATTAGTTTGATGTCTTTCCTAGCAAAAAGGCCCTGCTATTCTACAATACTTTTTCTTCCTTATCAAAGTTAATGGTTGTATGACATGTCATTCCTTTTAGCAATGGAACTGTCATCCTCGTAATTCTCACAAAGGTATGTTACTGGCAAACTCAGCTTGCCATAGGAGCCATAGCTGTTCTCTAGTATTTTGGTATTTTGACTGGCAGGAAGCTGGGTATATACAGTTTGCTGTATAGGTTATAGGCAAAAAACATTTGTCTTACTAATAGGTGGTGTCTCTGAAATTGTGAAAAATTATATAAGACAGAATGTATAGTCAGGTAGTTAAAGGGAATGTCAGGAGCTTATAGGAGACTTTAGAATTAAAGTTGTCATGTGTAACTTTGAATTTATCATTACCTAGTTCATGAATATTTAATCATCTCCTCTAATATTTCCCTGTCATTTTCCTTTTCCTTTTTTCTTCCTTACTATTGAAATATTTCTGGTTAAAAAGAAAGATTTTTGAGGAGAAATAAATGTTGGCAGGAGGAATATAAGCACTGTTAACAGATCAAAGTATTTCAGGTAACTGCTGCAGATTTGCATTGATATAATTTTGAGACTAAGATCCAAACAGCTAGAGGCAGTGTATCATCCTCTTTAGACTTAATTTATAATAAAAACATTATTATTTTCATGTTATGCAACAGACATAAACCAGCTAAGAAGTATTTTGCCAGTGTGGGGAGGGAAGGGTTGAAAGCGGAAGAATGGCAAGGAGGATGGTAGATTCCATCAAGTGACCTTGCAGCTGGGAATGCCAAGGCCTGGAGAATAACAGTGTGGGAAACCATATATTATGCCTACTGCTGTTTATCCTTTGTCTGCTTGAGAAGAAGAATTTCTGTGTAGAGATAACACAGGTGTTTACAGAAACTTGGAGGCTCTCTCCCAGACATGCTTGAACTCCCTGTCTTGGGAGAGAGATCAAGGCAGAGATCATAAAAGCAGAGAGGAAAATCACAGCATGGTGTTAACCCATGCGTGCATGGCCCTTTGATAAATGGGTGCAAACAGCAGCCCTGGTGCCCTGCCTGGGACTGGGCTGAGCCTGATGGTGCCTGCACCCTCATTTTGGGTGTCTGCAGCCTGATGTGGTTTTGGGATCCTCTAGCCAGCGAGGTAATGAAATAAATTTACTCTTTGCATTTCAGCTGTGGTTTTTTTGGTTGTCCTCAATCAGCTGTGTGTGTTGATTCACACAACCACATAAAAAGAGGGCCATTTGACTAGAAATTCAGGAAGAAACAAACCTCTAGCTCTCAGTAGTTGCTGTTAGTTGTATGGCATACTCAGAAGTAAAGTTTTGTAAATAAAACTCCTCCAGTTTGTATATGAGTCTAAGGTGAGTAATTCAAGCTTAAGTTGGAATCAGTGATGGTTAATGACACTTTGATATTGTTGTGTGTCTGATATGTATCTTCAACAGATAGGAAGCAGGTAACTATGTTATTTATAACTAATGTTTCTTCCTTGAATCTGAGGGATTGTCTAGGAAAAGGAATTTTTTCTTCATGGGATGAGGATTGCCTTCATTGTAAGAAGAGTAACACTTAGAAGGATTACTAGGGGCATATTCAAAGAAGGGGTGGAAGATCTATTTGGAAGAGATGGGAGGCATTCAGCTGAGCCAGATGGAGGAAGAGAGGTAGGGAAAACGTA
This sequence comes from Dicaeum eximium, assembly GCA_013396995.1. NCBI lineage: Eukaryota > Metazoa > Chordata > Aves > Passeriformes > Dicaeidae > Dicaeum > Dicaeum eximium. The sequence continues at coordinate 1,169,407 of VWZP01009762.1, read as the reverse complement.
TACACATTCTGGGAGAACCGCAGTCAGTCTCTGCTGGCTGAGTTTTTAGTGAAGATGTACTTTTTTTCTTGCATTCCTGAAGGGAGGTTGAGAAGGCTGTGAATGGAGTGGGAAGGTGTAAAGAGCTTGAAAATTTGAACTATAAGGAGGCTGGAAACATACAGTCTGCAGAAGTGGTACATTAGTTTTGTGGACCAAACTTGTCAAAATTAGTCAAACAACAAGTAGATAAAGCTGGAGGCAAGTCAGTGTTTAAAAGCTGGGATTTATTTTTCTGTTGGCTGCTTTCTGATGCCAGATAGACAGCTATGTTTAGATTATTTGTGCTTGGCATATCAAATGTACCATGCTGTTTGGATACAACCCTTAGCCATTCCTGCTTCACCTTGTTCTTTGACTCTATGATCTGCTGCTTGGACCAGTGCCCAGAGACCATTCAGAAGCTAAAATCCATCCTACGCCTGTTTGTTAGGCAGCACTTATTGGAAGTGCCAGCAAAATTGCCTCATGGCTTTTATTTGGTTTTGAGGGTGGAGCCTGGCCTTCAGAGCATTAGAGATTTTCAAGGCTGGGATATTTGCAGGGTGGGTTCTTGCTGCTCCATTCCTGCTGCTTGGGAAGGGTCTCCAAGGGGCATCCCAATGGTATTGTCTCTCCAGAGCCTGGCAGCTTCACCCTTTTTGGTGCTCCACAAAGTTCTCCCCACATCACACTGCAGGTCTGGTCAGGATCTGTAGCTGCAATATAATTGAGCTGAGTGGATTAGTTTATGACTGTGTAGGCAGTTGATTTTTAAGTGACTAATATAATTCTTGTTCGTGGGAAGGCTTGGCATAACCACTTAGTTGATCCGAGAAGCACAGAAATGCCAATCTGCAGAGTATATATAAAGCTTTCAAAATGGAAAGAAGAACACAAAGGAGCATCATCAAAAATATATCACCATGACATCCTCCACTTCATATTGCTAATTGCTGTCTTTATACCTTGAGTGGTTTAGCGCCTTGTATAAGGCATGGATTGCTGCATCTTCCATGGCTCAGATGAGTCAGTGGTTATTGAGGTCATGCCAGGTGCTGGAGGTCTCTCCAGGACAGACCTTGAAAGGGAGGTGCAAGCTCTGCAGTATTTGAGAGGCATGTGAAACTGTTATAGATTGACTGCTTCAGAGCATGCTAGGTGATCTGTCTTTTCAAAACGCCACACTCATAATATTGCTGTTATAACAACTGAAATTTGTTATAATTTAAAAAAAAGAAGGCTCATAAAAATGTTTAATGCTTTCAGGATAGCATGGGGAGCCAAGTGCCCTGGAGGAAAAGGATCTAAATCTTTTCTTTGTCTTGGAATATACAAAAACTTAGGATGGGCTCCTGAGAGCTGCCAAGATTGACAAGGAAAGCTTATGGAAAAAGTCAGAAATGATTGATTGATCAGTTCAGCATTCACTGTCAGCAAGAGAATAGTACCGCATTTTGCAGTACTTGTCTTCATAAAATATATTCTAAACAGTTTTTTACTTTTAATCTGATTGAAAAAAACCAATGTTGCTGCCTTAGCATTACACTTTCGACTCCCATGTGGAAGCCCACGTGGGCCTTGGGTTCATCACAGCCATGCAGTTCAGGAGCAGCACTGCCTTGAATTAATGGAGCTTCTTGCTTCCTTTCTCCCAAAGGCACAGAAGTTGTAACTTGTAGTAGAAGGGGCCAGTAATTTCCAAGTTCTTCTGCTTGGGAGCTGTGGCCAACAGAGGGATTATGTCATTCTGTGCCTGTTCAAAGGGCAGCTTCATGTCACCACAGTCTTCCTGGATTGTCGGCCACATGTGAACACAGCTAATTCTATGTTTGCCACTTCCTTTTAGCAATGGAGGTTTTGTAGTGAATACTAGTGTTTGCTTGAAAAAGCAGCTCAAATTAAGATCATGATTTATGTGTCACTTGGTTTGGGATGTTACTTCTGTAGTGTGGGTTCTTATAAACTTGATGTTTCTGAATGTTTTTGAATATCATCTACTAAGAACCATATTTTAGGTACTCAAGTAAGTATTTTGGAAAGGGAAGTAAGACAATGCTTGTAATAGGTGACCTTCAGCCCTCAAGGAGTACAGAGTATTGTAGGTTTATCGCCTAAAATGCATGCATCTAAATACATTTAAAGCTGATAAAGGTTACTTGTTTTTATAGTATGTCATTGACAACATCCACAGGGTAGCATTTGTACAAAATAAAAGTGAAGGTATTGCTTCCAATTTTAGTCGTGACAGTCTTTCTGCAGGTGGCAGTCAGCAGTCTTGGTGTTTTGCCCAAGGTGAAAACTCTTTTGTCCAAAGAGGTTTAAATAAAGCAATGCTTGTGTTAAACAGGACATTCCCACTGTACAGCTACTAAAAATCTGTATGTCACCCATTCCTCTTGGCTCTGGGCATAGGACATGTTTTCTAAGTAGTTCAGGGTCCTCTTCCCTTCCATAGCACAGTCAGAGCATGGTCAGACATTTGCTTTGCAATCAGCTGCATATACAGAGATGCTACAGCTGCTTTCTGTGGTGTTTCAAAGTCCTCCGAGCTCTGCCAGCTGGAGGATTCATGTGAATGGGGTCTATATTCCCACTTTGTACTAAATCCATCCAGTTACTTGGTAAGTATCCCTGTAAAATAGGCTGTATCAAACTGACAGTCTCCTGTGTCAGCAGTACTGCAGGAACAGAAATACTCAACCAGCTCTTCATCTTTTTCACTATATCTCCCAAGAGGAGACATTTTAAAATAATTTCCATCCTTGTAAATTGTAGACTCAAACGCTCAGTGCTCTGCAGAGTATATCTCTGCATTATCACTAGCATTTATTTGGAGTAAAATGTTGTGGACAAAGCTGTTGCATCTAAGTAAATGTCTGGCTTGGTCCACTTCTCTTTTCATCCCCCTATAAGATTTTATTTTAGGTTATCCTCAATAAGTGCAGCAGTTGAGTAGCCATATGCTTGGCAAAACACAGATAATTTACGACTGTTGTTTGTATTCATTTTTGTAGTTCTGAAGTTATTTTAAAAACACAGCCTAAAGGACTTCTTCCAGAATGAATATGTTTTCACATAAATCTGGAAGTGCCCGTACATCTGCTCAGATCTCCAGAAAAGTACATTTAGTTCATTGGTTTCATGCTGAAGTGTTAACATTTTAGGTTGTTTTATTAGGGGAGAACAAAGAACTCCTGCCCTATTGAAAATTTGTTACACAAAATAAGGATGAAGAGGTTCCAAAGAGCTAATGCTAAGCATTGGAAACTGGATGAAGTTGTGCAGATTGGAAAGATTTCCAAGACATCTGGTAATTAGCTTCCAGTTCTTAAGGAGTCCTGCCCTGTGAAAGCTGCTGCTGCTTGGTGAAGAGAGAACAAGAGTGAGATGAAGCATAACTCTTTGTGTTCACAAATTATCAGTGGGCTATTGAAAACTCTATGAGTACCCCTTTGGAAAACTAACTCCTACCAAAAAAAATGTTCAGTATTTGTCCCATTGCAGGATTGTCTTCCATTCTGGCATTTGCTTGGCACGATGGGGAGAGGGAACTATCAGAGCTCTTTATGGCTTTCCCTGCCTGAGGCAGTGTGCCAGTCTGCCCCTCACCAGCTTGCTGTGCTCCCCAGGGGCTGTACCACAGCTGGGAGTTGCTGGAGCATGACAGGCTGGTTACCTCCCCTGCCCAGCCCAAAATGCCACAGGCTTGGCACTGCTGTCAGAGCTGGCACCTGGCAGCCTTCTCCAGGGAAGTAAGGGAGCACACTCAGGTGCAAGGGACCCAGAGCCAGGCCAGAGCTTGATCCTTTTGTTGTTATGATTATCTTAATTGTTGTTGTTATTATTATTATTACTACTATTGTTATTTTCTGGCACTGTTTTTTTTTTTTTTTTTTTTTCATTTAGGAAGATTTAAGCAAGAAAGAAAACTTGCCATTTGAGTTAGTTTTGTAAGTTATCTCTTGGGAGCACTTATCTACATCTGTTTATAGGATAAGGGGCGTTTGTGGGTTTTCGAAGTTCAGATATATAAACCTTCAAGCACTGAATGGGAATTACTGAGACCTAGTGCTTTGGTTAATTGTCAGAGACTTGGGAGACTACTTCTGTACCCTGCTCTGCCCCTTACCTGTGCAGTCACTTTTATCAAGTCATTGTCCTGTCATGTTTATTATTCTTTGTGTAAAACAGAATATTCATCTTGTCTTAGATATCTGCCGTAAAAATGGTTAAGAACAAATTGATATATTTACTACTTCTTTCTTTTTTGGAAGTATTTTACCATCTAAACATCAGCAGGCAGTCACAGCACACTCTCTACTAGTAAAAATGTTTATCTTTTCAGCTCTGAATCTATTAAGTGCAATGAGCAGACAGCCTGTCTTAAGTTAATTTTTATAGCAGTGCACTACTTAAAAATTAGGCATTTGCAGCAGAGAAAAAGTTTTATTGTGATTTGTTATCAGAAAGAAAATTATTTTTCCTAGATTGCAAATGTAAGCCAATGTGTGGTTAATGGTGTTCACTAAATTATACTGACTGAAAATATGCAGAAAGTAGAGTTATGTATGAATATATAATATTAGGACTTGTTGGAAGAGATTATACTTAATTCGTATATAACCTGATGAATTTTGCTGCAGTAGACATTAAGCCTGTTCTTTCCACTGATAAATCATGCTTATAGCCTCAAATAAAAATCATACACAGTGTGAACTTTTTCTTCTTAAGCTCACAGCCATTTCATGTCTGTGTTGTAGCAGTATCTAATTCCTGAAGGTGGTGCAACTGGTGCAGCTCCCTGAGGTATTGTCCATGTGCTTTCGATTTGCCCAAGATCTGAGCTGCTGTGTCCTGCTGCAGGCTGTAAGCTGCCACTTTCCAACAGCTGCCTCCAATCTGGGCTGTGGGAGCAAATGCCTTTTCTTACAATGGAGTTCCAGCATATCTTAGTCCAGTGGTACCAGTGGTCCAAGCTCAACAGCAGAATTCTATGGGGGTCACCAATTCCCCAGCTTGTCCTAAGCAGTGGCAGCTCCCTTAGACAGGGGTACAAAGCCCTGCTCCCAGGGCTAACCCAAACAATCTCTGCTCCTTACACTACAAATATCCACAGAGAACATTTGCTTTGAATATTAAATTATTATTGGTACAGGAAGCAATAGTTGGGCTGGATCTGGCTTTTCAATAAACAGATTTTACTAGGTGAGACTTGTTTCACTCAGATGTTTATTGACCTTTCTTTCCCCTGAAATTATTATTATTTTCACATTTTTTCTTTAGTGTAGTACACCTTTGTGGAGTAAAATGAACTCATATCAGACATTGATTTCTGTGCATTTGTATGCATGATGCTTTCTCTATTCCTTTGAATCTCTCTGGTTTTGGAGCTAAAGTTGGTATTCCCAGAGTGTTTTAATGCTTTTTATTCACAAATTGCATTTATATATTCTCTGTACCGAGCTGTTGCTTCAGCTGTCTCCAGTTCTGCATTACACAAAGCAGATTCCTATCCTCAACTGATTTTGTTTTGAGACTCTCCAAGCACTCATATTTACCTAGTGAAGTGGACACTGTTGGGCTAATGTTTCAGAACCCAAATGGAGCCTGTCCTGTCCTGGTACAGGGCAGTTAATGCTCATGATGTTGGGTCACTCTACAAGTCACATACTAAATGAACATTGTGGAATGGTGTCAGAGAGAGGATCCTGAGCTGACTTTATCCGTGCTGTAGCTCTGGATTTGCACATCCAGAGTATAATTCCAGCATGTGTTTAGCCAGTTCGGGTTGAGCTGCTGCAGCCCCCACTTTTGCCCTCCTCCCCACTGCAGCAGTTCTTGTGCTGGTGCTGGCATCCAAGCCAGTCTGCAGCTAGCTGCTGCTTCCAGAGGTCTTGGCAGCAATCACTGGTTACTTCTCAACCTGCTCAGCACCACAGAGCAATTAATATCAAATAACAGATATGTAAAAATTGTCAGCAATGATAAACTTGTCCTCTGCATGGAAGGTGAAGTTTATCATCATTTTGCTCTAAGCAGAGTTTAAAGCTCATAGCTAGAGTTCTGGTGTTCATTTCAGTGGAAAAAGAAAAAAAAAGTGAAAAGCTCATTTAATCAGCCTTCAATGTAGGAAATTTTGTTAGCCAGTGTGGAGACATAACTGAAGACAAACCTTCTGAACATTGAACTGTCATGCTGAACAAGGTCCTTGAGTTTTGCCCAATCAGATTCACACCCATTCAAAACAGGTAACTACTTTCAATTCATCTAGTCCACATGGTGACCCCAAGCATGTTTGGAAAGGAGCTGGACTTGAGAAAGTGTCCATATTGCATACAAGGTGGAGAAAGTCCTGGTGTATGAACTGGGAAAGAACAATTCTTTTTTGAGAAATACAGCCTTTTTCTAGTTACAGAGATTTGCATCAGACTTTTATGGCTTCAAGGTAGGCATCTGAAACAGGGAGCTATGGCACAGCATTTTCTAGTTTGTTAGACTGTACAGTCTGACATGGAAATGGATGGAGGCAAGAGGAAGGAAGTATTTAAAAGTAATAATAGAATCACATTTGGGAGAGAGCCTGTGCTAGAAGGTTAGGAAGACTGGACCAAGAACCGACTTAGATGCTGAAAATACTGACTTCTTTTGAATGAAAATATTCAGTGCTCACTACAGGTTAACTTTCTGGAAGTTAGTATAAAACAATTCAAAGTACAGAACTTAGCATATATTAGAGGTCATTAAATCCCGAAGTAGGTGCTTCTTATTCAGAGTGTTAATGTGTGGTAATGGAGGTGAGGTTATCTGACTGACTGGTTTTGTCTTTACTTCTGTGTGGGCAAGCTGGAACTTCTTTGCTGAAGTTGAAAGCTGATTTTCTAGCTCTATTGTTGTGAAGTGATAGAGAAGCCCAATCCTGGACATCCTGGAGGGGGAGAAGGAGGTTCCACTGTGGGAGCATCAGGCAAATTTGATGTTCATCTTCTTGACAGGTGGATACACACACATTTCAGTGAAGGTGACTTCTCAGCAATTCTCTCTTTCTTGGTCCTTCATGAAGTACTTGAATAAATCATGTTCTATAAATTGCACTTCATCCTTCTATGATATTAGAATAAAATTTTTCCACAACATTAATGCTGTTCACAAGTTTAATCACAGAGTGTGCCTTCAGGCTTGAATTATCACATGGTGGTGATTCTCTAATTCATCAATGTGCTTTCTGTCTTGAAAAACACTGTTTGTAGATGTTCCTTTCAATTTTTGAATGAAGGTACCTTCCTTAGAAAACAAAGCATAATTTACAGAGAGGTAGAAGATTTTTTGATACATTGGTCACATTTTTAATACATTTGGAATTGCCTAATAATTAGGTATTTGGTGTAGCTTGATAGCTGGAGATTTCATTTGAATAGCTTAGTTAACTTGCAGGCTTGGTCTGTTGAAAATTGCCCACTTCTTGTTCTTAGGCATGAGTATTTATAAGTTTACTACATTTTTTAAAGCCAGTTGTATTTTTAGTTTAATTAGGTCTTTGTGAAATTGTTTTAACTTCTTTCTTCCTCCATCTGAAGGGTGTGCATAAGGGATGTTAGCAACAATAGGTTTTTCTCTTTGTTGACATTAAAAGTGTAATTGAAAATATCAGTAGGAAATCCTAAACTGGATTTCTCAGTGTCACTTAGCTTTGTGACATGAAGATTTTGTAGTGAAGGGTGGAGGTGGCTGATATCTGAAACACGTGGATGCCTCAGAACAACTGAATGACTTACTAATAATGTAATCTCCAGAGGGGAAGGTGATGATCTGGGATTTGGGAGTTTTACATTGCAGTCATACTTCACAGCATATGTTTTCTGGATGTATTTGTGGGCAGACACCTTAAACTAAGGCTGCACAATTTCTCAGGTACCGTGTGAGTCTTTCTGTGTGAATTGCTAGAATCAGTGTGGGGGCTAAACATACTGAAGAACAAAATATGCCAAATCAGTTTTGTTTGTGTTAGGGAGTTGAGAAGAATCCTCTCTCATAGAAGAAAAGCAAAATTTTCTGTGTTTGCTAAACCCAGGTTCATCAGTAATTTTGAGTGGAAGAAAAATGGGAGCTGTGTACCCGCTAGATAAATTTCTTCCACAAAGTGATTTGGCCCTAGTACAAATTGAGTTTTATAGCAACAGCAACAAAACAGTGTTTTGACACTGGCACTACAGGTCTTTCAACACTGATGAAAGGGAGCTGGTCTTTTATTTTATGCTAAATTAAAGCTTTGTTATTACAAACACATGGTGGAGTAGCAGGAAATGTTTCCCTTTACTGACTGTCCTGCTCTTTGTTTTATTAAGTAGTATGGATAATTTCTCCAGTGTAGGCATATGAGAGGGACTTCTGTTCATATTTCAAGTTAGTTCCTGCTGAACATTTGGTTTATTTTAAATTTCTTCATGCCTATGAGTTTTCTGTGTTCAGAAACAACTCACATTTGGTAAACTTTTTTGTGTATTACCTGGGTACAACTCCTCTGTCAAGAGCATAGACATATACAATCTGATGTGTTTTGTTATATGGTTTAAGTATTTCTATTGTAATTTAGCAAACTGTGTTCTGGTATTTAGTTACTTTTTCAAAAGAAAAATTACAGAAATTCTGCCTCCATAATTGGCATGGGTTGTTCTGGAAGATGGAAAGGACCTGCAGAGACTTCTAACTGCAGCAAGAAAGGTCCTAGGAACTAGCAGGAATACTAGGAGGAAAGTAATCTAAAGCTGTTGTAGCAATGAACCAATTTAATGGGGTTTTAGGCAGTGGAAAAACTGTCAGCTTTCCAAAATATATTGCTTGGGTTTTCTACATATTACTGCTTTGATGGAATTAGCAACTGATTTGTTACTTAGCTTCCTTTGGTAACAACAGTGTATATTTTTCTCCTAATGGTGAGTTTAGCACTGGAGGTTCTACTGGTCTGGAACACATCTTTCCCTTCAGGGATAGCAGACCTGCACTGGCTGAGATCCCCTGATGGTCCAATGTGACCTGAACCAAACACAACCAGATGGTTACACTTCTAAGCCAGAGCAAGCGACTAAAGTTCATGCCCTACTCTGGCTGCAGGAGGGCAAATGACACCTGATTAAGCATAAAGCTAATAATTCATTGATGCTTTTTGAACATGTGTGGCTTGGCGAAGTTAGTTTAGGCTGGATCAGCACTTTGCTTGGAGTAACAATGCTGTTTTTGAGGAGCTCTCAAGTTGCACTTGTTTTGCATTTAACCATATCCTTGGGCACAAGTCCTGCACTGCTTTACAACTGCTGAATTATCAGGGGATCCATGAGGTAAAAATAGGTTTGTTTGGAGTTTTTTTAATGTTAATTTCTAGATTTCAGTCTTAAGGACATGATAGACTTTAGGGAAGTGAAAGATTTGTATACTGAAATAGATCCTTGTATCCTCAATTCCACAGAGCCTCTGTGGATCTGCTAGAAGCAGTAAATAACCTTTTCCAGCAAACAAATGTAGCAGGTAGTTCAGTGGCAGGTAAAATAAAACAGTTGTAGCTATATAAAGAACACAATAAACTGAAACTTTTTCTTTGTAAAAAATTGCACATAACGTATAAACCTTAATAATAGTGAACACCTTATCAAAATGTGTTTTCTGCGTGGTTTTGATACATTGCTATAGACAGCCCTCATGTGTCCAACCTTAGAAAAATGCTGTACTCCTAAAATTAGGGCTATACTTGTAGCTCCTGCCAATGAACCCACAATGCTTTCTGTGTCTATAGGATGTAGTACCAAGATTCTTTAAGTAGAGGTGCTTAGGCACCGGTACTGATAATATGAATGCTGAGAATAAGCACTCCAGAGAGCCTTGTAAACAAAGCATTGAAAAATAAAGAAAATGGAAGAGAGTCTCTCCATACTTGGAAAAGAGAATTAAGGAAAAAAAGGATAATGGACAAATTTTCTTCCAAATGTTGAAGATATCAAAGCAAAAACATATTTTGAGCTTTTTTTTCTATTCCCATGCTTAACATTAAAACATAACTACTGGTAAGTGATTTGTGCTCTCTCCAGGCCTCACTGAGCAACTCAGCTTGCACCAGATAGAAATACTTTGGTTGCTTGTGAGATTATTTTTTGTTCTTTAATTACCAGCAGCATGACAATGTGTATCTGTAGCTAGATAAAAAGGTAGTGTGCTACTAGATAGGGTTGTCTAGCTCTGTTTTCACTCACTTTCTCACTGCATGGAGGGGTGAGGAGGACTTTCTCAAGTGCTGAACTTAGCAGCTTGAGTTAGGAGCCATGCTGTTGGTGAAAGGTAGATGTCACCAGAGGGAGATGGAAAACCTTGGTGTTAGGCAGTATGTAGATATTCTGTGTGCTGCAGTCACTCTTCTCTCTACCCTAATTGTCTGGGTAGTCTGAGGGGCAAACATCAGCATCTACACTAGATATCCTGCATGGTAAATATTAATCTCTACCTCTGTGATAAGCTGACGTTACCTGAGTATGGGGCATTTTTTTTCCACTGGAAATGAGTTCATCAAGCTCAGAAGCTGAGATGGAGAAGCAGGCAGACTCCCTACAGATAGGATGTGTGTATTTGCCTGAATTGTATATGCTGATGGGATCTGTCACAGCCCCTTTAGTATCTCGTGGTGTCGCACTGAACTAGATCATCCAGCAGCTTTAGCTGAGACAGTGCTGTCCAAAACACAGCCTTTTGTGCTGGTAACATCCTGAGTGCCTGGCGTGTTCTGTCCAGCGTGGCAGACAGCAAGAAAGAGTCCTTGGCTGGCACTTAACAAAGTTCTCAGGGTTTTGGGTGAGATGCTTGCAGTCTGTGCTTGCAGTAGGAAAGTCTCTTGAACACCAGGAAAGCTTCTGGGAATGAAGAGCTCAAAGACAGCCCCTAGAAGGCCTCCTGTGCCAGCCTCTTTAGTGCTCAGCAGGAGGACAGCATTTCTACTGGTGCTAGCAATATAAAATTTTAATAGAAATATTCAGTAGAAAATATTTTCAATAGAAAATTATGGATGGAGTAAAGCTTCCTTACTCCCAGCTTTCAGCCTGGGTTTCTTGCTGTTCTCTGGGAATGGAGAAGCCATATCCTCCCTGTGTCTTTCTGCAGCCCTGAGTGATGCTCTGCAGTGATGGGAGCCAAAGGCAGCGCTGCCAGCAGGGCTCCGGCACCGCTCGCAGTTCGGACAGAGTGATGGTGACGAGTGGGCTGAGGCAGGGCTGCACCTCCTGCTCTGCCTGCCAGCAGCCAAGTGGGTGGAACCCCACTGTCCTGTCCTTGTGGAAATCACTGCAGGGGCTGCCGCTGCTGGGAATGGGTCTGCTGTCTTCTGCTGAGTCCTAGAGAAAGTGAGTTTGTTTGCTTCCGAAAAGATTACTTTGGCATATATAAGAAGGCAAAAGTGGGGTATGGCTGGCTGAGGATGATTCCAAGTGGAAATACACAGTTTGCCAAAGCCAAGTGAGATGTCTTGACTCTGGTCTGTAGTCTTGTCTCTTCTCAAACCAATAATGTAGCAATTGCAGGGATTTTTAAGCTACTAGTGAAGCAGGGTTATCTTTTACATGACTGGAAGTGAGACACCACTTCAGCTGTTAAATATAAATTTATCAATTCTCAATCAGATATAATAATTTAACATTTTGAAATGTTCTCCTTTCTCTAAGTGGAGTTATTATTGCAGTTTTGTGTTTCTATTGACATTGCTGAAATAAATTTACAGGAGTTAGGATGGATTTTAAACATAGCATTTCCTTCAGTTACAAGGTTAGGGCCTTGCAACCCTTCTCGTGTTATAGCCCAATCCTTTTCTGTATTTTTGGTGGTAGCGTGGAGGGGAAGAGCAGATAATAACAGGCAGAGTGCCATGACACTGGGCTTGTGGCTACCAGCTCATGGATGCCCAAGCTGTGACTTGTGAAGTGATTACCAGGTAGTTTAACCTTAGACTGGTGCTGCACTTAATTGTGACTGATTCATTGGGCTGAAACATGTCACTGATTTGATACATCCATTTCATTAATTTGATTGAATTGTGTCCAGCTGTTGGAGGTGTATGACAGAAAGGTACCTGACATGCAGGGCAAGAGCACTAACCTCTGCATTAAACCATAAAACAGTCGTTAGGACGTCTTATGCTGAAAATTATTTGCTGCACAGAAATTTGGTTTTCAAGCACAATACTAATTAGCTGTAAGCTTGATGAATGTCAAGAATTAATTGAAACATTTCAGTGGCCTGTGGGGGTTTTAAATATTGTCATTATTGCCCCAATATTTTCAATTCTTACACTAATTACTTTTTAGAGAGCATGAGTAAAATTATCTTCTGGAGTGACTGAAGATACAAATAGTTCATTGCATGACCAAAAATGGACCTGTTTGCTTCTAGATTTCCCTTTTTTTTTCTTAAAATGTATCTAGTATTTTCCTTGCACTTGTATGTATTCATTGCAAATAGAAAGTAAGATTTTAGACCCAAACTTTATTTTTGACAGCACTTGTATTTTTTTTTTCCTAGCTGTGCTCTGCAGGCCAGCATTCTCTTGTTACCTACTTTCATTTTGGCAACAGAAAAATAGCTACAGTTTCATAAAATAATTTTTTGTTTTTAATTAAATAGGATGTCATCCAAATTCCATGATTATTTTGTCCTGTTTATGAAAGAACTGCAACATTTGGTACATGAAATGTCTACAAGATAAAAAACATCTTGGAAAATTATGAATTGAAAGAGGATTCATAATCAAAATTAGCTCTTTTTTTTCAAATATTATCCTAATTTAAAAATAGCTAAATTTTGTGTGTGGGGATTGCAGATCCATAGGGCAAGCTGCTCATATTCCTTGTCTCTGATGAGTGTCTCCATGTTTGACTACATAGTAAGATTGAATGTCCAACATGTCGTGTTACAGACTGCAAACATAGGTATGACAAATACGTGGGGTGACGTGACATAGGAAGAGCCTTTTATTTGTAGGGAGTTTCCTCTGTGTGTCGCGCAGTTCCAGAAAGCACAAATTCCCAGGCTCCAGTGTGGTGCCAGCCTTTTCACTCGCTTCATGCGCAATCACGTGTGACAGTCCTCCTGGGCACCACAGAGGGAGAAGGACAGGGCTGCTTCAGCAATGCTTCAGCATGTCTGGGAAATGCAGGTGGTGCCTGGGAAACTGCCCAGGTGGGGAAAACTGAAAGGATCTTTTACAGTGCTGTGTTATTGGCTTATCTGCATAGATGTGATCAAACCACTGTGTCTGCGTGAGTTCAGTGCTGTTGCTCTCCATAGCAGTCAGTTCAGTAAGTTTGGCTCTCTGCAGGGTGGATTCAGGACCCTTTGTGGAAGGTTATTTTTTATCTGGACTTGGTAAATATTTGAATTTTTTGGTGGTTGTTTCTTTGGGGGGCCAGGAGGAGGGGTGGGGTTTATTGTTTGGTTAGGGGTTTTTTTGAGGAGGGCAGATGGTTACTGTCTGATAATGATACTGATAATAGTATTAGTGGGAGCTCAGAAGTTGAGAAAACGCTGGTTCATTATCCATTCTTTCAAACCTCTACTTTAATAATTAATTATGCAGCAACCCTTCCCCTAGTGAGAAATGCGTTCTTAAAACAAAATATTTTTGGCTCGTTGTGTCATTGCTGATGGCCCAGAGGCATAACACAAATATATCCTGAAGAAACAGTTATTTGGAATGACTGCTGAAAGAAGTTCAATTCCATGTTGAGACTCTTGCCCTTCCCTAGTTTTGTTGCCCAAGGATGCAACATTTAACTCTAGCCTATGAAACAAGTAGCAAAAAATGTGGCCAAAAAGCCACATTTTTTTATGAAGGTGCAATCTGTTAAATGCTTGGAGAAGATGAATGTGGTCAGGATGTAAAACTCCTTTTGTGTATGAATATGATGGCATTGAAAGGGTGATGTAGAAGGGGCGATGAAAGGGTGATGTAGAACCTCAGAACAATGACATACTGAAGAAAATAGATCTGGGGATACGTTTTGGACAGTGAAAAACCAGTAGTGCATGGTCATTCTGTTTCATTGCTGTCTCTCCAAAGGGACAGCAGAGTACCCAGCTTTTGTGCCAGTTTAAAACACCTAGCCCACTGAAATCAGCTGGAAATTGGGCAGGTGTTAAAAATAGTCAAATGGTTTTTATTCAATAAAATGAATGCTGAAGGAAATCCATAAAATGCCTCTCTCAAAGGTACATCTGACTCTTTCTTTCCCTCTCCTCTTTTTTTCTTTACACAGTGCTGGTCCTAAAGGAGATAACATTTATGAATGGAGATCTACTATACTTGGACCTCCAGGTTCTGTATATGAAGGAGGCGTTTTCTTCCTGGATATCACATTTTCATCTGACTATCCATTCAAGCCACCAAAGGTAAGGGTAAGGCTTTTATTGTGCTTATCATTTTTTCACGTAAGAAGAATACAGCTTGCAGCCAAGTGAGTGCACATCGCTTTCTGAATATCAATTTTGTTTGTGGTCTCTTGAAAACTACAAGGTCCAAAATCTTGGCTTGCAGTCTCAGAAAAATCCCATCTAATTTACTTCTTGATTACCACAGCCAGTACTGATTTCCAAACTTCACAAAGTGATAAATGAGATGATAATTCTGATCAAGAGGTAAGATTCAAGAAATTTCAGTTCTAGTGGAAGACAACACAAGACTTTCTTATGTTTCCTTCTTCTCATGCTAGCTACTAAACTATATGTATAATAGTCTTTTCTATTATAAGGCCGATTCTATATTAAATATTATCATGTATTTCTTTAAAAAATAAGAAAAAGCTAAAATAAGTTTACATAGAAAACTGGAGTGTTATATTGTGACCTAAAATTAGGTAAATTAGTGTGATGAATTTCCATTATTTTAAAACGTCTATTTACTACTGCTAAAATCAGCAATCTTGTTTGAGCAAAAGCTCTTTTTATTAAATTAAACTAATCTTAAGTTAAATTAAAATGTCAATGTCAATGTTGCTCAGAAATAGTATGGAAACCTAATAAATTGTAATTTACTAATGGATATGAAAGAATTTAAAGGTCACTCCCTTTTCCCCTCCCTTACTGCCAAATTACGACTCCTGACCAAGTCACCAGAAAAGACACAGCAAAACTCTGCAAAGCATAACCAAATACATTTTACCACACAACATTCTACAACTTACATCTTTGGGGGCTATAACTTTGTTACTATAAATCTAATGCTTTTTTTCATTCCCAGAATGATTACAACATAAAGAATATACACTCTGTATTTCACACTTCCCTTTAACCCACAGCATTTACTATGTTCTGAATTAAGAATGTTATACTTAAATGATGCACAATTTTAGACAAATTTCTCATTCAAATCTTGTAGATTTTTTTTAGAGCATAATAGTTTTTAAATTTTCAGGATAGATTGTGGATTCCACTCCCCCCCATCAGTATGAAAAAGAAAAATTTCCATATTTTCTTGTGCTTTGTGTAATTAAAACAGTTACATGTTTCTCACTTCTTATTTGTGCAGAATACTCACATGCTCTATCAATATTAGTCTGAAATTATTTTTTAAAAAGGATGGATTTAGTTAGTGTAATAGCATTGCTTTTGCTGTATATTATATTCTGCCTAATGAAGGGTAAGGACAAAGATTTCATTGTTAATTTAACAAGACTAATTTTCATGGTCTGTATTTAGGCTTTTGGAAGAAAAAAGATCAACTAATACTGCACATGTAGACAAATTTTGTGTACTTCTTCACCTTCAGAAACCACAGTTAAGTTACATTTGTGATTAGAATGTTCCTGACATGTGGTATGTTCATTAAATAGCTACCATACTATAAAGTAGATTCTGATTTTTGTGGGTACCATACAGACAGCCTGTGTGAAAGCAGTTTATGCCCCTCATCTCATTATGGCAGGTTTCTTAAAGGCAGCCTTGGCTATAGAAAATAGTAACTTTTCTGTTGAACAATTGTGGTTTGGAAGCCAAGCAGAGAGGAGCTGCCTCTGCAGAGCTGGGAGTCCCACAGGCTGCTCAGAGCCAAGGGGCACCATCCCTGGGCAGCACTGAATGACTCTGTCTGTCTCTTACTCTGTGATTTCAGGTTACTTTCCGCACCAGAATTTATCACTGCAACATCAACAGTCAGGGAGTCATCTGTCTGGATATCCTGAAAGACAACTGGAGCCCTGCTTTGACTATTTCAAAGGTTCTGCTGTCTATTTGTTCACTTCTGACAGACTGCAACCCAGGTAAGGAGCTGATAGTTCGCTGAGAGACTCTCAGTCATTTGACTTAATTGCCATGGAATGTAATTTGTATATTTGATTGCATGGAGATTAAATAAAATTTAATATTTTTTTAATTTGTGATGAAGCACTCCATATTGGATGTGGTCCCACTTTTAATGGTGTTTTTCACTCCTGTGGCACAACAGAAAGTAAATAGCACTAAGTTATTTTTTTCCCAAGATATGATGGAGAAAATAAACTGATGTCATTGAAAGTCTGTATTGAAGGAGCTCCAGCAATTGAGTGTTCAATCCAGGAAAGGAGCAACATTCTCCTGAGTTATAAATTCTGCATGTCAGAAGAGGCTGCAGAAAGTCTCTTAAGACAGCAGTTGAAAGGCTTAACCTTGCAAATGTGAGGGAGGTGATGTTCAGAGAGAACTCTCCCTTTTTCAAAGAGACTTCCTTGATCCTGTGGGGAGGGGAGGAGCTCCACTGGAAGCAGTACAGATTCTCAGCAACAAGTGTGTCACCAGTGTCATTAGGCAATGGATGCTAATTGCCTGGGGTCAGGGCAGGAGCTGAGCAATAGTGCTAAGCGACCATTCATTTGCAGCAAGTGGTCACAGTTAGGGGGAAAGGGCTCTTCCCCTTAGGTACAAAGGCGGCTCCCCTGGGTATGTTCTGCAGCCCTAATGCTCTAACTCACACTAGTCCTGTGCACCTCCCTGACAGGAGGGTGCCGGGCAGCTCTCACTGAATGCCTCCTGCACCCCAAAGGGTGAAAGCAGAGCACCTGCCTGAGGCAAGAGTCATTCATATGCACATAACCACAAGAGATTTTACCTGTTTTCTTTTTCTGTTGTGCTTTGTTCATGTGTGCTTTCTTGGAAATCTCTTATATTATAAGAGCTCCACTATATTTCTGGTCTAAACTATATTTTGGAATGGATGCTGTGTTTTAAAATGTGTTTTTACTTGGGGATTTTTGTTACTTTGTGGGATGGATTCTGATGCATTTTCTCCTGCCTTTTGCAGCTGACCCTCTGGTTGGAAGCATAGCCACTCAATACCTGACCAACAGAGCAGAACATGACAGGATAGCCAGACAGTGGACCAAGAGATATGCAACATAAATGACAAACTACTTGTGCAGTGTGAAGGTGCAGAAGGCAACTTTGCAGTGTGCAACAAATCTTTATAGCCTTTACAATACGGACTTCTGTGTATATGTTATACTGATTCTACTCTGCTTTTATCCTTTTGAAGACTGGGATACTGCCCCCCAAAAAGGTAAATGCTATCAAGAGTAGAAGTTTGTAGCTGTAGATTAGTTATGTTTAAAATGCCTACTTGCAAGTCTTGCTTCTTTGGGATATCAAAATGTATTTTGTGATGTACTAAGGATACTGTTCCTGAAGTCAACCAAATATTATAGTGCATTTTAGCCTAATTCATTATCTGTATGAAGTTATTAAAGGTAGCTGTAGATTACTAGGAATTATGTCATTTGTATTAAACCCAGATCTATTTCCAATATGTGGTACATGCTGTTGTGAAACCTGTTTTAACTTTTACCTTTGTCAGTTTGTAATGAAAGGATTTCCTTTTTCCCTTTGTAGCTCAGAGAGCACCCAGTGTATCATCTCAAACACAATAAACATGTTCCTCAAGGAGTAGTTTCTTTGTTTTCCTATTTTAAATTAATATTTTAATAAATTTAGTTAAAGTAACAAGGCAAGGCCAATGTATCACAGATACCTGTGGATAATTTTTAACTTAATATACATAAGCAAAGGCTTGCTATTAAATGTTTAATGCACACCTGTGGATTGTTTAAGTTTTCCCTGTTTTGTTTTTAACAGAACAAGTGAAATTTCTAAAATTTTCTGAAATTTAATAATTTTCAGCTCTTTCTCAAGTTGAAATGATCACATTTCATATGCTTACTCCAGAAGTTAACGTAGCTGGTTGCTTCAGGGCCAGTCCTGCTCTCAGAACAGGCTGCCTCCATCTTGCTACAAAGGTTTTGTGCAGGAGGATGGCCAAGTTACAGATAGTCTGGTGCTTTTTTTTCTGAGTAAAGCAAGTTGGACTTGCTGACCTAGAGAACTGAGTTATCCATTGAAAAAGGTCTTCCAAAGCATGATTGAACCCTGTATCATCTACCCAGAAAAGAGAGGAGTACAATGAATTTAATCAGATTTATATGACAAAAACAGCTGGGGGGGAAATAACCCTTCTTAGTAAAAATGAAATCTGTGAAAGTGTTTTAGACTACCTTTTCCCCCCTTCACTTTCTGCCTTGGAAATTTTGTAACATCTGTAAGTACAAAAATACAGCTTTATAGTACATACAGTTTAAAAGGTAGAGTCACTAATAGTTTTATAATTTAAGTTTTTATAGTTTGCCAGTCATGATATTGATTATATTAAAAAAAGACACTTGATTCCTTTAAATGATTTTTAAAATTACACTTAATTTTAAATTTTACAGCCTCCCTTATTACCTGGTGTTTTCGGAGATAACATAGCACTTCCATCAACAAGATGCTCTGCTCATTTAATATATGAAAACTGAATGTTAAGTTTAAATATTAAATCAATACAAAAAATACCGAAGATTTAGATCTAAAATTAACCCTTACTATACAGGTCCCTGGTTTTTGTATCACATAACCTTTGACCATGAATTGTCCACCCTACTTTAAGTATTTCTACAGATGCCTGAAGGTGGCTTGAAGAACTGTGTATCCCAAATATCTCAGCCTAGAAGCCAATCTCTCTTGGTAGCTACAAGATAACTTTAGAGTTCAGGTTAAAAAGTGCAAAAGGGAATGAGAAACAGGATCTGGCAGGTGAATATGCCTAAGTCAGGTAACAGACTAATGCCAGGAGATGAAGTGCTGGAAATCACTGCTGAAGGTGACCAGAATTTCTTGTCATGTCATTGGATGTGTGAGAAATAGCACAGATTGGCAAAGAAACAAGGGGCTATCACATCCGGGCTGCACGCCAGAAGTCTGCTCCCTGCTGACCATTAGTGCACTCGTACACCACTCCAGTGACCTTCCAGGGGAGAGCAAACTGTGGAGTTCACTCACTAACTGTGTTGCCTACAGAATTTACAGATATTTATAGCATAAAATATTCTGGTATAAAAATGCAGGTTTTAATTCTAATTTTAATGTATTTTGGGTTTGTATCATACCTACAACTTCAGATACCTAGGTGTACAAATGGGATGCCTTGTTAGTGTTGCCCCATCTTGCCTTCCTTGCAATTGGATCCTTTACACTGAATTCCCAGAATTCCCATCCTTTTTTTTTTTTTTGTTGGTTTGTCATGATTCTGTTCTTTTTTAATGTAGATTATTTTTTGTGTGTAAATTTTATATTTACTGAAGTAAAGGTTGTTTTTGTGTAAACATTTAAACTTTAAAAGAAAAAGAAAAGAAGCTAATTTTGTTTCTCAAGTTCTCTCTGCTAAACCATGCAGTAGAAAGAAATTTGTATTGTTAAATAAATCAATTAGTTGTTAAATGAGAATGTGTGTCTCCTTTCATGGGGAGAGAAGAAACTTTCCGTGCTGGAAATATATCCAAAGCACTGGTAGCAAAGAGTATCTGGTGTTTCAAACTGTTTACTTCCTGTCTGTGCTGAGGTGAATATGGTATGCTACTAAACAATGGCACTGATCCTCTTTTACTGTTCTAAGATAGAACAGAAAATTATCACCAATCACTGGGCTCCCTATTTGGGAAAAAGTGAACTGAAATGACATTTTTGTGTAAAGCTGAAGATGCTGCACATGCCCTCTTCTTCTCCGTTTTGGATGGGCTTTTCTTTTTCTGTTGTCTTTGGGATTTGAATGGGGAAAGCTGGCATGCAGCTGGCTGGGAAGCTGCTCAGTCTGGGCTCCATGATGATCTGGCATAAAGAGATCTGGTGTGGAAACCAGCAGTCCCAGCCTGTGACACTGCTGAGGAATAGAGAGGAGCAAACACCTCTTCAGCTGAGCTGGGAGCTACATTTAGGGCAAGTGAGAAGGGATGGGTAAATGTGTTTTAAAAATAAAGATACTGCATACAGTGGAGAGGCTAATAGATGTCAGCCTTGTTGTTTCTGTACTAACATGTTCTTGGTGTCTCAGTGATGTGTGGTGTGCCTTATGTAGAGACAGCCTCGCTGATCAGTGTTGAGTAATGATTGTTCCAAGTCTATAGCCAGGAAGAGAAGGGAGTCATAGAAAGCAAGACTGCAGAGCAGCCTGAGCCATGGGCCAGGCTTGTGCAGCCTCATAAGGAAAGCAACTGCACCAGATCTGATTCATGCTCTGCTCCCTCCCTACCTCTTGGGGGAAATGGAAACTCTTTCAGCCTTTGTGGTACACCAGTTCCTGCTCTGTACCGACTTATTTTTGGCCATTGGTATTGCAGAAAATGAGACCAAGCTTCTTCCTTTCTTCACCTTCATGTGTGAGAACCAGATTTGTGGCCTCTCACAGGTGTTCTCATCTGCCTGCACCATGACAGGAGAGCTGCAGGGCTGTGGCTGAAGGGTTTTGCAGTGACTGGGTGCAGTTCTGAGCCATGGGGCAGCCCTGGCTGCATGGCTTCATCAGGGCCCTGCCTGGGTCCCCACAGTGCTGGAGGGAAGAAAGCTGCAGACCACAGCAGCTTCTACATAGAGCTCGTGGCCTTCTGCCCCTGGAATTTTGTCTGTGTGGGCAGAAGCAGCAAAGGAAGGACTCCTGACTCCCAGCTGAAGAGTGAATTCCACCTTGCCTGCATCTTCAGCAAAAATCATCAGTGGGTATTTATATGAAAGAAGGAAGGCTTGTGCAGGAATCCTGGACTAAAGCAGTTGCAGAGAGTGACAGTAGTGTGACTAAAGTGCAATTTGACTCAGCCATAAACCAGCATTGTATTTTGGCAGCCTGTGCTATAGCCAGGGGAGCAGATGCATTTGAGACCTTGGCCTTGTTTTATGTACATCGTCCCTTCAACTTCTCCTTGCATTCTCCTTGGTGGCACCACTTGCATTTGTGTTGCACAGTAACTTCCAAGGCTGAACCCCCACTCCCTTGCCTTCACTAACCACTCCTGACTGAAGGTGACTACAGACAGGTTCCATGACAACAGGAGGGATTATGTAATAGAGCACTGGTTCCAAAGGGAGAAGCAGGACAGCAGCACAGCTGCCTGTACTGCTGCCTGACCTTGCTGATGCCAGTGAGAGTTGGACACATTCAAGTGTTCAGCATGTTCAGCTTAGATGAGAGAGCAGATCATGTACTTAGAAAATAGTGTCTGGAACATTTGCAGCACACCAGGGCTTTTGCTTTTTTAATCCTTAAAAAGGGAAGCCCGCTTCAGCTTGTCTCTCCCTATCTCTCTGCATGCATGTCTCTGGAGGGCAGCTCTGACTTCCCCTGTTGCTAGGTAGAATAGATGGCATCCAACATACTAGCAACAATTTGGGGATCCTTAAAAATAAAAACTGTCAGGAATAGATAGAAGAGGCACAGTATGAAATATATATATATATATATATCTTCTCTCTTCGTGGGGACCACAGGCTCTGCATCTAGAGGGATCTAAGATGTGGTGGGACCACATGCATGAATATAAATGCATAAAGTCTTCTCATTGCTGTTGCAATCACTCTTCCACAGCTGAGGTGTGGATGGCCCTGTCTATTTATATAGTGTTTCCAAGTATTGGGAAGGATTTTTTAACTTGGTGGTCCAAGGAAAATACCTCATTTAACCATCCTAAATTTTTACCATAACATCCCTTGACAGTTAATGCTACAGGTATGTATTGGCTGTTTGAAAAAAGCACTCTGTTAGGTAATTATTTCATGCAACCTGGTATGTGAATGCCTTATTTTATGTCTTCCAGTTTTATGCTATGGAAAATAATGAATAATTGCATCTGTTCTCCTGTATCCCATTGATGATTTTATGTGTCATCGTTACTATCAGCTCCTATTAACCTCTTATTTTTCAGGCTGGAAAGTGCTCATTTATTTAATCTCTGCTTATATGGAAGATGCTCTGATTATCCTGGTCACCTTTGTCTGTACATTTTGTAATTCTGCTCTAGCTAATTTAAAGGAATGAGAGCTCCACGCTGTATGCAAAATATGAACTCAAAGTTCATTTGGAACAATGTTTTCTGGTTTGATCTGTTTGCCTACTAGCTCAGAATGCTTTGCCTCCTTGACCTTTACTGCTTAGCTAATGCCTTCATTAAACTGTTCAGAGAGGCTGGGATCTCTTTTCTGAGCAATAGCTAATTTAACCTTTTATGTAGGTCTAACAAATGTTTTTCCCAATAGCTACTACTTTATATTTATCAACACCAAATTAATATGTGATCTTATCTCCCACTTCTCAAAACCATGAAATCCTTCATGACTCTTGGCAGTAAATTTTAGTTTAGTCTGCCTTGAATATTGACTGTGTGTGTGTGCTGCATGCACCAGGAGTGGGAGGTAACAGCAAAAGTAATAGCAAAGTTCAGTGGACAGGTCTGACTGCCAAGAAGTGATGGGTCCCCAAGGACAAATTATCATCTGGCTTCTGAATGGCACAAATGAAAGCAGCTGCCAACTGTTTTCATCAGTCTGGGCTTTGTCTCCCTCTACAGAACAAATGTCAGGTCATTATTTAAAGAGGAGCTCAGCGTGGGTAAATTTCCAGGGTGCTGAATGAGCTGTCATCCTGGAGATTAGTTTCCAGGGATATCATATAGGTAGACAGGGTGAATCACAAATCTTGTGGGAGACAATTCTTCTGAACACAGCCATTGGGTGTATGTCTGAATGATACAGTTGGGTTGGAAATCTGCAGCCTAGCATGTGTTCACAGCGCCAGGCAGCAATAGAGGGGCTGCAAACACAGAAGTGATAAATGGGAGGGGAATGAAGCTACTGCTGAAGTACAGCCGAGTGTGATGGCATTTCTTACACTCAGCAAGGCAGCTTCATGCAAGTGCAGAAGCCTAGGGTTGTGTTTATGTATTCCAGCATTTGAAATGCGTGTACTTTTGTGAAAATTTGCGCCAAGCTGAGACTCTTGACTACATGCTAAGTAAAGGTTACCAGTACTTACAGTTCCTAGTTTATAGGCAGTGGACTTAAAGTGACAGACAATTTTAAAATTGTAGTCAGTGTCTGAGGAAAAATATTAATACACCCTATGCTATTCTGCCCCTGGCTAGGTTTCCGTGTTAACTGGGAAGTGAATGTGCTGCCATTTCACTGAAATGATCGGTAATCACAGAAAAGTGACATTTTTATTCTATTCACTATTACATATTGCTGTTTTCAAATAGCATTTTATCATTAGTATGGATTTGATGAAGAAATAAAAACATTAAGGTATCAGTTAAGCTTCATTCATTGATTCAGTGGATATTTTACTGCAAAAAAATGACCTGAATTACCTTTCTTAGATGATAAACATTAGTGTCTGGACCCAGCCATAAAGAAAAGCTAAAGTTAGGACAAAACAAGCCCAATGCTTGCCTTGTTTAGTCCATGCCTTGTTTGTAAGTACCGAGCCAGGGAATTAGTCAAACCCCGTGAGTTTTCCCTCGAGTCGCCTTTCCGACACGCAGCTGTAGGGGCGGGTCGGTCGCCGCGCGGTGGCGCTGCCGCACCGGCTACGGCCGGGGCCGCGCCGGGGCCGAGTGGGGCCGAGTGGGGCCGGCGGGCGGGGCCAGCATCCCTCAGCCGCGGGGTGCCAGAGCCCGCGGGTGTGCTCCCGGACGTCGGCGCAAGCCCCCCAGTCCCGGCAGCGGGGGAGACTGCGAGCCTACACCGGCACCCTGGGTACAGGAGGGCGAGATCCCGCGGCTTCCCCGGCCCTTGGAGATGGATGCCTGCGGGAGCGATTGATGCCTGCTCGGCTCAACAGCCACCGCGTTGCACTCTAGGGACAGACAACTCTCTTTAAAATGTACTTTTACCCCAAAATAGTTAAAAATTAGAAGCTACGATAGTGATAGACGATTAAGTGAAGTAGTCGCTCGTAGCCCCATACTCCATGTCTCTCGAGTTCATTAAGGTGCTTAAGCTCCACAAAGTTAAATAGCACTTACGTAAATCCAACAGCCCTAGGGGAGCACGAGGCGGTGGTGCACTGGCCGGTGTCCGTCAACTTGCTCATTCTCTCGGTGTCTCTTTCTTCTCAGACAGACGGACCATATATTTAGAATAGCGGTGCTGCTGCACTTAGATGCCACTGCTTCCAAAGAACAGGCTGTTAAAGAAAATAAACACACGAGTTAGGAAGAGATACTTTCAGCTATCTTTCAAAGTTAAATCTTTGCAGATGGATAGATTTCGTCCAGATGGAGTAAAATAGCATGCTCAGTCTCCATTTTGTTTAGGAAATTAAATATTAGACTCCTGGCATCAGTAATTTATTTTCCCTCTTTTTATAGACCACATTCATTCATGTGCTCCACTCTAAAACCAGGCCTTGCTGTCCACTGGTTTTCTCTCAGTAACCAAGGACTCTGATGGCGCTGCTTCCTTTCCTCCTTTGCAGTCCATTTTGCTGCTTGGGCTCGGAGTTCATCCAAACCTGTGGCATTTGTAGGGGACTACTGCTCCGTAGGCCAGCAAGGCTTTTCCAAGATTTTGACATGTATTTGGCCACTTGAAGAGTAATCTCGGCTTAACATTGTAAATCAGGTAAAGCTCACAGAGGTGACTTGTGTCTCTCTCAGCCTTTCAGCTCCAGTGATACACTTGCCTACTCAGCCATAGTGCCTAATGCTGCTCCTGTTTACCCCTCCGGCAGCAGTTCCCCAGTGTAACAAATGGAGTTGTGCTGGTCTGGCACTCTCTGTTTAAAAATGACGTATGGTTAAGTATTTTAAATTTACCAAATTGCTAATGATTTTCAAAGGCTTTAATTGAGTGATTATAGCAGCCATTGATTTTTCAGGCTTCAACCTATGCTATAATTCAGACACTCTGCAAAGGAAGTCATGCACAATCGGATTTAGCCATCATTCACAGTGAGGCCTGTGCAATTACCATTGCAAACGTCAGGTACTGTGTTTGCCTTATTAACTTGCATTAGGGACCTGTAGTGAAGCTGTGAAATAGCACTTGTCTTAAGACATTTCCTGTGGTAGGGTTTTTATTAAAGACATTTACATAGCCATAAACTGCAAAGGAGGATGTTTGATGTAAATTGATGAGATTTATGTTTGAATGTGTTGTACTGTCTGCAAATGTGCTGGAAATCCTACAAGAGTACTGCTACATCCACAGACTGTATTGGGAGGAGCCAGTACAACCTGGCTGTGGGCTTTTGAAGCATTTAACAATTTTGACAGTCAGCAGCAGGGCTTGGAAAGCTGGTTAAAAATGACCAGGTTTTTTGCAATCAGGCTAGGATTCAAGTCAGAAGTTGGGCACAGGGCAGTGCTGTGGGGGGTCTCATGGCACTATGCCTCCACCCTATGCCTTCACCCTAGGCACTGCATGACCTATCTGCCCCATCCATCACAGTTATGCTCCTTAGAGACAGTTGCCACTACATGAGGAACTTTCTTGCTCACTCCCTTGGGGTATTAGACCTTCTACCTGCTGTTAAGTCTGGCTGAACTTTGGGAACCTTCAAATTTCCTGTTAAAGTGGGAACTACAAAGAGAGGATGAACATTTCACAACCCAATTCAATTTTTTTGTATAATGGCAATCATTCAGAGCTAAGGAACATTTGCCATGCAGTAATATAAAAACACTCACGAAATGAGAAATGAAAAGGTTATTTGAGAGCAATTTGAAAGTGTAATGACAAGCTGTTCCTTGGTATTCAACCCCCAGCTCCTCAGAGGGAGTGGATGAGTTCCTGGCCATGTCCTGGGATGAAAACATTTGTGAAACATGAAGCCCTGGAGACAAGAAAGTTTAAAATTCTACAAGATTACTATCTGCTTTTACCTGCCAGAACTGACTTACGCTGTGAGGATCTGATTGTCTCGGAATCTAAAACTAAAGATTTTTTTCATTGCGGACAACTGAGGGAACTGAATTAACCCTTTTCAGGTCTTGTCCCCCTGTTATTTTCACCCTTAAATTTACAGTAGTCCCCGCTTTCTTGCTTTTGTTGTCGTAGAATTGACTCTGACGTTCACAGCCATTTTTAGTGATGCTTTGGGAAAGAGGCTTTGGGAGCTGCTTCTGCTGGTTTAAGACCAACTAATTTACTGTAGCAAGTGCCAAGCAGGCTGCAAGCACCAGATGAGTTCACCTTCCTCGTGGCATTTGTACTATGCATCAGTACAAAAGATTTTTCTCCCAAGACCATCCTTCCAAGCCTCACTAATGTTTTCTTTGCCACCCACTTTAAGCATTTTGAAAGAAGAGTTAATTTCCTTCAATTTGTTATTATGAAATACTAATGTGAAGGTAGGGGTTCAGTCTTAAATTAATATAAGGTTAACACTCACAGCGGCTGAGTGATGGGGAAGCAGAAGTGGCTCTGGCTGACACTGGCACGCAGAAGGCCCCTGGAGGCCATCACACTGGCAAGAATTATTGCCTGAAGGGCAATTACATTGGCAAGCATCAGCTGGAGCACTGTGCACCCTACTTTCTCACCTCATCATGCCAATTCATGCCGCCAGCTTTGTTCTGACACCCATCCTCTATCACAGGAGCAGGTGGCAAGGAGCCAGCTATGCTCAGCATGGGGGTCTCTGCTCCTCAGAGAGCCCATAACTGAGGGCCAGCTCAGCCTCCACTGTGGCTACAAAAATCCAACAAAATGTAAAGGGCAGAAATAAAGGCCCACTGAATATAACCCAAAAGCTTGGACTAGTCTAAAGAACTTTTCTTGTCAATAAGAGGAGCAAGACAGTGAGAGCTAAGAAAATAAAACACATTCTAGAGCTAGACCTGACTGGTGGCAAGTGAACAGATGGACAGCTCTACTCATCCTCCTCCCAAGGAAAGGGGTGGTCATTCAACTGTGAGACAAAAGACATGGACAGGAAGGTGCAGATTTCCCCATCCTGGCTTCCATCCTGCCACCTTCTGAGACAGCTGTGATCCCACTGGGCTTTTATTGCTCTCATCCCATTAGGGTTAGGGATGGGTTTGGGAGGCAGACAAAGCCTGGCCCTGGTTGGAGAACTATAGGATGGAGGCCACCAAGGGAGAGGCCATGCTGACCAAAGACTGGTCTCTGCATGAGCTTATCCTCTGGTCCCTGGCCAGGTGTCTCAGGCTCAGCCTGAGCCCCAGACAAGGAACTAGGGTTAGGGATAAAGCTGATTCTGGAATTGATGGGTTATTGCACTTTTTGTTTAATAAATTAAGAAATTATGGGAAGACCGGAAGTCTAAGATTAAGTGGCCACAAAAAGTACCTGTAAATGAAAAAGAGAAGCGCCACATCTCTACTTGTTGCAGACAAAATGTTATTTTTGCACAGCTGCCCTGTAATAGAGTCCAAAATATGCTTTCATTTTGCTCCAGAAACCGACATATTTGGAAAAAAAAATAAATAAAAATCAATACCACAGTTTAGTCATCTTCCCTAAATGTTTACATGCCACTTACTGGCACTTTGTTTGCCCTATACATTTTTTTAAATGCCTTCAGCATTAAGAAATGAATGCTCTTTTTCTGGAGAAACTCTACCTTTGCTGAAAATATGGAGAAAAAAAGAAAAAGTGGTAAGAACAGAAAAAATAAGTATTTGATTTTACACGTATGTGCAGTGAATAGCCCAGATGTCTTCCATGAAAGATTCAAACATCACCATCTAAATTTTTCTCTTGGCCCTGCACCAGCTGCACCAAACCCAACAGAAACTGCACTGCTGCAGATGTGAGGGACTTGAGCCTACACTAAATGAAAAAGCAATCATTCAACATATGTCAGGCATCACACTGCTGAATCACAATAAGAAGCCCTGCCAGCCCAGCTCTGCCCCATACATTCAGTGGCTACTACTGTGCACTGAGGACTGAGGACTGTACCCACTGCGAGCTGCAATTTCCAGCCCTCTAGCAGCTGACAAATGAATGACAGGCCCACCCAACTCATTAAACCAGCAAACAAGGAACATAGGGGAAAAAAGATGTAGTTTGTGCAGCTGCCTTAGATTATATCAGCTCAGTGTGGGGTCAGATATGTGCTAGAGCTCATGCACAGCCATGAGTGAGACTGCATGGCTGTGAGCAGGGGCAGAGAGGCAGAGACAGGGAGGATGGGAACATGTCTGCCCTTCTCAGCAAAATGAGCTGCCCTCTTCCTGCAGAGTGCTTAGCTGCTTGCTTAAACATAAATCAGTCCTAAACCGGGGACTGTAAGATCTTCAAGATGGGGACCCCATCTTCAGACTTGAAGGTGCTCTGCACTTGTCAAACAACTGCGGTTCTTCCTTTCCTTTTACGCTGCTTCCTAGTGATATCCAGCTGCATTCAATTACAAATAACCTTGGAAATCTGGCACAGGTAGATCTTCCTGATGAGTTATCAGGAATGTAATATTAAACATTACATTATCTCCACTCCTTCAACAGATAAGTCTATTATCTCCTGTCAGTGTCTGGTCAATTTTCCTCTCTACTGAATGCTTCCGTTTCATGATGAAGAGGCACATGCTAGAGCAGGCATTTCTAAGGCCTTATTTATTACCTGTGATGCTTTAGCTCTCTCATTTAGACTACATGGCTTATAAA
Source organism: Dicaeum eximium (assembly GCA_013396995.1). Lineage (NCBI taxonomy): Eukaryota > Metazoa > Chordata > Aves > Passeriformes > Dicaeidae > Dicaeum > Dicaeum eximium. The sequence continues at coordinate 1,140,413 of VWZP01009762.1, read as the reverse complement.
TGGACTCAAGATATATAGTGAAATAAGTTGTCTTTCTCTTCAAATACAAATCCTGTTTTATTTCATTATTTCTATATTTATAATGTTTATATGTTCTTATTCAGACAAAGTGATGTCGGAAGGGCTTACTACTAGCTACAGAAATGTGCATTTTTCTTTCCAGTCTTTAGTAGACTGACATAAAAACACAGCTGCATTTTTTCTCTAGGCTGTGAGTTGCATATTTTTTCACAGTATCAAATGCAGACTTTTTTTATAGCTGTAGCCTAGAAAATAACTAGCAGCATGGTCTCTGTAGAGGCATGATTTCTCACTCTTGTTCACTGTGGGTTGGAAAGTATATTCAGTGTCCACTCCCCTCACTCATCACTTCTAGGTATTGCCTAGTGAGTTCCAGTGGGCAGTGATCAGTAATACACACTGCAGCTACCATTGGTTCACATTTCACTCTTTTTCTTTCCTATTTGTCAGGGGACCACAGTGCCAGGCACTCCAGCCCCCAGTACACAGTGTCAGCTACCGTAGTGATGCTTACACATGATGTTCACACAGAGATGCTCAGGACCAGGAGATGAGGGAGGAGGTTTCCTCTGAATGCAGAATTACAAATCAGTTAGGCTTCTCACAAAAAAACTTCATGCTCAGGACCTGTGTGTTCAGTTTGGGAAGGATAGTGCTGTAGGAGCTGAGGACATGGGAAGGGAAGCACGCAGAAATTAGCAGCTGTTAAGGACTGTGCAAATAGAAGTCAGTGCAGTTTCAGATTCTGGGAGGACTTGAAGATTGTCATTTGGATAAGAAACACCAAATAATAAAGTAGCACCTGGGCCCTTGCCTAGAATTTTGAGTACACTCTTTCCCAATGTTCACATTAATATGTATTTTTTTTCTCAGTTCTGAATAATCTAGCTCCAAATGATCAAACTTTATGTGAGGTCCTGTTCCAGCCTATTTTTTCAGATGCATTCACACCAGCTAATCTGGGGAATGATCTGGTCAGTTTGGGCTTTTGAACTCAAGCCTCCATGTGTCTGAGGATGTCGTCTACCTCAGAGTCAATTCATTGCTAATTAGCACAAATCACAGGGACATAACCTTTGGAAATACTGCTGATGCACTGTGCATTTCAACACAGTATCCAGCACTGAGATGTGATTTGTTGAGAACACTGTTATAAATATTCTTTTGCACAAGAGAAGCATGGCTAAGAAGAAAACCTTATCTAATCCTGTTTTATGCCATATGTCAGATTAAATGTATCAATTGCTATCATAGAGGATCCAGATGTAAACGTGCTGTCAGCTTTAAATGGTATTCTAATTTTATAAAAATATAAACCCTATGGCTGAAATGTTTTTTCTGGTTTCTCTTTCCCATATTGGATTAACACATCAACAGCTGTGAAAGAATGTTTCCAACCTTGCTACAGTATCTTATTATTAAAATACTGTCCATACATAATGTCCAACAAAAGAAAATTTTAAGCCTTGAACTCTCTGCCTGTGCTGCACACACATGAACAAATACCAGGCTTAACATTTCAGAATTTCCTTTAATCCCAAAATGGAATTAGGAGTTGACATTTCAAAAGTCACAGGATAGAAAAAAATTACAAACTTTGTTTCCATTTGTATGTGTGCCTTCCAGAGCACCACCATTAGCATCTGAACAGCCAGAACAAAGTGGCTTCACCTGATCCAAAGCACAGAGGGGATTTTCAATAATCTCCATGAAAGATAATATTGATGAACATCATGTGTTCTTGCAAAAATTTAGTTACATCAAACCTATATTTCTTCAATGAGGAAAAAAAGACCTTTTCTTCAGAAAGATAAAGCAGGGAACAGTTAATAATGCAGGGATGGTTAGAGACAAAAGGTTTTGCAAATTTTGTGAACAATGCAAAATTAGACCCATAAACCCCAGCTCTATGACATGTTCCAGTAAATACATATGTACACTTTGTAGGGTGTTTCCCTTCACCACTGTTTTGTTCTCATCCACACCTATGTGAAACTAGAATCACTTCCCCCAAGCTTTAGACATTTCTGCTTTAGACAGTTCTGCTTTAGATATTTTCATTTTTCTGTGCATGAATTTCTGATTTCGTCTCTTTACGTGTTGTATTTATCTATTCTTTAGTCCCATTTATAGAGTCCTCCTTTCAGTCTTCCTTCAATTGCACTGGACATTTATACACCCTGCTATTTCAGAGGGGGGAAAGAAATGTCCTTCTCTTATTCTATTCTGTTCTATTAATGTTGAACTTATAGCTACCCTTTGGAGTAGGGTGCATTTCATGGTTCTTTTTAGCCAAAAAGGAAAATATAATTTAAACCAGGAAGAAGTGGCAGGCCTGGTCTGCTGTGCATTTGAGAGAACATTAAACTTTGATGAGGAAAAAAGACTCTCCTCATCTCTACCAAATCAAACATGCAAGGGTTTTCTTCCCTTACAGGCTTTCCATGTCTAGCCCACATATTCACTCACCAGATGAAGGCTTGTGCTGCAGTCACAGTCTCTGATCTGTTCCCTACTTGGTTGAGCAGAGCCCCCGCAAACAGCTTCAGGACATCTGAGCTCCCTCTGTGCATGAAGTCCCCTGGGGAAATCCACCTCATACTTCCACTGAGCATTTACCAACTTGCTGCTGCCTACAAGGCAGTTAATAGCAGTCTCTTACCCACTTAGTGCTCTTTTGTAGGATCTCTTTTTCATGATGCAGCTCCCATTTCCATTATAAGATATTTCAGCTTTTGGGTACAGCTGTTTGGGAAGGATGCATTTTTTTAAAACCATATATATGAATGAAATCTGGGACAGTTGCATTCTGCAGAAGACAAATACTGTAATTATAAGAAAATCTTCTAGCTCATCTTTCCTATGTTTGTTTGTCTGAACAAATGTTACTCTAAAGGAGTGAAAATGTTCTCACATCTCCCTTTAGATTCAGGATTTCAATATCTCCAACTATGCCATTGATGGCAAATCTCAAAGTATCCTGTTCTCACCAGAAGAACCCTTTGCAGATAAGGCCTTGTGCCATTCAGTGACCTACCTCCCTGACTTGTCTAATTCCATGATGGCTATGGCTGTTTGCACCTGTGTGAAAGTCCTGTCCTAACTAGAGGAAAAAGGATGCAGCATGCAAAGAGAAACTATTGAGAGCAACATATGTGCAAATGAGGCCGTTTTTGACTCTGTGCACACGCATATATGTCACCATTCCTCTTCATTTTAATAAGCAGAGTATTTCTTACCTACTAAATATTTGGGGCTGGGTCACAGTGGCAATTCTGACAGACATTAGTGTACTGTCAAGAGAATGCATGTACCAACATAGCTAGTATGCAAATACAGACTTTGGGGAAAAAAGAACATCTTAAAGCCAGAAGTTGCTGACTTTGAATTGGCTATTTGGACTTTACACATTTACAAATTTAAACATAAGCACAGAAATGACCCTCCCGAAGATCTGTCTGGAGATTTGCTCCTGGATAACATGATCCAGAAGATTGTGTACACCTCCAAGTCCCATTCCCTTGCCATGCCTGTTTACAACTCATCCCACAAAGGGAAAATTGTATCTCCACTTAGTCACATGTAGGGTCTCCTTCTGACCACCTCCCCCACCACTCACACAGCTTCACTGTCCCTCAGCCTTTTTAAAGACAGAAAGAGGAACAAGCCCCCTCTCAGCTTACCCTTCCCCTCCCCTGGCTGTGCCCCAGTGAGACAAACACAGCTACCCCAGCCCCCTGTTGTGGCAGCAGCACCCTGGCATGCAGGGCTGCTCTCATGCTGGCTTTGTCCTGGCAGCAAACCCCCTGCTTTGTGTGCTGGTGGGGCTGCTTGGGCAGTTTCATTTTAGAAACCAGGGAATCAAAATTAATCCTGCTGCTGCATGGTTTGATATTGCTTACCTACATTTGCATATTTTCCTATGTGTACCTCCCTATAAGGAGACAGAGTGTGACTTTCCTTTAAAATTGGTTTGTTGTAGATAATAATTTTTAGTAGATGATAATTTGAATAGACTCATAGATATTCAGAACAGTTGGGACTGGAAGAGGTCTCCAGAGCTGGTCCAATCCCACCACTGGCTTAATCTGGGTCAGTCAGAGCAGGTTGACTGCCCACCCAGCTGGGCTTTGAGTATTTCCAGAGATGGGGATGCCTCAACTTCTCTGGGTAAGCTGTTTCCATGTTAGACCATCCTCACTAGATGAAGAATTTCTCTTATGCTTAAAGGGAATTTCACGTGTTCAAGTATTTCCAATAGTGTTCCTGAAACATGTTGCTTTCAGTCATCAGCAGAGTGCCAGGTGGAGAGGGACACACACCCTGAAAAGCACAGCTGTGATTCACTCAGTGGCACTGAGTGAAATATAAAAACTTTACTACTGAGAGCTTTTCAAATTGAATGTGGTACATTCATTCAAAAGTTCTTTGTGTACATAGGTCAAGAGAAGGATATTTTCTTTACTCTGTCTTCTATGCTTTATACAATTCCTGATGCTCCCAGCAGCTCAAAATGATCTTTAGGCTAGATCCTGTTTCTGCTTGTTATCAGGCCATTACCTTGTCATTCTGTCACAGTGGCAGCTGAATAACTTCAACATGCCTGATACAGTGCTATAAATATGAAGACAGTTTAAAACATTCCACAAGTTCACCACTTGCATGACATTCTGTTTCTTTTTTCCACTAAAGATTTCATAATAATTTGAGAAAAAACACAACCAAATATTTCCCTCAACCAAAGTGGCAGAAATGACCTGGTTTACCATAAAATACAAGTACAGGTCTCAGCTAGTTCAAAGGTCCTTAATTTTCCTTTTACATCCATCTTACACCATATTATCTCTTTCCTGATCTTCACCAACAACCCTGCAGATGGATCAGACCCACTAATTCCACCAGAGAGGTTGCGCCACGGCTGTGTCCAGCCACAGCTGTGCTAATGCACAGAGTCAAGAGCATCTGATTACTTTGTTTCACTAGGCAGGATAATAAAGCTTTCCTGAACAGCAGTGTTTACAGCAAGTGAACTATGTGAAATCTCTCCCCTCAACTGCTATTACACAGCTTGCGACCTTTCATTCAGGAGATTAAGTTTGCATCTCTTCGAATTATCTCTTTGTAATTGGAAAACTTTCGTTTTGACAGAGACAATGTGGCAGCCTCCCTGCGAGCCTCGCTACAAGCCAGAGCTGAGTGCCATCTGGAGAACTGATGCCGAAGTCAAGCAACAACATCCTGTCATATTTTATCTGGAACTTTGGAACTGAACAACTAATAACATCTTAAGCTTCATTTGTCTGGCTCCCTCATGCTCTTGGCAGAGGTCATAACCAATGGTGGCTTTGCTGATTTGCTGCATCAAAACTAATTAGGTTACAGTGCTCACTGACAGAGCCTCTCATAATGGCATAAAAACCTCGGGCTTTAACTTTACTCATTATGTCAAGGTAAAGTTTCACACTCATAAAACTTGTGCCTGTATCATCTTCTCAGTCATAATTTTAACATCCATTAACAGTGCTTATTCAGCTTGACAGAGTTATCGACTCCTTTATTTCACTTTTCCCTTCCCTCTTTAAAAATGCTGCTGGTGAGAAGTGGTGGTCATGGCATGAATGCACGTGCCTGACGTTGAAGATGCAGAATTCCAAGCACAGCCTCTTTGCCTTTTATATTCTTTACAGCAGCAAGAATGCCCCAGTCTGACTAGATGGCGTTTGTATGTCAGTGCACTGAGAATGACTCCTGCTTCCTCTGAAGAAAGCCTGGTAAGATGACCTTTTTACCAAGCTTATAGGAAATCTATTCTTTTACCAGACACTTTCAGTTTGCCTTATTGAATGAGTCAGTTCCAAAAATCTGAGTAAAATTAAGATAACCGTTGCACAAGGTTAAAATTAGGGCAACGCTCAGGGTAAAAGTCAGGGCACATCTTAACGGCTCTTAATTCAAGAGAGAAACCAGCAGGAAAGAAGATTTCTGTCTGCACGGAGGGAAAAGAGAGAAGTAAGGTTTAACAGTTTCCTTCTTAAATGTTGTAAAACATGTCAGCAGGGGGCTGTGGCAGTAAGAAGAATTGTGCTTTCTCACAGCAGGAAAGTGGCACTTCACTAGACTGGCTACATTGATTATCAAGATGAGGCCGTCTTAAAGAGCAAGCACAGCACTTAAATGTATTATAATGTGTGGAAAAATCATTATTAAGAAAGACAGCACTGTGTATTTGCTCTAAGAGTTTCCAACTGCTACTGCTTGCAGGGGCTATGGTAGAGGGAAGAGCCCATGCAACTCCTTTTTTTACTTCTCCGATAAAACTATCAGCTGAATACTAGGGAGAGATGAAAATTTTGCACAGCCTGGATTTTGCTGGACATTAATGCCAGATTCCTCTGTATTTGAGAAAGACATTAGAAGTGTGTAAGAATGAGGGTTAAATAAGGATTTATTTATATATTCCTATGTTCAAAGTGATTACCATGCTGTTACTTAATATTCTTGCACTTCCTATTCATTTGTTTATTTACTTCTTTATTTATGCCTTTTTTTAAATGTGGGAATACCACAAAACCATTGAACTTCTAGTACTCTTAATTTTCTTTTAATTGAGAAAAAGTTCGGAATTCCATTAAATTAATAATTGCAGTTTAGAGCATTTTAGATAGCACGGCAGCTTTAGACCTGTCTGATTCTTCTTAATAGAGAATGCTCTGGTTCTATGAAATCTTCATACTCTTTCTGTCCTATTTGACGTATTTAATACATTATATAAAAGAAAGTATGGAAAATTTTTGAGCAACACACATTCCAGTGTCATAAAATGGAACATATGCTGTTCACCCCCAGGAGCATTTCCAGTTGGGAGCTGTGTCTTTCTGAACATAGATGTACATCAATGGTTGTGACCAACCGTGTGAATGAGTATTATATGATAATGAACAGATGCAAAGAAATCAGATGTGGAATACTGTGCACATCTGAAGAGACAGAATATTTAACAGGGAAAAATCAGTACATGATTAATGATGTGGGTGGATTGCTTTCATACAGGAGACTAATGTACGCAAAATGTGTAGGTTGACAATGCAGCATTTAAGGAGATTGTAGCCATGTGAGTGAAGAGGTATTTGAGGGTATTTAGATCCCCAACACCCTATACACATAAACACACTCACTACTTTACCACCTTTATTCATATGCCTTGTGATAATAAAGTTAATTGTATGCATAAATATGTGCAGGACTACAGCCACATAATGGAGAGAAAATAGTTAGCATGACATACACAACTCCAGTTAAGAAGTAGAAATTAAAGGAATTAAAATTAAGACTGAAAATCAAGTGAGCTCTTGTCATGGAAATGTCAGGTTGTGAACAGTTTTCCATGGTCGATGAGTAAAGTTTCATTGTTTGGCTTTTAAAACCAAAACAAAGCAACCAATTTCTTGATAAAAACAAAACAGCAACCAACACACCCTAAATGGGTCAGGCATTCACTGACTGTTACCTCTACATCCACATGTGTGTCTCCAGACTGATATTTTGCACAATCAGAACAAAAGCAACACCTTATTATATGTGCTTGGTAGAATCTATAGGTACAGATAATTTAGTCCTTTGGGAATATACAAAGTGTTATGTCGCCACAGGGCAGTACAGCAGCTAGCACTTAGCATGAACTGGTAATCGTCACTGTCTCTAGTGTGAAGTTTTTTATTTACTATTATTTGATTTAGGAAACTTAAAATTCCAAGGCTGCTCACTTGGGACAGAAAAAAATGAGCTGAGAGACTGCACTGTGGACTAATAAATATGGCCTTATTTGCATACATGCAGTAATATCACTGAGGACTTGGGGAAAGAAAAAACCCAAGTGGTTTTATATTTATTTTGTGGATTTTTTAAAACCAGAAGTTTTAAACCAGAATGATATAACATGAACCAAAATATATACAACATAGATTTCAAAAATATGCTTTCAGAAGAAAGGCGTACTTCATTTCCTTTTTTTCTTAACCCGCTCAGCTAAAATACAAGCTTTAAATCTGTTTACCTCAGAGAAAAGGGTGTTGTCTAAATTTTCTTACCACATAGAGGGGTTTGTTGTGACAACACTTAACAGAGGCTGAGTGAGACTACTGCCCATTACTCAAGCCTGCTTCCAGTGCTGGAGTGCTGTGAGGACCATGTGTTACAGCTGCTTTGTCCTATGAGGTAACTTAAAGAGGGACATAATCCAGCCATAAATTCACAACATGAATTCCCTGCTCTAGAGGAGCACTGCTGGATATAAATGTGCCACAGTCAATCTGTGCAAAGGCGTAAAAACATGTTGGAAAAGAGGGAGCAGGACTGAGATGCAATGAGATTGAGCTGCACCTTGTCTCCGCTCTGTGTGGGCACCAGGGTTTTCCCTCTGCCTGTGTGTCTGGGACCACACCATAGCACATCCCACCCAGAGCTGCCCTCTGCTCTCCACTGGGGACAGAAACGACCATGTCACCTCTGCAAGACTAAAGGTCTGGAAACTAAGAGGCTCCTACTCCAACTGTCTTTTCCCTCGAGTTCTCAGGAACAACTCTTCCCATCATTAGTGTAGTACATGCTAATGATGTGTGCCAAAACTTCTCTCTTTCAGTAATGGCTTTGTATCTACCAGGTCCTGCAAATCTGTAGAAAAACTGAGTTCTTCAGCGTATTGTCCTTCATGGTGGCAGGTTTCAGTTTTAACACACATCTTCAAGTTACAAACCCCCACACATTAAGAAGCTGAAAGTGGTTACAATTTGGACACCTCTAATCAAATCCAGAGAATAGTTGCTGTCACTGATAGAAAGGCATGAGGCAATAAAAATGGAACTGAGAAATGGAGATGTGACTTAGATCTCAGCCTTTGGGGATGGAGATCATCAGGTTCTCCGTATGACAGCTGCAGTCACCTTGTGTTTCTTATTTTGCTAAGTTGCTTTTCCACAGTTGGAAATGGGTGCTGAAGAGACATTGCCAGTATCCAGACTTTCTGCCAAAAGTGGAACTGTCACCAGCATTGTGCAAACTTGATTTGGCCTCTGAGCATTCTAAATCGTGTTTGTTCTACATTGATAACATTCAGTTTATTTAACTGCCTTCAAACGTCTGTCTAGATTGTATTTTGTTGAGGGATATCTCTGTGTGTGAGCGTGATAGGAAATCAGTCAACAATCCAGGGTTCAGTGCTGGAGAAAGAGAGGCCCTTGTGGCTTCCCCAGAATTCATGACATGCTCAGACAGTCTAGATTAATATTGGAGTTTCATGCTTCTTATAGGACTTCGCTGTGATTGCAGTGATTTTTCTAAACCCACTCAGCTGGCACCATTACAAAATGAAGAACATTATAACCTAGAGAACATACTAATCATGTCCTTAAATAAAACACATTTTGTTTGCAAATGTGTTACTTCTATAGTCTGTTAACCTGGCTTAGCATCTTGTAGGCTGTGTTCAGAGTTCAGTATTTTCCCATGCTCAGCAAGAACAAGTTTTTTTCAGCTAGTATGTTAGTATGTTTCAGGGATATGTTCTGTTAAAACAAAGGACTCTGCTCCCACACCCTGGTAAGGAGAGGCACTTCAGATTGCTAACAGTGCCAGAAATGTAGAGATATATCTGATGCATATCTTCTAAAGAGTTCTGAAATAAGCATCATCTAAGGCAGCCCAACTCTACTGCTTGGAGGGAATGTGATGGCTCCATCTGTTTTTATGTTCCAAACACAGAGTGCTGAAGCTTGTAAGACTTATTTGACTAAGTAAGATCCTGTGGCTGCAATAGGAGACCCAGTCATTTTGTGAAGGGAGGTTTCATTTAGCTCCTGGCATTTCCAATAAAGACCCAATTGTTTCAAAACCTCCATCTTTGGAGGAGATTTTTTCTTTACTTCTGTACATCAGCTGCCAGCAAGCTCCTTGGCCTGTGAAGAGGCAGAGTTCAGTCAGTCTGTTCACAATATGGAAAGTCACTGGCAAGGCAGCGAGGATTCTGTTGAGAGAGCAGCACCCTCTCTGCCCATAGAATCAACCGTCGCTCTTATCAGGGGCAAGCATTAGTTCCTATCTTTCTGCAGTGCAATGTGCATTTTCAAAGGCCTTGTTCTGAGAAACTGGAGGGTAAACAAAAGGTCTTTTTCTCTTTGTCTCTGCCTTCTGATTTAAAAAGTAACTTGCACCCTTTTTGAAGCTGTGGTTGCTTTTAGCTGCTCTCCATCTCTGTAAATAGTTGACAAGGTCTAGAAGTAAAGTCCACTGTTGTTCTTTCTGCCTGCATGAGAGGAGGCAGGAGAGAGGCAGATCTGAAGTCATCACAGTTTCTCCTTTTTGTTGCACTGAAGATTCAGAAGACTAAACAAATTAATCTGTCTTAGGGCAACACATAGGTAAATCCATGCTAGGCCCACTTAAATGCCCTTTGTTTTAATAAATGAAGTTGCAGTCTGCTGCTTAAAGCTTTATCTGCAATTGCCTTTGTTCCCATGTGTCCCTCTAACACAAGAACTAACAAAAATATGATAGAAAGCCACATATTTTGCTTTCAAAAGGCAAGTGTAAATGTTGCCATAGCAACACAGAAAAGTAGAATGTTACTTTTTAGAAGTGCTAGTGGGGAAATAAGGAAGAGATAAGTGCAGGGAGAATTAGGGGTTTACAGAATACACGAAAAGAGACAGTTCTAGGATGACTAAATGAACAGAAACTTGCCATGTGACACCTGAAGCTACTTGCAGGAAAGTTTGTCTATTACTGGAAAAAGAAATGGCTAACTAACAGGATCTTTCACTTTTATAAGCAGCGTGGGACATCCCACAGCACTGTCAAGATTTGAAAGTTTCCACTGAAACTGCTAGACGTTAAATATTATAAATAAATCCAGGAGAGCAGATGCTGGCATATCTATCTCACACTAGAGCCTTTGGTTGAGAAGCTTTTTCTTCAGCTTGTGTCTTCTCTGGTGAGGTAAAAGATGTCCTATTATGGTGTCCCAAGGATAGGTTTTCAATAGTTTTATCAGTGAACTGAATAAAAATGGTTTCAATAAGAAAAAGGGAAATTGAGAAGGAGCCTTTAGAGAAACATATTTGTAACTGTTTTAAAAATACATCACACCAATTTTGTTCTCATCCCATAAGAAAAAGCTGTGTTTATTTCCAAACCACACTTGAAGGTATTTTACTTTAAATGTTTTGTGTACACCTCTTTGTGTAGGTGGTGAATCTGGGTGCTGCAGACTTGAGAAGCTGCTGTCAACAAACCCAAGGAGACAAGAAAGAGCCCAGGGCCCTCTGGTGATTGACAGATTCAGTCACTTAAATGCTGAGCCCAAAGCTGAAGCCTGAGCAGAGTGTTTCACAGAACTATCTGAATGCCATTGGAAACTTTTTTTGTTTTAGCTTGTTGTCTAAAAATATCAGCCATCTGAGGAAATTCATTTCCAGAACTTTATATAACATGTAAAGTACTGTGAGGGGATATTTTTAATGTATTCACAGTTTTCTCTAGTATCATAGAGCAAGGAGAATGTCTTGGCTTGGTTTTATCCATTCCTGTATCCTGTACTACAGATACAAGTAATACCATTCAACAGGGAACAGAGGGTTGCATTTTCATTTGGAGTTGACAAGTGGCACATTATTTCCCAATTTAGGAATGTGAAAAGCTGTATAGAAATAGAAACATTTCTGGCTGCCATATTTACAAAACTAAAATGTCATTGCTAAATGCCTTAAAGAAAAGGTAAAAAAAATATCTATGTAAAGAAATCTTCCAGGAAGCTTTTGCATCTGCCTGTATTTCTGTCTTCCTGGTGGACTTATGCAGGTCATCTGAATGACCCAGAAGAATCTTTCTAGACCTTCCTCTTCTTGTCCTCCACAAAGGCTTGTCTCCCCCTAAGTAACAGATACCCATAAATGTAGGGAAAGGAAGTTGCTAGCAGCCCCAGTACTGCAGGTATTTTGGCTAGAACAACTCACCATTTCCTCCCTCATTCTGCAGCTGTTGGCTTATTGTGAGGATGGCTGAAAATCACAAAATTAGGATCAAAACAAAACTAACACAATGAAAGTCAAGCACAAAAAGTCATAACACAGCCTTCTCAGTCCCTTTCATAAACATGCTGATGGTTGTAGCACTACACATTGGGTAAGAAGTCAAGAGCTCTGTTCACCTAGCAGGAAAGAACTGTTACCCAGTTCCCTATACAGTCAAGAATTTACCAACCCATCCTATTTTCCCTATATAAACAAATCGATTTTTCACCAGCAGCAAAATAGCTTGAGGCAATTAATTTTTACTTAATTTTCTAGTGTGGAGAGATGCCAATTTGCAAACCTGTCCTGTATCCTAATCACAAAACAGGCATAAGTATCACATCCACTTGCTGTGTCTCTAACCACAGAACCCTTCAGAGTGCCCTCTTTGCCATGTTCAGTGGTACTGGATGCAAACAAGCTGTGGTTTTCTGGGGAACAGGCAGACTTAGTGACAGGGCAGGCACTGCAGCTCTAAGCTGGATTTTAGAGCAGAACAGAGCCCTGGAAAGGCTTTTTCATGGAAGTCACCCTATCCCAACAATGTTGCTGGGTTCCCAAGTCAATCACATGTTATTTCCTGTACACAAAAATAAGCTGTAACAGTGTTCCCTTTCTCATCAGGGCATTCCCCATCCTGAAATGTTGTAAGTATTTCCAGTGAGAAGCCTTGCTCACACTTTAAACGCTTGCCAGCCCCTTTGGGTAAGTGCAGATCTGGAGCATCTGGGGCATGGTGGCTGCTCAGGAAAGTCAGTCACGATGCCTCACAGCCTCAGGGGTGGCTTTCTGACTACTTTCACAGGTAGAAAACACAAAAAACAAACCAAGGAGAAGTGAAAACCAAAACAACCCTCTCCTGCTTCCTCTACTCTAGCCTCAGATTGTGCCACTTGACTGCCATTTAAATATTGGGCAAGGCTGTGGATACATTTTTTTACTATGAACTATTTAGTTCCCCAGAGTTTACAGTATTGAACTTGCAATCATAAATCTCAGCTGAGGCTTGTATAATTTTATTCTTAATTCTGAGTCCAGTGAGGGGAAGTAGATTATTTAAAAGAATCTTTATGACAAAGAAAGGGTTTCTTTTGAGAGCACTGGAAATGGAATCACAGGAGTCTAAGGGTATTTTTGAGAATGTCACCTTGGTTTCATAATATACAGCTATGTGCTGAGGGGTGTCTACAGCAAGTAGGCAAACACAGGAAACAAACTGTACGTGAACATAGCTGCATGCATGTGTGTTTAAGGCTTTGGAAATATGACCATGTCAAGAGAATGTGTCGCTTCAAGAAGTTTAAAAATGTCTCTAAAATTACTAAGAAAATGGATCATTGAACCAAAATTATGAGGCTGAAGCAGAAAAAGGAAAGCAAGATTATATTATACAGCCCCCTGTAGAGGGGGATGTTCCCAGGCAATGTAAAGCAAACACATTTTAATGCTGCTCATTACTTTGTGGCACATGAGTGCTCTGGCCACTCCAGTAGAGTGTTCTGTCATGTACTCCCGTACTCCTCATTACCACACAGTCCCACGGTCCATCTGGAGTACCAGTGCAACACAGGGTGACAAAAACCATTGAGAGCCCGGTACAAAGCAGAGAGACAGAGCACTGAAAAAGCCACAGCAGCGTTTGCAGCTTGGCAGCTCCTGCAGCCCCCAGACAGCCTCACTGGGCAGAACTGGCAGTGAGAGAAAATCCACTCCTGCCCCATTAGCTACATGAATCTTAATTGCTTTGTCTTGTAGAGATACCAAATATCTTTGTAAGCAGCATCTCAGATAATTACATGCAGACGTACATGTGATACCTTTATGAAATATGCAAATACAACGTGCTGGGTTATGATGTGATCTGCGTGTGTATTTGAAAGCCTTTCCCATGCTTTGGTTCGTGTACTGAAAATTTCTGACAGTTTGTTTAAGGTAAACAGAGCCAATCTGTCAGCATGATTCATTACCAGCACATCTGATAAGTATGACTTAACTTGCAGTAGCTTTGTATGTTTTTAAAGCACTTGCCTGCTCTGCAGTTAGCAAATTACCGCAAGGCAAAGCAAACACAAAAGGAGATAACAAAAGGAAGGATGGATTCGATCACATTACAGAGGAAGTGAGATGATGAAGAGATTGCTTTACCGAGCTCAGACACCTGGAAAGTAGAGCGTGTGTCTCAGCTGCCCAGAAGTAGTGTGGTGCAGAAGCCTCATGCTGTGCACAGGCATCGCAACAAGAGGCTGTCATCACATACTGTCCCACATTCCCTTTTATATGTATTTCCCTGATTAAGTTTCTGTTGTGACAGCTTTTGAACAGTAACACCTTTCTCTTTTTTGCCTCTGAATTTTCTCCCTCGAAAGGTGCGAATTATGGTTTTACTGTGCCCTGCTAGAGGTGCAAATAAGCACAACATAGCCAAACTGGAACAATCTTGAAGTAGTAAAATATCAAGGCTGAATCCTGGTGAAAGCTAATATGTATGTATTGATATGCTGGGGCTAAATGGTGAGAAATAAATGTGTGAACTTCTTCAGGTAGTGTGAAGTTCTGTATTTGCGCAGCTTGGGATATTGATAAAACCAGTGACGAGGGAGACACAAGCAATGGTTAAATTCTGGGAGCAAAAGAACTTTTGGAGGCAATTGCTACAAGAAAGTTATATTTGTGTCCTTTCTTCACTCAGCTAGGGCCAAGAGTGCCTTACAGAGTAAAAGGTATAACTCTCATTACTTGCTTCTGAACTTATTTTGACTTCTCATTCTTAGTATTACAGAAGTTCTGTGCCTGACTCAAGCAGCCACTCAAGAACCACTTGTACCTGCTGTTCTATGGAACAGAAACCACTTCCTTGACCACAAGTTATCACTAGGTGTTTGTCACAAGCTCTCATTATTGTATTGCAACTTCTTGGTGCTAACAGCAGAAAAAGAGAAACAGAACCATATTTGCTTCTGTATTTTCTTTTCTTTTGATTAATGGAAATAGGCTAAAAGAAATTTATGAGTTTGTATGGCTTTGTTTCTATATCTTCACATTATCAAAACGAAATCAATAATAGTTAGAACTCAATAAAAACATGTTTTCTATTCTGAACTGTATGTCCTATTTTCACTTGCATGACAACAGAAAAAAAATCACTCCTCAGGGTAAAACTCTTGATGTTTAACTGCAAGTGAGAGGGAGCATTTTTTTGTACTGAAAGGAATACCTTTTTCAATTCCACACCAAGAACAGCAAAAGTCTCTTCTGCTAAAGAATTAAAAAAGCATATTTCACCCACAACTTGAAAAAGTAGAGCCTTTTTCTAATGTGCCTACTAGAAGAGCCAAAGAGAGCCTGTTTGAGAACAGAACATAATCAGCCAATTTTTAAATGTTTTTCAGATAATTGAAGTATGTATTTTACCTTGATTTTCTTTTTAGGTTTATAATCTTATTAGATTACTTGAAGAAATGTTAAAACTGTATGAAAACAGGCAAAATTGCAGGATATGAACTCTTCTTTGGGTTCAGTTTAACCTCATGTTTGTATGCTTGAACACAGAAGAGTTGTCACTTTCTTTTTTTGGTTGGTCTAACAAAAGATACCAGCTCTGCCTGCAAACAATCCCTGCTTCTCCTAAATTAGCAACTGTCCTGGCTGCTCCCATTACCACTTCAGGAGTTTAATTACAGACTTGTAAAGTTCTTTCTGTGGCACCAGGGTGTCTTTTATTCTTACACCAAGTGGAAAGCCCACAGGCTGAGCTACTTGTATGCAGAAGATTGCTAATCTTCCAGTGTAACCACTCCAGGGAGTCTTTGCAAGCAAAAACTGCTGCTTGAAGCTTAGCAAAATAAAGATGTGAGTGAAGGAAGAAAAATCCACGGTGTATTTTAAGAGTTCCTTCCCATTTCTAGTGTATACATGATATAGAAGATATATTGGGCTTTCTTTCAAAACAAGGATGTGTTTCTGCCACTTAACAGTTACAAATATAAATCAGCCATAATATATTGCTCTTTACTTCCTTCATGTAATTCAGCCATTTGCAACAGTTTTGCATATTCCTGTACCCAGTCGTTTTAGTGAGATATGAGCTTTTGTGGTTAACTGGATCTTTTAGATATTTCTAAGATTCTTTTTCTTTTACAAAATGCTGAATGGAAAAACAAACACCATTCTTGTTTGAATTCAAGTTTCAAAATCCAAATAATATAAAGTAAATTAAATTAAAAGTTAGCATTTTAACACTATATATTCAGTGGTATCAATTTAACATTATTTTAGCAGAAGTGAAGTATGAAAGAATAACTCCCTCTGGAGTAACATGCATTTTTACACTTGTGAGGTAGCCAAATGAACAATTTGCAGTTGAAAGCCTCAAATATGACAAATCTTTTGAATTAACAAAGTACTAGTTCTGACTGATTGTTTTTCTTTTCCCTTGCTTAATAAAGTTCAGCTCATCACTTCATGGAGATTAGGTACAACTGAGGCAAAATAGTTGGTGGTTTTGCTCAGGATAGATTTCTGTGAGCAGAGAAGTCCCAGCTGGCACAATTTCATAGACTAAAGTGCAAATTCTGCTGGGTTCCCTGCCTTGGAAACTGTTATTGAATTTTTCTCTCTTGTTCGTTTTAACTCTGTCTTAAAGTAAGCTACTCAAGTAAGCTACTTCTGCAGCCTGACACACACTTCCAGTGCCACCAGGTTACAGAGCACCACGTGACATAATACATTTTGACACATGCAGATGTAATGTGATGCACATGTCACAAGAAATAAAACAAAGCAGAGGTATATAATTTTTCTGCTCCTCATGGACTTGCCATATCCACAGGTGGTTGAATTTTTCCTCATCTATTTCCAATTCTCACTAAAGAACTGGAGTAGCTGAGGGCAGCCCTGAGCAATGGCAGAATGTAGGACATCCTGGGTGACTGCTGTGTTTTCACACTGTCCCACATGTTTAACTGGGTGACACCCAGCTGCTTGCAGTGTGTGACTGAAGTTCCACCAGGTGAGTTTTCCTCCTTTGTGCTTGGCACAGAAGTCAGCCAGGCCATGTCCACACTGATTTTCAGCTCCCCTCTGCAGACTGCCATGGCTGCAGTAAGGCCAGCAGCTGACAGACGAGGTGCTGCTGGCATGCTGGATGCAGTAAACCTTTTGCCACGCCTGTAGCTCTGCTGGAGGTGTCCTGAGGGGAGCTGGGATGCAGGGGGGAGCCACGGGGCTGGCATCATTCAGTTGCTCTTCAGCTATGCTGCTTGAAGCAATAAAGATGTAGTCTCAGCACTGTGTGTCACTTCCTGACATGTGGCAAAAGCAGTAGGAGTGTGTTCAGATGAAAAGACCTCTAAGCACTTTTCTTCCTTCAGGTACCAAGTATTACTTAAAGCTGAGAGCCAGAGGTGAGAACTGCCAGATAGATACACAGTAGTACTCTTCTCTTTAGTACAAAACATGAGGCAAAAAAAAAGCCTTTGTCAGCATTTGAAAGTGGTTACTGACTTCACAGGTGCTGGCAATGTAAAATAAATTATCCTGTAAAGGATGAATTTGCTATATTAATTTCTTATTGAACACACTGACATTTGGGGGGAAGGAGGAACTTTATCTTTGCAGGGGGATAGAGCAACTAAAAGCATGGCCAGTAGTCAAATGGTTTACTGTCTTTTCCTTTTTCTATTTGGGCACTGAGATACAAAGTTGAATTTATCAGCAAGTGAGGCTGACAACTTTTGGTTTTATTCAGATAGCTGCGGTGGGGAAGCAGTCCCTGCCTCCTCTCATCCTCTCCAGTAAACTCAGCAGTCCCTACACAACTAGATAGCTAATTTTTCTAACTCCTTCCCTCAAATAGGCTTATATATTTTTACCAAAAATACAAATCACTTGATCTTGTTGCCCTTTGTACATTTGGCAAAAAATGAAAGTGTAAGTGTAAACAAACACTGTGCCTGTGTGTTTGCTGTTCCTGAATAAAGGGCATTGTCCTGAAGTTAATGGAGTCTCAGTCCTTCCCTCAGATTTTATCAGCCCCACTGCAGGTATTTAAGTTGCAGGGAAGAGATGTGATGCTCCTCTCTTGAGAGCTCAGATAACCAAGCTTCTGGCTCACCTCTCCTGCTGGTTGGTGGTGCCCAGCTTATCCACACACCTGGATAAGCTCATCTCTCTGGCCTCAGTGAGACTATTAAACAGCCACTTCTGAATTTCTCAGTGGTGACAGGTTTTTGTAGACACATTTGTACGTACTTGTGAAATAAGCCCTAACATGGTTAGGATAAACCGTGCTTTAGTCTCTAGTCTGCTGTTGATTTGAGCTAGGCAAACAGTTTTACTCTACATGATTAAACATTTCAAGGAGATTGCATGTGAAGGAAGAAAAAAATCATAGAATCATTAGGGTTGGAAAAGAATTCTAAGATCATTGAGTCCAGCCATTTTATTATAGGTTTTGAAGATAACTTTTGTAATAAATGCAAACCGGCCCAAACAATTTCACTGAAGAAAGAGAATTAGCTAACAGAAATGCTATAATCGGTATGAAAGCCAAATGTAGAATCAGTAGACACTGAAAAACTTACCCAGCCGTATATTAAACTTTGGAAACAAATTTTGGAAATACACAGGGTAAGATCAATTCCTGTAGAAAGAATTCTCTTTTCCCACAGGAAGTAACATCAGCCTGCAAATCACTTCTCCGCTCTCAGAGATGTTTCCCATATGGATCTGAAGACATTTTCACTTCCATATGTCCTGAGATAATTTCTCAGCCTCTCATTCTGTTATAATCCAGGATATCAAATACAATATAGCCAAATGTTAAATGGGATGTTTGTACATTTCTGTCTAGTGAAATTCAAGGAAACTTTTATCTAAACATTAAAATTTATTCCTTTGCTCCCAAAGCAGTTCCATTTAATTTAGCATACCAACTTCTTTCTGGATTAAAATCTTTTCCATGTTATTCAAGGAACCATTTGAAACCTCACAAATTAAATCTTTTGAAATATGTACTTTCAAAAGTGTGTGAATCTCCAGAATTTTGGTAAGAAATTAATTATCCTAAATAATCTTAGAACATTCTTCTAGATGTTTTGAGTGATGAAAAGTGGACACCAATGCTACAAATTTCAGTCTTATGGAAGATAACCTTCATAAGATGTTAAAAGAAAGCATTGCCTGTCAAATTTTAAATTAAGCAGCCAATTCACTGTGCTTGATCTATAGAGCTAATATAAATTAACAAATTATTTTGAACAAACCTAAAAAAATGCTAATGAAAGAAACATAAACTTGAAAAGATGTGCAGGTCCACTTTATAAAATTAAAAATACTTTCTTTTTTTTCTGACAGAGGTGCTGAGTGGATATCAGAATTTTTAACTGGTAAGAGATTTCTGCTATTCCTGGGAATCTGTTTCAGGAAAAGAGTTTTATATTTTGATAGGCAATGTCACATCTGTTGAGATAAAAAAATAATAATCTTACACATCCAGCTCTAGAAGTTTGTCTAATAGAAACCACAAAGATGGGATGGAGGTCAAACCTTCTTAGGATATGGGCCTTCCTCATAACCTGAGACCTCGTGATAGACCAACGAGAACATGAGTTATCAAAGGGTTGTGGGGGAAACTGACATTTAAACAAATGGAGATGAATGATTGTTTTGATCTCAATTTCCCACAGGCAGCTGTAGAAATCTATTGGCCAGCATATGGTGGAAAAAGATAAATTTGACTTTTAGCATCCAAAATTAAAGCAAACTCAAAGACAAGAATTAACATTATGCACATTCAAAGTATAGGTGGTTTTCCATTCCGAAATGTGGATCAAGCTCTTACTTTCACCAGAGCTCTTTTCAAGAATCAACAATGATCCTCATGTTGAAAGACATTCACAGCCTTAAAGACATCACCACAAAACCTAATAATTAAATGGAAATTAAAACTAAACCATGATAAAATTCTCCACTAATCAAGGACTGACCTTCTCACCAGTCTGTGCTTTTTTAGATGGAATCAAAGCATGACCAAATATTTCCTGGAACCTTTGCATGTTCTATATGCTGTTTTTAGTTTGAGAGGAGTCTGTTATGTCCAGTGCCTTTTATTTAGTTAGTCATTGAGAAAATGAGAGCAGCTACTCTAAAACCAATTTCATTTTCAGTCATTGATCCATTTACTCATTTATTTTCTGCTCCTGAACTTGAGATACCTTTTAACAATATTAGCTTTTCAAAAGAGGGATGCTGTAAGTGTACTGGCACCAGTGCAGATTACTCTCCAAGCACAGAAAAGCCTCAGAGGCAAAAATGGGAAAGATTTCTCCTGTATATAGATACACCTGGTATCTCCACAGGTTCTGAAGCAGTTCTGTTGGTGGCCCTGAAGCTGCCATTGTGCCTCCTGTCTGATTGAGCTCGAGATGGTTGTTGGGGCTCCTTTAGCTTCCCAGCTAAAATTGCCGCTAGTGTATCCCAGATTCACTAAAACTTAAATACTTTGTAAAAGAAAATGTGGTTTGATTTGCCTTCAAGAAATCTATCTTGTTCAAAGAAATTAATAAACTAAAGGCTCTAGTTGTATTCTTAGCAGGATTTCAGGAGCAGACCCACTGAAGCCACAGGTGGTACAGACACATTTTGCACCCAAAAGGAATCACATCAACAGGAAAAGTTAAGCCAGGTTCATGTTCAAATTCTGTGTGATTCTGATATGTGATAGGATATATCACATATCAGATATGTGATATGTGATATATCCTATCCAAACTGTTCTGTGCAGAAGAGTTAGGGTGCTTGGGGCTCACCCATAGTATCTCGTGGTACCTCTGCAATTCCAGGGTCTCAGTCTTCATCAAGAGGGTGGTAAAGGCTAAAGAAAAGGAGCAGTTCAACTTTAGAAAAGACGACTGGACTTTTCCAAAACTTCAGGAAATGTTTGATTGAGTTTTCTTTATTAGGCTTTGAGTTGCAACACCAGAGTTGTTGTTCAAAAAAAACATTCATTATACCATTGTACACTGTGCTGATAAATATGCAGAAAAATGCTATCTGTTTAATCTGTGTGGGCATTCAAATCTTGTGTTATACTTGGTAGAAATACTGGGCTGAATAATAATTTGCACTGCAGGAAAATAAAGTAATTCTCACAGCAGCTGTTGCAATCTTCATAGTAAAAGCAGAAGAGTTTGTGCAGGTGTTCCAGTCTTAGGAGCCATAGAGGCAGATGTATCAGAGGGAATACCAATACATGGTTTTGCATATTTTCTTCTCACTTAATCACAGCTACAATAGCATCAGTTTTCTGTCCATCACCCTTTTCTTCCCCACTGTTTCCTGTAGTGCATCAACCCCACCCAGCTTCTCCCTTCCATTAGCTGACAACACAGTACAGAAAAATAGCAGCATTTAAATACATGCACATTTTTCAAAGAAGTGAATATTGCTAATGAATCTTTATTCCTATAAATAGGACACCAGCAGTTCCTCTATCTTCTGTACTGGGCTCATATCTCAGCTAAATAAATAGGTTGCATATACTTGCTGTTGTTTTTCAGAGCAAGGAGGACAGAAGTAATTTGCTCTTGCTAAAAGAGAAAAGAAAAAAATCTCCTTAAAAGGAGGCATAGGTGGCACTTGTTTCACAGGTCTGGGCAAAGGTGTCAATATCAAGAACCTCCAAAAGGTGATGTGAGTGGGTTTGGAAATGTGCATATGAATGACTATTAATTTCTTCAACACCAGAAATTAATAGGTGTATTATTATCTTCCTGTAAGCAGACAGGAGCAACTAAATAATCAGCAAAATATCATTCCCTAGTGCAGCAAGACTCAATTGATTCTTCTTTTCTTATCTACATAAATGATAACTCATGAAGATGACCTATTGTCAGATATATGCTGCTTTCTTATCCTGATACAGCTTCTCATGATTTCCCATTTGGAAGCATCTCACAAAAAATGCATGTCAAGAGAAGATATTTGAGGAGGGTGATCTAAGTTAACTCAAATCTCCAGGAGAGGGAGGAATTGTTAAACAAGATGCGTGTGTTAGAATCCAAAACAAGAGAAAAGTAGGAGAGTAGGAAGTGGTGTGGGAAGAGCAGCACAAGATCAGGAGGAGGGAGGACAGCTGATCCTTGCCAGTGGATAGAAATGATTGCCATGCTCTCCTCTTGGTCCAAATTCCCATTGCACTCCTGTGATGACTTCTCACACACTGTGTCTCACTCATTTTGTAAATAGAAAGAGCATTTAACACACTTACACGAAAATGTTATCAGAAAAACATTTCTACGGCCATTTTCTCTTATGAGGTGAATTTGCAAAACAGATGACACAAGCTTGAACACAAAGGCTTGCCATCACATTAAATAGAAAAGTCAGAGTAAGTACTGTACTAAGTCATATAATACTTACGACATACTGGTAATTTTTTTTCATTCTGTCTCTAATGGAAAAAATTAATACTTGTGAGTTTTTAGTTTCTTTATTTTTTTCCCTCTTAAATAACACAGGTCTGTCCTACTGCACCTGTATGAGAAGAAACAGGTCACAGAGCAGGAATGTCTGCTGTGGCTGTTCTGCTTCATGTAGATTTGTTCTTTAGTCTGAGATTATTCCAGCAAAGCTCTCTCTTCTGCATAGGTGAACTTTTGCCCTGTGGTAAGGATTTCTTCTGCCAGCCTTAAACCTCTTCCAAAGTTTTACAGACAGGAAGAGAAGGTGGAGATACAGGGAAGGGCTTACTGGAAGACAAGTGGTTAGGGGACCATACTCCTCTGCTCTCTACCAATGCTTTCTAAAGAGTCAGGTTTATGGCCAAATGTGTTTATAGCCAGATGTGTTGTATGAGCATGAAGCGAAAGAAGACACGTATGCAGGATGAAGCCATTGTCTTCCAGGGAGGGACACATTCCGCTACCAGTCTGATACAGCAGAACACCTTACTTGGATGACTTTTACAATGGTGTATTAACCACTTAGTCATTAAAAGTACTGCACCATGGCTGCAAAAAACTCTTTGAGTATTTCACAGTTCAGCATCACCTCTCTTTGGGAGGTTTGTTTTGTAGAAGCCATTATTTTCTTCATTATCTGATCTTGTCCAAAGACTGAGACTGACTGTAATTACTGGTATATGATATCTTGTCAAATTCTTGTCCTGTGTTTACAGGAATATTGGCAGTGTTTGCTGTCATGGCATCTCATGAGCTGTCTTAGGGGCTGCTTGAAGATGTTGATACGGACTGGAGAGCTCACTGATAATTGTAAAACTTTGAAAAAATATTCATGCTGCTAGAGTTCCTGGTGGTGGTGAGAAGTATATTGAAAAAAGGAACACCTAGGTCACCTGCAATCATCTGAAATTGGTTTGCTTATTCACTAGGTTGAATTAAAGGATTATTGAAAGTGAAATGCTTCATAGAATAGTAGTAGTCACAGAGAAAATAATGTCATTGTCCTTGATCCCANGAAAGTGAAATGCTTCATAGAATATAGGCCTTGGAAAACCATTAACTGTGAAGTAGTCACAGAGAAAATAAGGTCATTGTCCTTGATCCCGCTCCTGGCTCATACTCTTTTCACCTGGGAGATCTCCCAGATAGGAAAGTATTAATGCAGCAGAGGTTGATGAGTTGGAAAGCACTCTTCCATGCATGTCTCCACTGGATAAACTGTCCCAATATCACTATTTCTTCATAAGAATGCCTAAACTTCTATTTCCTGTGTTAGCTCTCAAATAAAATTGCTCATAATGATTGTTTCTTAGATTTTGCTTTCTTATATGTTATGGTACTGCTTAGCACTAAATCTAGGGAAGAGCACAGGCCACACCTAACTGTTACACCATTACATGAAATGACTTCCAGAAATCAGGCCTTTCTGTAAAAAGATTAATAAGTGTGCCAGTTTTTCAACTGTTTGGACCCATACATTTTGTCTGTGTTGTGTTGCTTAGTCAATGATTGAAGAGTCAAAAAACTAGTTATCTTTGGAAAATAGTGCATTAAAAGGGGGTTTTAGTTAATAAAATAAAAAGATTATGCTTTTTCTGGTATTATTTTAAAATATTTTCTTAAATAAGAATTCTATAATTAGGTAAGTTAATGTAATAAGATGTAGTGGAATAAAACGCCTTAAGGGCTCGTAGCTAAAATCTAAA
The DNA here is from genome assembly GCA_013396995.1 of Dicaeum eximium. Taxonomy (NCBI): domain Eukaryota; kingdom Metazoa; phylum Chordata; class Aves; order Passeriformes; family Dicaeidae; genus Dicaeum; species Dicaeum eximium. The sequence goes on along the minus strand of VWZP01009762.1, from coordinate 1,116,164 downwards.
GTCATAGACTGTATCTATTTTTATTTCAGAAATGACTAACAGCTCAGTTCATGTCTTTACCAGCTGTAGTTGTGCAGCTGAATGGGGAAAAAAACAGATGTATGCAATATAAAAACTTCCTCTCATAGGTCATGAACTCACAAATGTGTATGGTAGGAAAGTTGTCTGTTTCTATCAGAAATAGGAAACAACCATCAAATACACTTGAGATCCAGGCCAGAAGGTTTTTACAGAAGAACTGTTCTAGGGCATTTCCCAGGACACAGGCAAACCCCAAGATTTAGGATAGCATATTTACATTGACATTGAAGCTGGTATGATTTTCATTTACAAAAATGTATGTGTAAATGCCAGTTTCTCATAAACACATCATAAAAATGTCTGTGAAAAGGTTGTTAAAAACAGTTGGCTTATACAATTATCATCTTCCTTATCATGGTTCAGGAACAAAAAGGGAACTGCCCTTTTTGGGAATTAAAATAACTGCCCTTCCAAATGTTCACATACACTGCATTTTGGGTACTGTGGTCACTTGTGTGTAATAGTGACCTGAGAATTCACAAAAGTGGGCTGATAATATCAGCTCATATGGTTACTCTTCCTACACATGCTGCTTACTCTTCTAATTTGAAAGTAAAATAACCCCAAAATACAGATATTAACTCTGTTCTCATGTACTTGCACAGAAACTTTTCAACAGTAACATTTGCTGATTCCACCACAGCGATATCAGGGACTTTCCTGGGCAGGAGCTGTGGCTCTCCTGCCCCAGCTGCCCTTGGCCAGACACTTTATTCTCTGTTTCTTCCAGCACCATCAAATAAGGCTCTGTCATCACGGGGATGCCACAGGTGCACCATTGCTTTGGATGGGGGGGGAGATGTTCCCCAGGACCCTGCACCCTCTTCACAGCAGGCTAATCTCTGCTCTCCTGCCAGACTCTCCAGACAAGCCTGTGCTAGGTTTTTCATGCCACAGATACTGGACCCTAAATAAAATATCCTACACTTGAGTTACCCCATTCCAATTTAGGTGGGTATGGGACTGCTTTTCTCTTTTCTTTAACACATTTACCTCAGTTCTAATTCTGGGTCACTTCTTTCTTCCTGGTTCCTCTGTTATTACAGACCAATTTAATATTTTCCCCAAATATAAAATTTATAATGCTTTACTTAAATGTTTCCCCACACCATGAGGGTCTGATTTTATTTCCAACTTCCAACTTTCTAACTTTCCTGCCCTGAAGACTTTGCTGTGGGCTACAATCACATGACAGTAATGATTGCATGCCCAAAAAATCCTTGACTGAAGACCAAAGAATGTAGAGACAGCTAAGCTCCTACTGGACCTGAAAGGTGATATAGATTCATCCAAACTTCTGTGAGTTTAGTTTTGGGAAAGTTCTCACACTGCAGTAAGTCATCTATACTTCTATAGACTGAACACATTTTCATCCCTCCAAATGAGTTGCATTAAAAATGGATTCCAAATGGACTTCAATGTATCACCTGGTATGACAGATTTATGTTAGTAGAAAACCAGAATAAACTTAAAAATAAATGCACAAAACAAGAAAGCAATTTTCAACCCAAACTACTACTTTTCAACATCTGCTATGGTTTTATCTTGTTAAAGAAAAATGAGAAAGCCATATTTTAAACATGTTTTGCACATGCACAAAGCACTGCCTTTAGATATGTTTTGGTTTGGAACTACAGAAGTTCTGTTCCATTATTGCCTATCTGACCTGACTTGTCTACTGTATACTTAATATTTGTCTCCAGAATTTTTCTAATCAGGTAATTGTTAGTTTATCACGCAGAAAATGTAGCCTTAAAGGACAGCAATTACATCATTATCATCCACAGTGGGCTATAAAAGAGCTCTACAAAATGAATAGGCAGTGTTTCAACCAAAGTATCTATGAAAGTTCCTTTATTTACAGAGAAAAATACCCAGAAGTTTTAATGTTTATTTGCTCTCTGGTGGCCTAAAGAAAATTTAAGTGGGTGTCAGTTTAAAAGAACACCAAGAGACAGGACGTTGGTTTCCCTACACAAATGTCCCTTAATCCCTGCAGTTTTTCTGTGGGAACTGGAGAAACAGTCTTGTTCTCCACCCACATTATATTAGTAATTTTCAGAATAAGAATTTTTGCAAAAAAAAGGAAACAAATGCCTAAACCAAACCAAAACCCCAACAAAAGCCTAGTGAAGCACACAATGAAACCTTCCAAGTTAGAAGGCATAGACTTGTTCCCTGTCTAATCTCAAAATGTTTGCCCTTTCATCTCCTTCTTAAATTGAACTTCCAAAGCTGAAACTTTAATGCAGAGGAGAAAAACTCTTAGAAATTTCTCATTGAGAGACTAATACTTGACTTCATAAAGAGCTATTTGGGTTTATCTTATTTGTACATTGCACACAGAATAAAAACCCTTATACCAACTAATTTAGTTTTTATGCATTATATAGCAGGTAATACTGCTTGATTTCTATTAAACAAATATTCTCTTTAAAAGGTTTTCTTATTTAAACAGCTTAGGAATTTATCATATTGTCACTCAAATTTTAATGTTTGTGAGGTTTGTCTGTTTATTTTAAAACATACTTTTAACATCAGTCTTTTAATGTTTGTGGCTAGTACTGAAATTTTCAGAAGAATATGTGAGTAAGTGACCATATTGTGAGTTGAGGTACACTCATCTACATGCATGGCTATTTATGATTTCACATCTGATTAAAACAAATAAAAAGGGGAAATATTTATTCAAAGAAAATGAAAATAGACCATTTGCTTTACTGTGTGAATCAAAAACTAAAAATATCTTTAAAAAGAGGCAGTTTAAAAATAATATTTATGGAGTATGAAAACATAATAGGAGAAGCAAAAAAGATAGCAAGCTGGAAAATATTAAAAGGGGTAGAAACAAGAATAATCTCTCTTGCTAGATTACTCAAAGTAGGCTGGAAAACTTAGTAAAAATTATTTGGGAAAGGCAGAGCTTGACAAATTATTGTGTTACAACATAGATGTAGCAATATTTGCTCAGAGAGTTGACACACTATTGAAAGGTATTTGTTTAGACTTGTCTAATAAAACCATCTGAGATTTGTTGATAGGGTGTAGTTTTAACTTTTCACTTGGGACTAAAGCAGGAGGTTTTTATACAGTCATTTCAGGAAGTTGCAGCCATCCTGCCCAGTACTAAATATTCACATCAATGAACCGGAAAAATTAAGGTAAATAAAATTTGTAGATGACAACGGGCAGAGGGGTGAATCCCAGCAAAGTCAGGCTGGGAAAGTTGAAGCAAAGTCTATTCAGATAAATTTAAATGCAAAATATGTCTAGGGAGTATGAATGCAAACCCCAGCCCAGAATAATAAACTAAATCTTGGAAAGAAGTGACATTTAATAAGAATGTATATTTTAAAAAAGTTTTTGAATTAGAGAGGCAATGAATTCAGTTTGTTCACTGAAAAGAGGTGACTTGAATATCATGCACAAATATCTGCAACATAAAAAGAAGAATTGCATATTGCAGATTCTTTAACCTTGTGGAAAATCCATGAGAAGAACAAGTGCCTGGAAGCTGAAGCCAGGGAAATTTAAATGAGGCATGCTAGAGCAACCTTAGATGAACATTAGATGTTATTAAATGAACAACTAGAATGAGTTGTTTTGAAGGTCATGTACTTATGGTCACACTTTCCCTTCAAATAAAGAACCAATGATCTGCAGCAAGATAGATAATTAAATTCAAGACAGACATTAGTAACTGTCAGAACACTGGGTTAACAGGTGTTTAGCAGGCCATGAGACAGCAGTATCTGATGGTCCTTTCTGCTTTAGACTCCATGAATACATGCACAAAATTGAACTCTTGCTTTTTTAAGTCCACTTTCCAGTAATTTTTATCTGCTTTGTCTTGAAGTATTTTCCACAGTGATACAGTAGTATCCAGACACCTGAATATATAATTAACCTGTAAGTGCCAAAAACATTCTTGCATGCTTCAAAATCCAGACATCATTAAAACATCTCTAGAGAAGGAATGATATGAGAAATGTGGCTTGAAATCATTAATTCAGAATTTCTCTAGCTTGTCACACATATAAAAACACCTCTGGAAGGTAAGGAACTCTCATGGATCCATTCTAGACTCTTCCTCATGTTGCAGCCCTTATCTGCATTTATATATTACTTTTGAAAGGAAAAAAATGTAGTTGTGAATTTGAAGAAAATATTTACTGCATTCAACCTTTCAGATGCTGTAATACATGTTCTTACAAAATGACATGGCCTATGTCTGCACTTCCTTGTGGGTGACAGAAATGGGACAAGGGAGGTGCTGCAGCCTCTTCCCAGCGCCAGAAAAACATTTGCTTCCTTCCCTCTGGATAATGCTGCTACCAGACTCCTGGTGGCCACTTCACCTGTTCTCACTTTGTCTGAAATACCCACGAGGATCTACGGGCTTCCCTTTTACATGAGTTTACATGCGTTTTACATGAGTTTTGAATTCCTGATCAGAGGGTCACTGTTCTTTGCTAATCTATTTTGCCTGCATTTCAATACAGGTTGACTCACACTTCCCAATTTGACATCAGTGTTCTACCATGACCATCTGCTCCATTACTTTCTTCTGCTTCAAGAATACAAAAGAGACAAAATAACTCAAAGAATAACATTAAATGCAAAAGGAGAGATTGCCCTAAGATTATTCTGTAAGATTCATCATAACATAATAAAGTAGAATTTTAGTGCCACTATGATTTCTTATATCCAACCAACCATTATCAGGACAATACCTTAACATAACTGTTGTTAACATAATATTAATTGATTCCAATATATTTTAAAATGTGGCTTACTGCCTTGCTATACTAGCCTGTCTATGCTTTGTCTGTACTGGGGCTTTGTCTGTTCTGAGGCTTTCTGTTCCTCAGCTGCACATCAGTGCTAACACATTTAGCAGCATCCTTGTGTTATAGGGAAGTCTCAGGGGGCTGGGCCTGTCTGGAGTCATTGATTTCCTCAGGGCCAGGATCTCACTCCGTGTTAACAAGGGCTTCACATCTGGCATTACTGCTGAACATGGTTGCTGATGTGCAGGTTTCCCCGTCCTCTCTTTTCTTGACAGACTGGGGCAGGCTCTGATGCCAGCAGCCAGGATTTTCACAGGGAGTTCTCAGTACTAAACACTGATAGAGTGATGAACAAATCAGGCTATGGAATTGGGATGCACGTGCAATTTGTGAACCAAAAATTGAATTTAATGGGTTGCCTTTCCTTGTCACTTCAAAATTAGAACAGCAAGGTAATAAGTAAAACAGCTAGTTAATAAACAAAATAGGTCATAGTGTCATTCATAAGCCACATATATGTATGTATGTCAGAATTTATCTGCACAGTTCTCAGTTAACTTGAATTCAATCCTGTTACTCCCAAACTTATTTGCAAAACTAAACTGTTCCTGACAAAAGGAAATAGAAGAGCTTTTGCTTCATTTTAACTTAGTCCTTACATGTGATTCTGCTCTTCTCTGAGATATCTTGCAATTTGTTTTTAGCACAATTAGTGAAATTCTCTATTTATTGAGAATTTTTCTTTCATTTCAGTGGCTCATAATTCTACTTCATACTGTAAAAAGAAATACAGGTGTAATGGATTATTTTAGAAGAAAGCATCAATATATGCAGAACAGCATAACAATTTACTTTTACTGAATTCCTGAATTTTGCAAATGCAAAACCAATGGAAACATCCATTTAGATGTGCTGGCATGTAAAAAAATAATGGAGAAGACAGTTCTGGCTCCCAATGAAGCAAAAAATCTCACTTAGTAGAATCTGTCTCCAACCCTTTCCTTTGAAGAAAAGGTTTTGGGCTGTTCTTCACCAGAAAGAATGACAGACTTCTTAGGTTAGGATACTGTTTGTGCAGCTCTAATGGATGGATGGGTTATCTCTCAGCTCATGGTTTCAATAAATGCATATATATACATATGCATGCACATGTACATGTATATATAAAGATATGTAAGTCTACGCTTACTGTTATAAAAATAATGGGTAGTCAGCCTCACAATTGTACCAAAAATTCCGGCTACAAAATCTCAGTCTCAATCATTGGCTTTTTTATGGGGCCTGCTCTGTTTTGGAGAAATTGTTGAGAGATGTCTGTGTTTGTTGGGCTTTTCTGTTGTTTCTGTAACTGTGCAAATTTAACATTGCATGCAGGATAGAACAGTCAGGATTCTGAGCACAGGAGTTGAGCTCTATTGATGTCACACTGCATTCACATGCAGTCCTCTTCCTACAACTGACATACATTTTATTCACCCTATACACTCTCTAAAAGTAAGATTTGTTCTCTTCATGAGCACTGGGAAAATTGTCACTAGGGAATTCCTAATCATGTAACAGAATCAGATACCCAAATTATAAAAAAGGAAAGCATTTGAGGATGGTCATATGGCTGATTTTCAGGAGGCCTGGCAAGTATTTCTGTTCAGGATGGGAAAAGATAAAAATGCCATTTACATGACTGATGTTAAACCTTCTATCTTGTAAGTGAATTGCTGCCTCACAGGCAGTTCATGTCATGAAAACATTTTACATTCAACTGGAAGAATTGCACATTTAACTTCAAAGTTACAACCTGCCTCAGGTATTAATTTAACAGGTCCACACTGGAACTGTAGAAATGTCAAAAGACTTGGCTGAGGATAGAGCTGTCATGCCCCACAAACTATTCCATCTTGTCTGTAGTGTCTACTGCAGATATTGAATCAAAATTTCCCATAATTCAGGTAAGCCCAGATACTTGAAAATCACTGAAGAATGTTTAGCTTGCTTGAGCAAGACTTCTGGATAGTATTACAAAATGAGGAGCTATTACATTGCACTACTGCCAGCTTGCTCTATTGCTTTTAAATTGGTTTTGTATGCACAAATAGCTACAGAGCTAGGGCATGTTCCTCAAACAGATAGTTATTTAATCTCTTTTAAATTAAAGAGAAGGCTGTGAAGTTGGTTTTATTTTTGAATCACTGTGGTAATGAATGCTTGCAAAGAGATAAAGGCTCCAGTAATACAAGCATAAGTAATGCCCAAGTGATTTAATTCATTGACTTTACAATGTTCCTGCTGGTTACAGAACCATTTGGCATTAACACCGTCATTGCTTTTAGGGACTGCTGGGAAATGCAATAAAACACCTTACATTTTATGCCTGTTTCAGACATTTGTGATTCAAAATCAGTGAAAAGGATTCCCCCATTTTCTGCCACTTTTTTAAAAATACCAACAATCACATGATGAGTGGGGCAGGTTAAACAAAGCAACCCGAGGTAAACCTGATGGCTACGTGGCATCTGGGGGAATCTGCTGGGAGCTGCTGAAGGATTCACCCTTCATGAACTTAAGGTAGCAGTTTTTTATTTGGCAAGAACTATTTCACAAAGACAAAGCCTTTACAAACAAAACTCATTGACTCAATTAATGTATGGGTGATCACAACAGAAACTTGATTTTGTTTACCATATTTTGCTACTGAAATAATATTCCTGATTAAAATGCACACAGAGAACTGATATGGAAAAAAAAATGTGAAGTAGTGGTTTATTTTCAATATTTACTGAAAAGTTTTCTTCTTGGAATTTGGTGACTTATCACTTCAAATATGTCTTTACCTTAAAAATTATGATGGCATAGGAGCTGCGGCTAACTTTAAATCATATATAATCTCTTAAAGCTGTGATTCAGTTTGTTATGTTTGTTTATAGGACCATGGCTTCAAATTACTTAATTTGATCCATCTTTGCATTTTTCAATTTATGTTTAACACCTTATAAGATGAACTCTTTTTCTTAAAAATTTCCCAACCAAAACTTAAAAGGGAAAAAGATGTATCAGTAATTCAAATCTCATATTTCTGATTATTGCTATACAGTTTCTCCATAACAACTTGATATTATGTGTGAGATAATTCTGAAATATTTGTGGGCTAAATATCTCTGAAAACGTACATTAAATAGGAACCTGATGCTATCACCATTATTGGAGTAAAATATTCTTGTTACATGTTTCCAATAAATCATTCAATGAGGCGTTTATTTAATTTCTATGATGTAATGTCTTCTGCTACTTTTAATTAAAAATGCACCTAATCATGTAAACATTACTACAAGCAAAACATTTTCTACTTATGAGTTTTTAAGTGTCAGCAAACACATCTGGAACTTTGCTTAATAGATCATAGAAGTGTCCAAATTTGCCAAGAACGAAAATAAAGACAGCAAATTTCAGGAGAAGGATAGGGTCTTGTGTTTACTTGAAGCAGTCTGTAGTAGTGATACATATTGAAGTCTTCATTGAACCACCAGCAGGAGACCATTAATTTAGCAAGATAAGTGCTTTCAGAGAATGCCAGATATTCTGGAATTCCAAATGACCTGATTTCTACATTTTTGGCATATTCTATTAAAAAGTGTATAACAAAACTTGCTGTATAAGATAGCATTTAATCACAGAATCACAAGGTTGCAAAGGACCTTCAAGACCATCGAGTCTAACCCAATAATGACTGTCTGCAGAGACCTGAGCAATTATTGCCGTCCTGAGACATTTTTACTGGTGACACCAAGTCAGAAGACAATGCTGACTTCCCACAAGGTCGACAAGCCACTGCAGCTTTTGTTCAGGGACACAGACATACTGAAATGTGTTAATCTGGAAATGTGCTCCAGTGGGACATTAAAAACCCAAACTCAGGGAAAGAACTGTTTTTTGCCACAAGTGTTGTGCATCAGAGCCCCAGCTCCCTGCTGTTTCCTGGAGCCAGGGCAGCAGCTGGGTGAATGTTGGGGTTGGCTCAAGGGACAGGTCTGAAGCAAGATGTTGAATCCACACCAAGCAATTCATTGGGGTATGGAGATACCTCAGCCAGCAGGAAAACTGGGCTGTAGAGGTGGATGAAATGGTGACCTGGAGAAGTCAACATGGAACTGCATTTATTTTTCTATGTTGTAGTCTTTGAGGTATTACAAAAGTTGTATTTGCTGCTAAAAGGAAAACTGGATCTTTGTAGGATGTTGCCCTTTAGCTGGCTGCTGGTCCCACTGGGACCAGTGAGGAACTTGCCATAGTTTCTTTTTCTTTGCTATAGGGATCAGCTCTCTGAAGTTGAGAGGGGAAGCAGAGGTTGCCTGTTGTTAGATCAAAGTGATTATCTGGCTGGGCTTTGCCTGAAAGGACCACCCCACCATAAAAGGAGGCACAGATCAACCACACTCAGCATCTGTATTTTAAAGGAAGTGCTTGAACTAAGATTTGCATTTCTCTAAGGCTTCTGTACAACTAATAGATGAGAGAGACATGTCCAGAGTGTGATTAAGCTATTTCAGTAAATTAGCTAATCCAGATCTAAGCAACTCTAATGTTCAAACAAATTGCATTCATGTAGGTCATGAAAAAGTCAGGATTAAAAAAAAGATATGTAAAATAAGGTTCCTAAGTATCTTTTCAACATTTTTTCCTGTTCTTCTTACAAATTCTCAATAAAGTAATAGTTTACATGTGATGTCTTTTATCAGCTAAGGGTAACAGCTTTGATACCACTGAAAATTTGCCAGAAGAAGACTCAATTAAGGTCTGTTAATAATCTGAGAAATATTTTGAATGGACTATTCAACAGATGATTATTCCATTGCCGTATTCATTGTCAGTCTTTCTTTCATTCTTCTGAACAGAAGACCTTATGTTGTTAGCTAATGTTCATTTTGTAAAGCTTCCTTAAAGTTTGCTGAATTCTTGGTCCTCAAATTGGACAGGAGTAGTAAGAATAACAACTGTTTACACCTAGCAGAAATAATAGAAATAATGGAATTTTCATTTAGATATTCTTTAGATTGCATTGTGACTGACTGCACAATAGTGTCTCTGTGCAAATGATGTTTAATATTTAACTAGAAACTGTTAAGAAATTTCAAATTTGGGTTGTAAAACTCAGTGTTTTAGGAGCAACTTCTAAAATACCATTTGATAACCTACAATTTTATTCCTGGAATTAATAATGCATCAGGACTGTTTTCAGTGCTGATGAAAAAATAGAGCTTTGTTCAAAGTACTGATAGGCAGCACGGTATGGGGAATGTCGTCAGACTTAAAGCACGCAAATTTATCAAAGAGAGTAAACCCGTGTTGTTACTGCTCTGCACAGGAATGTCACAATGGGAACCTCTGTTTAGAGAAAGGCATCTTAAGGGCACCAAAAAAACTTTGAACACCAGCTTCAAAGTGAAGCTGCATTTAATTTAAAGGCCTGTTTGGTTTTCTAGAACAGCTCTTAATCTCTTTCTACAGGATATTCTCCTGATACACTGCAAAGAGTTTTCTGCTTACAGTTAGTTTATTTGTGTTCAGTATAAGGATTGCAGCAAAAAGATTAGAAAGTATTGGGTTCTGCAGGTAAACCGTGAAACAAACTTGAGGGTTCACATAGATAGTTGGAGAATGACATCCCTTTTTCAGTGTAAAATTTCTGCTCCTCTGCAGCTCCTGAGTGGGTGACTTTTGATGGTGATGACAGTTCTGGTCCTCATGCTTGTCTGTAGCAGGAGCCACCAAGGTGTTCTGGCCAAATAATCCCTATTTTGCCATGGAGGGAAGTCTACAGCTCAGCTCCCACCTGGCATTGATTTTTGATTTAGATGATGGTTTGTGCTTTTGGGCCCATGTTTAAGCTGTGGACCTCCCTGCTGGCATCTTCTTTGGCTTTCAGGTCTCTCTAGTTCAAACGTTTTGGCTTCAAAATTAACTTCATTTGCCCCAGGCACTCCAGTGTATCCCCATGAGTTGCATGAGCAGTATGCAAACAATTTTAATATTTTTACAGGATTGTTGTGGTTTCTTTTATCCCTCGGGCACAATGCTTACTGTCATATACCAGAATGCAGCCTTACATCTAGTGTGATAAATTTTCAGTAAAAGAGTTCAGAAATCATGGACATACTATTTGCTGAAATGAAGTTTCATTTCAGCAAGGAGTTAAAGAAGGCTGTGAACTATCTGCTCTGAAATTACTCTGTAGTGTGACAGTTTTATACATAACAAAACTCTTTTACTAGAGGAACATGAACTTTACTCCAAATCTACAGACCAAGTATCACATTTTCATTGTGAATAGGCATTACTGAGGGAACAGGGGACCTAAGGAAACAAAACTCTCATTAAGTTACTTCTATTGTTGGCCTATTGCAAAATTAAATGGTGATGCTAAATCTAATCTGCTTCAACAACAAGAAATCAGAAATACAGACAGCACTGCATTCCTTATGACTTTAATAATAAGTACTATAATATTTATAAGTTTATACTTGTGTAAATATATGCTCAACTGCTGACTACTAATTATATATGCAACTATATTTAGTTATTGGCTTCATAGAAATAAAAGACAACTTTGTATGAACAGGAAAACCAACATCATAGGGGTGTTTTGTGTCATTGTACAAGTGCTCTCCTGGAAGCTACCTTATGAGCATCTAACTATATGTACTCTTAATTAGTAATTGTGCTTTCAGTGCTTTCAGCTGATAATATATGGATATTCCAGAAAATTTACTTGAGTAAATTGCCGTATTTAGCAGTCTTATCCTCCCAAATTCTTTTTCAAGCCATGGGAATTATTTCTTGCTGTGCTAAGGCAGCAGGGTTTCCTCTCTTAATTCTTATCATTCCATTAAGTAAACCTGCTGAGCAAATAGCTGTTATTACAATAGTGTAGATTTTCTGCTGCTCCATTGGAGTGAAAATAAGGTTGATAATTGGCCGATATGTTATATCATTTATCCAGCATCTTGAGGTAATCCAATCCCTATTCAGGTGGTTTGTTTTTTGTCTATAAATACAAAAAAAAAAAAAAAAAAGGAAAATAGTGACCATATCAGCAAGAAATTCTTGTTAAACAGGAATGAGTACACTGACTGTGACTTACTAGTCAGCACAACTCTCCTCCAAAGGAGAGTTTCATTCTAACTCTCTGAGTTTCGTTTTGTTGGATATTTCTCTACTTTGTTTAATTTCTTTTGTATATTCTAACATTGCTGATCACTCCATGATTTTTAGGCAAGGTTTTCAAAGGAATCAGATAAATGTGTATGTACTCAAATCACACTGATTTTTGCACTATATGAGTGAGGCTTTTCCTCGCTGGAATTGTCATGCTTCTCCTTAAATCAGCAAGAAATGCTCATTTATTGGAGTAAGAGCTAGCCAGAATAAACCTGGTTTTTTTTCACCTCCATATCCAGACACTACAGAAGAAAGAGGAGGAAATACAGTGGAATAGATGCCATGGTCTTCCACTGCAGAGTCACTGAAGTGGAGAATGAAATTCCCTGTCAGCATTCCTCACTGAAGAGCTCTGTAAGAGATCCTGCTACCACAGGGGCTGTTTCCCTATATAATTTCAGCTGCTAAGAAGGATTAACTTTTCTAATGACAGCATTTGCACCAGCTTTTCAATACAAGGCCATGGATATCAATCCCTTTTCTGTCTTCACTCAGATAGTTCCTATAAAAAGGAGAAGACTTCTGTCCTTTGATTCAGAATTTGCTTTGTGATAGGCCCTTTAGAAATTCAAAGATGATCAGTATGGTGCACTCCATCAGTATGGAGGACAAGTAAAAGTTAAAAGAAAAAGCAAGGCCTTGGGATTATTTAAATCCTCACTAACTTTAACAAAGGCTTTGGGTTTTGATGCCTGATGTATGAAGTTTTGGATTTATATCTTAAGGGACAAGAGAGGAACAGAAAAAAGCAGAACTCTAAGAAGATTAATAAATAGACAACATTTCAAAACCAGGTTAAAAAAAAGATGGTAATTTCAGAACATAACACAGAGAAATGCCAGAAATGCAAGAGGTATTGCATAGACAGAGGATAAAGAAATTTTTTTTTCAGAGTCCAAGTTAATGGCCACTTTCTAAAGTATCCAACATTTCAGTTTTCACATCACAGTGAGAAGAAATTGAGCTTACCTAGCTGCTGTTTTTAAGACAGAAATAGAGGCTGAAAATATGGTTTATGTTTTCACCTCCCATGAGTTATTTGGGCTTGTTTCACTCTTGCTTTCTCTGTGTTTTGATCAGGGAACATTTTCTGTCCAGACAAGCATAAAGGACCGACAAACACTCTATGAGCTGAAACCCTCAAATTCTTGATGAACTTCTGTCACAATCCCGCGCACAAAGTAAAACTCAGGAAAACCAAATCAATATGCTTGATGAGATCAGAAGTCATCATCCTGTGGATTGTGGAGAGAAAAGGTTTCACAAAGGGTCTCGCAGACCAGATTGATTTTGCAGCAGACCAGATTTCCCAGGGTAGGAGAGTGAAAGCAAGCCCTAAGTAGTGGTTTCAAGTGACTCCATAGTCATAGACAAGCCAACGCCACAACCACTTCAGGCTAAGCAGTTCCTGCTGATAACTACAAGGTTGCAGAGAATTACGAGGAAACACTCAAAATCAGGCGCAGGTTTTCTTCCCTCCTTCCAGAAGAAGTCAGCTGATCCAAAGATATTATATTTGGGTTCCAAAGGGATGGGTCACCATCAATTTCTAAAATTTGAAAATCCCAATACAGTGCAATCTTGCCAGGTTGTCCCAGAAACCTTGTCCAGTGCTTTTCTTTCTGCAACTTAGTTGACATTTCCATTCAGGAATATTTGCATTAGGCAGGGAATCTGAAATCAACCAATGCTTTTTAACATGTCAAACTCAGAAACAGGCTGCAGAGATCTGTGAACTCTTTGTTCTATGAGAGAAAAAACTGGGGTGAAAAAAGCTTCTTGTAAATGTTCTGTTGAAAAGCTAATATTTAAACCTTTTTAAAATTCATTTGTTTTCAGTAAAAAATGTTTACAGAGCTTGCAGGAAATCCATTTTTGGGACATAACTGTCTCTTCCTATGGTTCTTTTATCTTATTTCTTCCTCTTCCAAGCAACCAATATAACACAAGAATGCCTATAAAAATAGCTGTTGGGATCAGTAGAATAATTTATTTAAATATATAATATGTTTCATGCAAGAATTTCTGTTTTCTAGAACATTCTTTCTAGAACATGTTTTCTAGAACATGCTGGGTGGCATGCAGTATGATGTTTTCTTCCTCTCAAGGGCAGGAGGATGTCTGATCTAATTCAGAAAGATCATCAGTTAACAATTTTTAAGTGTGGCATGGTTTTCACATAGACAGCATTGAATCCATATGGTCTTTCCTTTTTCTTGTCTTGTGCTTTCATCTAACAGATATTTATGTTTGAAAGTACTGGAAAGCATTTAGCTTTTGAATCTATCCCTACCTTCTGGCACTCTGCTTAATTTCCAATTTTTTCATCAATGAAATCAGTGTTGCAGTATGAAAGTATTTTTCCCTTTCTCATATCTACCTTCCAAGGTAAGTTTTCAGTACTAATGATAGAACAGAACAAGCTGAGGACTTGCTGTAAAGAAGCAGATTTGTCAGTTTTTAAGCCCTTATAAGTGAACTGGGACATTGAAAAAAACTTTCAAAAGCACACATGAATTTTTAGGAATTATGCAGAAAAAGTAGCTACAAATGTATGTTGGATTGTAAAATACCTTAAAATTATTTTTTTCTGGAATCATTCCAAACTTGAAACAATTGAAGATATCTTTTATGAACAAGCAGATGATGGAGTCTATCTGACTCAGCCGGGTACTTCAGTATGTGCCCACACCTAAGTACAGCTCGTCCGAAGAAAGAGAGTTACATTGGTCTTGTTTACTTGCAAATCTGGTGTGTAATCAGTGTTTTCTGAGGCTGGAATGTGACTGATGGCTCAGCCTATCAACTCTGAGCCAGCAGCTCCTTGTGTGATATGTCCCAGGGGACGTGATGATTTGCACTTTGTGTCCTGAGGTAGATCCCTGTGCCCTAAGGAGAAGTTAATCTCAGCTCCACCCGCTGTTTGCCGGTGTGCAGGTTAAAAGGAGTTCGAGTTGTGGGCAGTGAATGAGCACACTAAGGAAAGTCTGAGCTGAATCATGATCTCCTTTAAAGTGCAGATGAATGCTTGTCTGCACATTCTTCCATCTGCCTCTGATAATCGTGGGCATGCATCCTTAGGGACCTAAGAGGGGGAAATCGTGCAAGAATAAGTTTGTCTGTGACTTCTTACATTGTTTATTACATTTCCCTTGTCAAAATGTACAGGATAAACCTCACTTGTGCCCTGCAGGATTAAGTTCCTTCCCTACCATTTATTTCCTTGTCTTCAGCAGCTTTAATTTCCCTAAATTTCTGAACATGGGTTACAGACACTCTTGTGGATGTTGATTGCTAAATTTTGGCCTTAAAAACAGTGAATTCAATATGCAGTGATGCATCCCAGATCTAAAGAGGCAGTGGGCCACCCAGCAGCAAGGAGGAGAGTTTGCAGGGGAAGTGAGACACATCAGACAAACAAACAAATAAAACATGGCAAGGCAATTATTCAGTGACTGAGCTGAGTGCTGCATGCAAGGAGTGACTGGCTAAATAAAAAGTCAGAGAGAAGGAAGAGCATGAGTGGAGACGGTTATTTATGATTATTTCTTGTTTTAAAGGGGTTCAGAAAGTTACATTTGTGCACCTTCTGTCTGCACAGCTCTAGTATGACCTTTTAAAATGTTTACCCATCACAAGTTACATACTATGTTTTTATTTACATTTTAAATTGTAGATACCTTTCCTGACACCAGGCAAAATGGTTTTTTCCTATGACAGACAGCAACAGTCATCCAGAGGAAGCCCAGTTCAGACACAGTGTTCTTGTTAATGCCAGCACCATGCCATGTACCTGAAATTTATGGTTGAACTCAGTGATCTTAAGGGTCTTTCCCAACATAATGATTCTGTGATTCCATGATAGGCCCTGCCAATAGGTTTTGAGCAGCTCCCTGGGACTAGTATTGTGAAAAGGGATCTTTGCACTAGAGCTGCTACTTCTTTGGGAAGATACTCCAGAATCAACCTATCTGGTGTTGAAACAAGTAATCTTTTATTTAAATAAAGTGAAGAGGTTAAAAATTAATTCACATATTTGGAAGCATTATGTGTTGATCCACAGAGAAAAAGATCAAATAATCAAGCTCTAGAGAAACTTTTTCTTTCAAAGACCAAAACATATTGATGGTAGAATAAAAAAGTTAATTAGACTAGCATACCACTAAGATATAAGATATACATCTAGATAATGCTAAGAAAAAAGAAAAGTTGGAAGTAAATCTTAGCTGCATGCAAAGAAGTTAACCACAAAGACCAGGAGGGACTTACATCTGCAAGCAGAAAGCTCAGCAGAGGCCTGAGGTGAACTACCTCATTAACCACCTGTCTTTACAGAGATTAGATCTGAGATGTGACAGCCTTACGTGTTGATTCTGAGATTACCTCAATCACTGAGGCCTTGCTCAATATGGTCAGGTTTAACTCCATGGGTAAAAATGACCTGTGTATATGACCATTTCTTTGATTCTTTTTTTTTCAAAATCTCTTTTTTGAGCAACTGAGAATAAAACCTCTCAAATTTTCATATAAAGATGTAGAAAATGCCATTAGCTCCCCTTGGGTTGTCTTTATAAGTGGCACCTTGCTATTGAGGTTAGAAGCAGTGTTTAGTTTGCACAGCAACTTGGACACAGGGGTATTGGCTCACCTCTTGTTTTGTCACAAGAAATGAATCAGTAACTGTTCCTTCTCCCCCAGCCCTCTCCAAGGCAGGAGCTGTGCATGGCTGCCATGATGTGCATCCTGCATGGCTGTCAAGTGAAGCAGCTCATGAGGGGGAGCTCTGCCACCCGACTGCTCCTCCCCTCTCCTGCTCTCAGCGCTGCTCAGGGCCAGTGCTCTGCCAGGTGCCATGGGAACAAATCTAATAGAAAAGAGAGCGAAAAAGGCCACATCGCAGCAGAGCAGGAATGGGCTCTGGTTCATCAAGAGCATGCACAATGGCTGGGTTTCCATGACAGAGCATGGGTATAGATTGCATAAATACTGCTCTTCCATAGATTTCTTTCATGTCTGACTCCTGTCAGATGATTTGAAGTGTCTAAACCTTGATTCTACTGAGAACATAACCAAGACTCCATGAAGATGGGAATGTGAAGGTTCAAGGGGTCCCTTTCTGGAGCTTGCTCAGAGGGCTGCTAGGGCTTCTCTGTAGAGCCAAATGGCCTAAAACTGACTGTGTGATGCCAGTTAAAGATGCTACCTTGCAATACAGAGCCAAAACATTTCCACAGTAAGGAGAAAAATAAATAAATTGCTAACAATTTGGGAAGCTTTCTGAAACTCTTTCCATATAAAGCTGTTTTGCAATCTGTCATCAATCTGCAGTAACCCAGTGAAGAAAAACAGAGCTATGGTATCAGTCTGAATATCAGGTCCAGTTGCAAAAAGCTGCTAAAAACACACAAAGCCAAATTTGGAAGATCTCAGTTTGATATTCCTGGAAAAGGATACATTGGCAGATACATGAGCAGAATTTTTAATTTATACAAAGAGACTTGTGTAAAACATGTTTATACTCCATATTTGACCAGTCTTTGGAGCTTGAACTATCATATCTTTTTGCCTGAGGAGGAAGATTTGCTTTCACAGTATGAGAACTTCTATTCTACCACTGGAATGCTTAAATTTAGGAGTATTTCTTATCAATCCTCCTCTTAAACTATAAAGAATTTCACAAGGTAAATACTGAGAAACTCTCATTACTAGTGATGGAAAACCTCCGAAACATTTAAAAGCCCATCTTGGAGCCTGTTGTTGTGGACACTTTCCAAAGATTATCTTAAAAGCTCTAAAAGATACTTTGTACAGTCAACAGCTACAACATGTAGCTTTGTCTTCTCAAGTCTAGTTTTGTCTTCTCAACTTGTTTTCTCTTTTTTATGAGCACGTTTATTTCTGCTTCCAGGATCCACAGATAGACTCCCTTCCTACAGGACATTCCTCTTCCCCTGCTTTTTTTGGAATTTGTTGGTTCTCTTTTTTGGGGGAGAGGAGTTAGGTGGGTCTTGGGGATTTTTGGGCGCTGTATTTTTTCTTTTTTTCACCGGAGTTCATAGAAACAGGGGCCTAAATAAAAAAGGCCTTTTTGTCACAGGGAATAAATTACAAGAAATAAAATTAATTTTCTAGGCAGCTCCAATCACTTCAGTAGCAGAAAAGAATCAGGATTTCTTTACCTTTTCTCTTTTTCCCAGAAATTCTTTAATCTGCTGGGCAGTGCCTTTGAACCATTGCTAGTTAACAACTCAGCTCAGTCACAAATGCACAGATCAGCACAGATCAGCAGGGGAGTAGAGCAGAACATCTCTATGCTGTTACACAGGATCCTGTTGAGCCTTTGGCTACAGTCTGAAATCCATCTCATGGTAATGATCGTGATCTGTGCTGGAAGGTACCTGTCATCTTCTCACCTGGGGATCTTATGGTAGGCTTCTGTAAGCATGAGTGTAAATTCATAGACTCTGTTTTTGTTATAAAAGAGCCAATATTAAAACTTGGGCTTGTATAAACTGCTGTGTTTACTTGCTCTTAATGTATGCATGAAATACATTAGGACTGTGTTCCCTTATTCATAAAGCATTTCACTGTTTTCCAGGTAAGTTAAAAGTTGAACAATGACCCAATATATTCCTACTTATGTTGTCTTCCAAAATACTAGCACAATAGATTTTACAAAAAGACAGCTAAATTTTGGCTAAATGCTACAGATCTGTATCTATTAGTCAGATTTTTTTTTTCCTGAAGATATGAGGGATTCTAGGGAAATACAAGAATAAAACTAGAGACTTTCAGACTAAGATGACTAAACTGAGACTATCCTTTATAATAGTCATCTGTTATTAGAGAAACATACAAACCCTGGATGTTTTGATGATGTGTTTTAATTTATTTTATGTAAACAAACCAAAATACGAGAGCATTGTGGAATTCTGAGATCTGGCAAGTTTCAGAAGAGGGAATGTCAGTACTTATGCTCAGATATTACACCTCCAATGCTACACTGCTGATATTTCATGGTCCTTAGAGTACAGGCCCCATGGATTCTATTTCACCATCAGATCTTGGAAAAAATATTCTTCATAGGATCAGTAGTTACAGAGGCTGTAATATCAGTCATTCATTTTGCATGAAGATATTTGAAACTAGGGATTTCTTCATTTTTTGAAGGTTTGTCTAAACAAATCTTCAGAATAAGAAGTAAAAATGCTCACCAAAGCAAGGAGACAAAACATTTGGCATTTGTACAAGAACTAAGTATGCTACTAAGTAAATAAAGGCAGATTATTTTTATTCTCGATTCAGATTAAACTGAGCCATGTCCTAGGGAACTTTCATAGAGTCAGATTCTATGGTAACACATCACGCAGAAGATGTGGCATTCCCATGAACACATTGAGGGTCACACTCAGGTAGTGCTGGTAGACATTAAACCTTAAACATTAGCATCTGGAGAACCACAAGGACAACCAAAAGAGCAATACAACTGGGGTTTTGATGTTTTCTTCAGACAAGACAATATGTATGTTTTCGTTCATTTAGTCTTGTTAATGTATAATCACAATGACAGAGCAATGTTTCTATAAAGAATGAGACAAATCAGATTTCTAATTACTCTTGGTTCTTTGAAACTGGACAAGAGATTCTCTTGTTACACATTTATGCAGTTTGTATTTCAGATTCCAAATGGATAGCTCCATCTCCTGCTCAAATTATAATTAAAAATTAAGTTAATATTTATCATCAAAGAAGTTTCAAAAGGCTTTAACATGTTTTAACAATTTTTTTGGTCAGTTTGAGTTCTCTGGCAGACTTCAATTAATGTTTTAGGAATGTTCTCACAAGACAGCATTGGTCAATGTTTCTTGTTTACATATGATATCATAAAGATGAGGAGTTGGACAAGTTTTGCATTGAGCTATTTCTATGGATATCTAAAATTGTAACGAAGAATTATTACAGTCAAAAATTTGGCAGGAATATAAATTCTCATGCTTGAGAGAATTGAGCTGCAGAACAACTGTAATGGGGAAAATGTTTTGCAAGTTTGGGCTGTAAGTTTTCCTGTACATTTTCCTAAAGCAAATGCTATTGTAATATTGAAGTTAATATTTTTTTGTTTAATTATTCATATTCATTATTATTGTAACATTTTGTAAGAACAAGGAATAATAATTATAAGGAGATAGAAGATAGTTCCCACTGGAGTGCAAGACCTTTTAATCTTCAGAGTGGCATTACCAGCTCTGGCTCTTTGTAAATGGAAACCAGGGGAAGTGAAGAAGCATAATTGATATATATTGGATTTCTTCCCAGTCCCTAATTTTTCATTTCTGTTGAAATGTGGGAACTGCTCTCAATCCAATTCCCATGGCATTTAAAGAACTGACTTAAATACAGATGTATTTGTTACTACATATTAAGAAGAGCACGCATACGTAGAAAAAGATCAGCCACAGGAGATGAGAAATGCTGTGTCTTCTTGAGATCAGAATATAAATCTTGGAGGGTTCAAGCTTGTCTGCCTGCAAGTGCTCTCCACATACTGAATCCCTGAGGGTATAACACTGGACACTACTGTAGCTTTATATAAACACCGAGAAACTCCACACCTAAACTTGAAGAATAAGTAAAACTAATGAGATGAGGATATCTGTCTGAAAGAGAGCCAGAGGACAGGGAAACGGGAAGAGTGCACGTTTTGCCCTTCCAAATAGGTTCTTGCTAAGATTTAAGCTTGTAGTATATTTCTGTCACCCAGTGATGATTTTCTGGATAGCGAAGCAGGAGGAATACTTTGTAATGATCATGCTGCACCCCTATGCTTACATCCCTCCTTGGATTTGTTTGGTTGGGAGCACAATGGCAACAGTGCTTTCAGCATCAGAAATCTTTAAATGGATGATCTATACTAGGGCACAAACCTTCCTGCCATCACAGACACCTGTGAATTGCCATGCTAGAATTAGCAAAATAAAGCTAATATAGAATTCTACTCAAATAGCACATAAGAAAGTACTCAAGTCTTCTAAAAACAAAAATTTAAAACTTCTAAAACTTCTCCTTGATCAGTTGTGAGGAAAACAGAAAATTTATTTTAATATTTCTACAAGACTTTGAGAATTTCCTCTGTATTCAATCGGCCAAAGAGCCAGGAAACTGAGTACTCTACAGCCAGTGAAGGAAGTCAGGGTTAAGTGGGTACTCCAAACTTATGATCTTTGTTGCATTTGTCACTGCATGGAAAAACAATGAGGGATATGGCCTAGATCAAATAAATACTAGGGATTTAATCAGCTTAAACTGAGTGTATTATTGTTTTGTTTTAAGTAAGCAACAGCAAGTGGAGTATGAGGTGAGGATCTCAAAAATTCAGCTTCAGTCTGGAACTAAGGATGATGGAGTTAAAAGCACTTTCTTCAGTGTATCTAAAATGGGGAGGCAGATTCTCTGAGCTATGCTCTTCTTTACCAGAAGTATTTATCATGAGAATCAGAGAGCAAAGTGAACATATGATAACTAATGAGCTGCAAAATACAGCATGCCAAGTAGAAGAAAGCAGAAAAGAAGCTGTGTGAAGATCAGACTGCTTTTCTGGAACACTTCCTGCTGTCTCAGTTATCTCTTATTTTTACACTGGTATATTAGTTCTGACTGCATGACTCAAAGTGTCTGGCAGCTCTCGTGCCGAGAGAATTATAAGCAGCTGTATGGGAGAGAAAGAGGTACTAATTCTGATATTTTCCTATTTGTACCTTTTATGTTTAATACTAAAAGCAGCAGCAGAAGTACTATGAAATATTTCCTTCGTACAGGAAATTTTCAAAGTAGCAGTGAAATACAGAGACCTGACCATAAAGTCCTTACAGTGGCAAGGTCTCCTGTTCCACTCCGTGAGTTTCACCCTGCTCTGAAGGGGTGGCTGAATGTGCCAGGAAAGCTCCTTAGAATGGAACTGTGGCCTTGAGCAATGATCTCACTCACTTGGAAAGCAACTGGTTTTTACCAAGCAGCACTGGGCAGAGTGAGAGACCTTGCTCTTGGGTGGAAGTAGTCTGTCTGATTCATAGACACTCTGTGCTATAATATCTGTCAGTGGCAGTGGAGGAATACCTGGTTTTCCAAGCAATTATTGTAATAGAAATAACCTGTTTCTTGTGACTACTCACCACCCTTCCATCTGCTGAACATTTGGAAAAGGCACTTTCCATCCAAATTGGATGAGATACTAACTGCACTGGCACAAATGAAATGCTAAAGCCAGCTATTCCTGCTTGGCAAAATTTGTCTCATACAAAGCTTAAAATCTTCTTCCGCTGATGACATTTGACATGCTTTGTTCCAGCAAAATAGGTTCCATGTAATAAACCAGGATTTCACAAAGACGAATTTTCTACTGTTCAAACTCCATAGCTCTGATTTGTCAAAGATAAGCAACTTGTGAAGCTATGAGCACTTTCAGTGACATACTAATAAAAACACTAATGATAATAGCTGAAAGTATTTACAGGATTACAAAAAATGCATTTTAGCCTTTAACAAATTTTACCACGTTTCCTAATGTCTCAGTGTACTTTAGCCTCTGAGACTCATTTGGTGCAGTCCAGGCTTTACAGTAACTCACTAAGTGCAGGTTTTGCAAAATGCAGATTGTGACCACCCATCCCTCTATACCCCCTAGTAAAACTGTTCTTCTTTTAAATGCCAGCTTACATGAGTAAACATCAGTTCATGAACTTGTGGGTCTCTGTCTATTTTACTTCAAAGCTTCTTAAGCTTCTCCTGATAATGCAAAGAATACATATAGACCCTATCCTGGTTAGATGAAACAGCAGAACTGCTTTTTCTGTTTTTATTTCTGGACCAAATAGTGAGATCTATCTATAGGGTGCACACTCTGATATTCCTTAGGGTGAGAATACCAGCTTTTAAAATACTTGAGGACTTTTAGTACTTTTATAAAGACACAGCAATAGTTCTTGTGATTATGTACTACAATGAATATTAGACCCTCTCCTTTTGCTAAGAAGGATGAATATTTGCCTCTTCTTTTTCACCCTTGTATTTTCTAGCTACATATCTTCCTTTTTGTTAAAATTTCATCAAAGATGTGATCCTTCTATGTACCGCTCATATGCATTTCAGTATTTCTTCAAGTATGGATCCTAACTTAACTTTCAGGGTTAAGTTGATGCTGGGACTTCAAAGAAACAACAGTGTCTTTTATTCTGGGATAGAACTGATAATTTTTTTCTCTTTCTTTGAGGTTTAATGCAAAATATAAGATTTGAACATTTATATCTGATGCCCTTTATATCCCAGTGGGGATATATCTCACTGAAAGTATCTATGTTCTAGTAATGACTAACATGTATAAATATTTATACAATTTCTCATAGCTCAGCACCACTAGGAAATGTGCTAATTGTTTTGTTGTTGTTTCTTTGCTATTGTTGGTTTTTTTTCTATACAACATCTTAGTGCTAGAGTAAAATGATGAGGTTTGGAATCAGCTTGGGAGGTTTTCTTGTTTTTACCAATACTTGGCACTGCAGGCTTTCTGTGGTAAGCAGTTTTCTTTTCACTCCACTTTTATTTCCTTCCTTGCTGTCTTAGACCATATGTCTTTACCAATGCCTAATTCCAGATGACTTCCTTAATATGTCTGAAGGCACTGACCAGGGAGAATGTGCTTTTTTACTACACATTCACAAATGCAAATAATCAAAGTCTGATATTTTTACTTTTTCAGACTTGAAGGATTCACATTGATCTAGTATAAAACCTTAAAATTCACTAACTTTTAACTTTTTGCCTACAATTCTGCTGAACACAGAACTTTAGTTCTTTGGCGAAAGAAGTTTTTCAGGATTCTTAGAATTAATTTAGACATTTGCTCATTTCATTTAACAGTATCTAATTATTCAACAGTAGTATTTCAGAATAGTTTGAGCTGTGCTTTTTTTCCTGAGAAAACTTATATTTGTATTTTCAATTATTCATGACATTCTTAAATTTTACAAGGTGAATAAATTTTGGTTTATCTTATTTAATTATATTTAACAGATCCCATGGAGCCCAAAATTACAGGCAAAGATTCATGTATGCTAGTTTCAAGGGGCTGCAAGAAGGTGGAGGTGTAAAAGTAACTTTCCAATAGCACAGAGATAGGAGCCAGAACTCTTGGTAGCTTATGCCACCCAGGAAGGAGCAGGCAATAAGTATTTGTCCAGCAACATCAGGTGTTTGTTAAGAGTTCCGTGATAAGAAATGACATTGAGAAGGGCTCTTGGGTTCCATTCAAGACCCCATCTAACAACCCACAGATGTTTGAAGCGTGCTGGGGTAGGAGATGCTGGGAGCTGTGCTGAGGGGACTCAGGCCATGTGAACTGCCTCCTATGATTTCTTTGGAGAACTACTCCAGTGCATTGTTAGCCACAGTGGTTTACTCCTGGGTTCTTCTCAGTTTTTGACTATGTATTTTTACTGTCACACACATGAAAGGAACTCTTCATGTGGAAAGAAAGAAGAGAGGTAGATACATTGTTTCAGAATCACACAGATATACTGTGGTAAAGATAAGCACTGTGAAATCCATTACCTACTGATTTCTCTATTTCTGTTGCTTCTTAGACAGAAGAACTGTTTGACAGGCTACTACACTTCTTAATTTATATAGGACACAAAACAAGTGGAACAGGGCCATGGATATTATTCTTAAATCAAATTAAGGATTTAGCTGGAGCATATATGCCTGAAAATACTCAGCAAATAAGGTTAAATATATTAAGAATATTTTTAGCTTAATGGAGGTGTAAAAATTTAGACTTGATTATTGCATCATAAAAAATGTGTTAGGAGGTATGCAGTAATTCTTCCATGTAATTTTTATGTAAGAATAAAACCATAGAAAATATGACTTACCATAGAAGAAAAATATTAAGGGCTTGTGACTAGACATCACAGTGGAAAAGAAATTATTTCTGTACTGAATTAAATGTAAGAAGGAAAAGGCCTAGCTTCTAAGGTAGTCTCTTATTCCATTGCATAATGTGACATGCTTAACATGGTAGTTAATTTCTTTGACCTGTTTGGACACTGGCATAAAAATCCATTCCTTTAAAAGGCCTAGAACTTCTTCTCAGCCTTCAGATGACAATTTTATGATATAACATGACTATTGTTGCAAGGTAATAACTTGGTTGGATAAGTATTCTTGTATGTGTGGTCTATTTATTGTCAGTTCACCCTTGTTTTAAATGGATTTATCAAACTGTAGAAAAAAGGCTGTTATTTATTAAGCTGTTAAACAGTTCATGCAGCAAGGTTTTACACAGTTTAAAATCCAGCCTGTATTGCAGTAGGTGCAATTTCTGCCAGACTAAAAGCTCACATTGAGACAAGTCCACGCACTTCACATTGTACAAGCTAAAAGGCTGCCAGACAGCACACTCCAGAATGTTTCAGGGCTGCCTCAGAAGAGATCATTGTAAGAGCCCATCCACAGAGCAGATCCACATTGAAAAACTGCAGCCTAAAGCAAAATTTTCACATTTACGCTAAATCATCATCACAAACTTCTTTCAAACAGGAGATGAAATGTTCTTTACCCCAAATTAACAAGTTTCTCATGTTATTCTGAAGAAAGATGTAAAAGTCAAACCACAGAAGAATACAATAGAATGAACAGCCATTAAAAGGAAAAGAAGGTTGGTGTGATGAAGGAATCAGACCAGAGAATGCTCCATTGACTGACACACCAGCCAGTCTTACTGGACAGCCTGAGAGAAACCACCTGGCTTATGGAAGAGCCCATCATCTAATTTACAGACAACACACAAGAGAAAAGTCATTTATAGAGGAGGACATATCAGACCAAATCCCTCATTTTTTCCTCCTGTGCTCTGTTCAGAGTGTAACCTCTCCACGTGCAGATTTCTATCCTCTAACTCCAGTATTGGGAAACTCTTGGCTATTATACAAGTTAGACTAGTGACCAACAAATTTGCTTTCAAGCTGATTAGATTTACAGATTAAACAGCTGTATGCAAGAAAAAAGGTGCCCCATGCACCAATTTTGAATGGCAAGCAGTTTGATGCAGGGCCAGGAGGAAGGACATGTGGATCTTTTGAGAAGCTTTTATGGTGAGCAACAGCACCTCCAGTCCCTGGATGAGCAGTAGTCAGGAAAGACATCATCAAAACATGATGAGTAGTACATCTTTTTTTCTTCTCCCAGTCCTGGTGGGTTCCCTCAAACACGTATATTCCAGGTGGTGAAAGAATAAAACACAGCAAAGATGTCAGCCTGCCAGGTTGTTGCCACTACCCCCCATCAGAGCAGGGTTGGCAGTCTCCAAAGGGCTTCCTGCCCATTTGGAATTTCTGACTCCAGCTACAGTCCACTGTGATTTTCACCCTGAAATGCTCTTCCCCAGGGGAAAACAGAGCCTGGAGCTACCCAACATGACAGCACTCTTTAAAAAAGGGGTAGTGGAGCACAGCCAGGACCTAACTGCCTATGTTATGACTAAGGTAGTGTCAGCATTTATACTTTCTTTCAATTATGACAAAGAAATGTCCTTTCATAGCTTATCCAGCTGGAAAAATTAAGAAGAAACAATAGCATGACATTTTCTAATCAGATATTTTTCCCACTTTTCTAGAAGACAGTGTCCATCTGTTTTAGCATCTGCTCAGTGTAGTTCTAAATTCTCCTAAAACCAGCAAGCAAAAGAAATTACTTAAAAATGTCAAGATCTAAGAATTTATTGGGGAAAAAAAGTTGCATATGTCATGATTATAGCTGCAAAAAGTGTCTCTGATCCCTGCTCTCTGTCAATATAAATAGAATATACAATACCCATTTATTTCAGCAGGTTTGAGAAAGTACTTGACTGAAAACTTTGATGGCAAACAAATTATTTTTTAAAAGTGCAAAAATTTTCCCTGCTGTTAAATACACTGACCTTTTGTTCTCCTTTCTACAGTGCCCTTACAGCAATAATGAGGGATCAAACTATGTCCTTGAAGTATCACTTATTACATGAAACATTTGGGTTTTTTAAATAATAAAACAATGTACACAGGTTTTGTTTCCACACCTCTATCTAATCAAATGTCATGGGAAAAAAAATCTGAAAGAACCTGCCTAAAACAATCAAAATTTAAAATTTTCCTGTAATTCCTACTAAAACTTCCTGGAGGGTGAGATTTGGATCACATTTTCACCCACACATTTGCTCCTTTTGCAGATTCAGTGATCTAGGACGCTTCACAAAAGTAACCTGGTATCAGAACTCACAATAAAATTCAAGCTGGAACAGACCATGGGAGTTTATTCAAGAGTTTTGCTTCAGTTATCAACTCACAGGATATGTTCATAAAATAATTTTATCTTGGTGATTATAACCTGAGAGCATGTTGGATATGTCCACCTGGCATGTGAACATTTCTGCTGAGAGTTAAATTTATAAGTTCACTTTTCTCCTACACACAGTTTAGTCTGTTTTGTCAGATTGACTTTATACATAAGTTTTGACATGAGAAAAAAATAACGCCACAATTTTCAGTTCAGTCAAAAGAGAAGTGGAAGATAATGAAATGAAAAAAAAAAAAACCCTAGTTTTGGATGTATTTTTTCACTTTTTCAGACTGTTTGACTATGTACTGACTTCTAGAAAGTTTTATAATTATTTCATCCTATATTTCATGGTCTCCTTCGTATGTGTACTGACCCTTCTTCTGCCTTGCATGTTATTGATTCCAAATGGGACCCTCCAGCTCTTGTTTCTGTCACTCTGTGTTACCAGTCTGATATTAGCTGCTTAAAAAAGGAAGAGTGATGCAGGCACAGCTTTTCTCAGAACATCACCCAGTCTGACAGATACTAACATGAGGTAACCTAACTGCAAACTACCAAAAGAACTGGAGGATCTTTTCCCTGTGGAAGCCAGATGAGATTCCCCATAAAGCATGATAATAATACAGCTACAAAACACTGCTTAGGCTCAAAACATGTAGCAAACGTGTTTCCTCTCAGAATGATCCCCACAGCCACATTACCCAGGGACTTCAGACTAGAGGAATGAGACATTATTCCACAGGCCTTGTTAACATTGCCCATGTTATT
The DNA here is from genome assembly GCA_013396995.1 of Dicaeum eximium. Taxonomy (NCBI): domain Eukaryota; kingdom Metazoa; phylum Chordata; class Aves; order Passeriformes; family Dicaeidae; genus Dicaeum; species Dicaeum eximium. Next base: position 1,087,950 of record VWZP01009762.1, on the reverse strand, counting down.
CAATGCACAGTTGCCCATGTGGAACATATAGCTGCAACAAAGGCTTCAGCTTTGCTTCTGTTTTTACTACTGGGTGAAAACAAGGTCTGCAAGTATGGAAAAGATGTTCACCCATGTGTACTGACATCTGCATTAGCTAGCAGTGAAATCTGATTTATCCCACCTATTTCTGCCCCTTCATTCCTTTATTCCACAGTCAGAGCTGTTGCTGGTTCCAACTAGCATTTGTACATTTCCAATGGAAATTGATTGATTTTCAAAGAAAGGCGTTGCAAATAACAGGAGATGACAGTGACTGATAAATGAACTGCGTTAACAGCAGAGCTATCCTACAGACAAATGTCAGGGTGGAGAGTAAAGCAGGGTGAGAAGCATCATGATGCCTTAAGAGGAGATGAAATACAGTGAAATGAAATATAGATGACACACATATCAAAACCAATATATCTAAATGGCTGACCTTATTTAGACAATGAATGACATTTACATGGCAAAAGCAATGAAATTTAAATTATTACCTTTAAATGGCAGTAATTAAAGAGTATGAGGCTACAGCAGCTTCCTGCAGAAATAAATAGATATATGAGATCATGAGTTAGTGATGGAAAAGCCTCCATTCAGCACATAATTCTCGGCAGATTTTCTTTATTTGAAATGAGTGTTACAGCATTATCATCAGAGTGACTAAAACTAAATGAATTAAAATGTCATCTGGAATTAAGTAAATCCTTTTATTATTATTCAATCTATCAATGGAATCCTTACATAACAAGGGGAAAAACCCCACAGTTTATCTGATAAAATCAGCATGATCAGTGATTTCAACCTGAAAGGTTTATTGTTTTCATTAAATTGCTTAAAATGAGTTGTATTAAGGCTTCCTACTTATTTATTTTTAGTTCAATAGACAGTTTTATTGAATCAATAGGGTTATACTTGCTTTAGAAAGTGCAGAACTGGTCTATATTTTGATGAGAAATACTGGTAACAAAACAAGAAATTTTAGTGCAGATATAGTTACAGTTATATAAAATACTTATTTACTGTGATATAATAAGTAACTTTCTTACTCTTTTTGTCTGTTAAATTCTGTGGAGTATTGTTGCAGTGTATGTCACAGTCCCGACAGCCATGATACACAAAGTATCACCATACAATATCAGAAGGCTCTAAGCATCCACCCCTATTGAGTAACACCATAGCAGATCAGAAAGCTTCAAACAGCTGCCCATGCAGAGCTACACCAGAGCACTTCAGAAGGCTGCAAGTATCTGGCCTTGTCCTTTAGCCCAACCTTCTATAGCCCTGATGCTCATGCACTGCACATGGGTGCCTTCTGTTCCCTGTGGTGATTGGTCAGTGCCCCTCAGCACTCCCTGTCTCGTTACCTTCAATCCTGTTCACCTGCTTTTCACAGCTGCAGCCCATTAGGGATGAGGCTCCCAATTACCCCAAACCGTGCACCTATAGAGATTGGACTCCTAATCCAGAGTTCTTTGGAATCAACTTTGGTACTGTATTTTCTATGCAAGCATCAAAAAGATGAATCCACGTGTCAGATACATGTATCATACATACAGCTTTTTATGAAAGATCCCATTTCTGAATACTGGTGAATATTGAAATTCAGCCTTTCCTTTTAACATGTTTGTGACAATTTAAATATGAATAAACACTCTCTGAATAGGTCAAATTATACAGTCACAGGAGCAGTTATATTTATTTCCTTGTACCTTCATCAGTTTTACCTAGGAGCACTTTGAAGGCCATTGCTGTGAAGCTGACCAAGGGTTTGCATTGGAGGGAACTTGAGGCAGTGATGTCCAGGGGCTGGCTGCTCCCACACGACACTGCTGCTGTCCATGCAGGACACAGAGCTCTGCAAGCAGGGTGGCACTGAATTGCTTAGGTGCTTGAAGCAGCTCAAAGCTTTCCTTGTTAGGGAAAGATCCAAAACTGCTTTTAAATTAAACCACTAGTTTCCAACACGTTTAATTTTGTAACAGGAAGGAAGGAAAAAAATGGGGGAAAATGTTTGAATTTTTTCCTTAACACTCCTCTACTAATAAGAATAAATCAGGGAAACTCCAATCAGGATGCCAGTTTAGTTTATCCTGTAGCACTGTGTTCTGTTCTTTGTAGGATCTGCGAACTGATGCTTCTGTATCCCAAGTATGCAATCCTATATATTCTGTATGAGTTGTTTAAAGAGATCGTATATACAGAAGAAGTATTTGTTAGTGGTTTTAAGCCTAAGCATAGATGAAGTATAATGAACAATCTGTTAAATGTTAATGTAATTTATCCTTTCCTAATTTACAAACATGACATATTTCATGTATTTAGTGTTAATCTCTTTTAGACACTCATTTGTTTTGACCTATGTCCATAATATATTATGTACCTTGAGAAATTTATCTTGTCACTTTGAAACAAGATTACAATTAATATGACACACATGAGTTTAAATTACTACTCCAACTAGAGATGTGTGAGTAATGAATTAGCCACTGTCTTGAACTGTTGGCAGACAATTTAAATTGCCTGACTGATGCACGATCTGGAATTGCTAAATATGTACACAGTCTTAAGTCAACATGTTTTTTAGATCAGTGACTGAGCAGTACTCTTTAAGCACTTTTTTCTAAGGGAAAATAGCTAAATAAAAGTTAGCTTGGGACTGTATATTCAGATGTCTGACTGGAAACAATTCTTCCACAGATTTGTTTTGTCACACCACATTTGGTTTGCGATTGTAAGGTCAAGCCTAAAAAGTTATGTGGCTGCCTATAGGAAGCAGGACTGTAATTGTGATATCATTAGAAATACTGAATTGTGGATAATACTTTATATTTGTACTTGTCACTTGTCTGGTTTTTGACAAGAGGAGGCAGTTTTGATGGGCTTCCTGTGGTCCTTGTGTTTTTTATCCTGTTATCCAATTTTCTGCTGCACTGCTTTCCTTCTGTCACACTGACTGCTAGCCAGACTTGCGTCCTTTACTGGAAGGGCATACAAAGCTTTTCGCTATAGTGGACAGAAATAAAAGGAGACGCAATAGTAGGGATGAATTTTGATAAGTACCTTATGTCCCCTGTCCAGGCTAAGTTGTACATAATCTATGTATCACCCAAAGGTCTTTCAAATCTTATAGAAAAAGTAACAATTATGGAATATGTGTGTATATAAATTTTAAAATAAAATAAATCCTGAAAAGAAAGAAAACAATCTATGATTTTAAAGGCTCTTTGTGGATGACGGGAAAACATTTAAGTTTAGTGACCCTGTAATCTTTGAAAAAAACAAATAGATCAAACACCAACTAGTCCATAAACCAGAATCAAAGTCCTAGTATATAGGTAAGTGAATACTACCCAAAAATGCTACTTTTTATACAGATTATAATATTCAATAATCTTTGAATATGAATTTCCACTAACTTGCTTTTTTTTTTTTTAATTAGAGTTTGGCATGAGCAAGACTGAATGTATACAATGTTTATACTCTGTACACTTTTGGTTTAATCTGCTCTAGGTACATCTTATGCAACACTGATCTAGTCTCTGCTAATAGTCACATTTGCTCCTATTCTTTAAAAGCAGGTGTAACCATTGTGTGGGGTTTGAACTATTGGATAAATCCCTGGCTTTTTGTTATACCTGATGTTAGATTTATCTGTCTGAGTGTTTTAAAACCCCACGTCCATAAATTTTAGGACATAAATGTAGTGATGCAGGCAAGGGTCTATATAGCATATAGCAACGGCATAACATCAAGGCTATGTCCAAACTGACAAAGACAGCAGTGCTTCGGGCTCCTACACCCAGGTTCATGCTGCATTTGGACTCACCCAAAAGTTAGGAGATGTTTGTGACACCTAACCTGCCTCTCACCATGCCCCAACCTCTTTGCTGGGGATCTGCAAAGCAGAAGACAGGGAAGTGGCAGTCCCAGCCTGGACAATCAGAAGCCAAGGACTGATGGATCCAAGCTCAGGACAGCTATGTCTCATTGCATATATGCCTAGCAGCCTACTCTAGGTCTTCAAACAGCTCTCAGAAATGCTCTTGCTAACAGCTGTTACTGTTCATCATTTGCCAGAGACTGCCCAATAACATGGCACCTGGCATTGTTGAGAAATAAGATGTTAAATGGGAAGAAAAAGCGTTCTCTGTGCTGTCAGTCTGTCATAACTGCATTACTGAAAGAAAGTACCTCTTCAAGGCCTGGCTGAATAGGGCTTTGAGCAACCTGGTCTAGTGGAAGGTGTCCCTGGCCATGGCAGGAGGGTTTGGGACTAGATAATTTTTTAAGGTCTCTTCTTCTAAGGTTCTATGGTCTAATATGGTCCCATGATCATTGAAAACTTTAGAAAACACCATTCTTATTTGTTATATTTTCAGCACTGGGAATTTTTGCCTTGTGGTAGAACATTTTTGGTAGATCTTATCTATAGTTCTTGCTAGACTCAATACCAGCGTCTATTATAAAGGAAGAAATATTTGCCTTAAATATCTGTGAAAATTTGCTAACACAATTTTTTGGGAATGAGGCTGTCTCTCAAAGAAGCATCTGAATCCTTGTTAGTCACTTTTAAAACTATTTAGAATAATGTAATAAGTCATGAGATTCTAGCTAATCCCTCTACTTTAGTCATGCACTGGACTATGATTTAGTAGCTTTCTTTTTATAACTTTTTTTAAGAGTTTTTTTACACACCATATGGAGTGTAGGATGTAGCTGGAACAGATTGGTGTTCATTAATCAGTAATTTGTACTTCATAAAGAGCAGAATTAGTATTAAAAGTAACAAATTCTCTAACATTCTTGGTCAAGGACAGCTAGCAGTTGCAAACATAATGATTGCTGTCCCTACAGGGTTTCTTCCACAGCCACCTCCTTCATTCCCACAGAATAGTGAGTGCTTGCAGTTTTATGTTTGGAAATAAGTGTCTGCAACATTTGCACTGGGTTACTAAGAAGCACAGGTGATACAGCAGTCAAACAGTCATACACTGAGCAAATCTGGGATGAGACCACAGAAGTTATGTGATATCATAAGAAACCTGACCACATAAAAGGAAGTTAAAGGTATTATCAAGCTCTGAAAAATCATGAAAAAAAGAAGTAAGATAAGTGTAATTCTCAAATATTGGGTAGGTAAGAGAGGAAGAAACATTTCTGTAAAGAAATTAATAGGATTTTTATTACGTACTGTAACCACCTCTAAGATGCACTACCCAATACATTAGCAGGATGTGTATATATATATATATATATATACTTTTCTGATTTTCTTTTATGCTACCAACAATCTTAATAAATCCTGCTCTTCATGAGAACACTTTAGCTTAATAAATGGATGATAGATCATAGCTGTTATGCGTAGGTTCGCAATCAGCAAAGCAGGCACTAAAGAGTCCTCTGTAAGGTATGAAAGATGCCCAACAAGTGCCTTCAGGTACAAAAGAAGTCTCTGAATTCTTAATTACTTATGTGAATAAGACTTTTTGATTTGCTTTATTTTTACATTTAATACAGCAGGAGTTTATTGACATGAACAGGTCAATAGTCGTAGTTATGGTACATATCTCTGCTATTTTTATTTTGTTCTCCCTTACATACTGATGTGGTTTTTAGACATGTCCATCAAAGAGCTCTTAAATTTTCCCATTCAAATACAGACTAGATGGATATAAATCAAAACACAGGCAAAGAGCCATTCCCTTCAAAACTTTACCTACGTTTAGATTGTGTTTTTCTGGTTTAATGCTTCTTTTTCTCAGGTAGTTTTTATAAGCTCTCATGGTTTAGTGCTGATGAGTCAAACGTGACCGTGATGCAAATCTGAACTCCATGGATTCTCATTCATATTGCAACTCCAGATGTCTTGTGGTTTTGGTGTCACAGTAGAATGATGCAAAGTACTGAATGTTGTCACCTATGATATAAAGTAAAATGTTTGTATCTGGATTTGAACAACCCACTACAGAAAGAATGTGGTTGTGGTTTTTTGGTTTGGTTTGGTTGGGTTTTTTCACCCAGTGACTCTAGCCTTGTAATTTCAGTAACTTTGTAACTGAGCTCTCTGGACCAACCATAGAAATAAAGTCTCAAGTTTCCTTAGTAATAAATGATTGCCAGAGACAATTCTAAGCAACAATTAGGGCATTAGCTGAACAAAGAGCTTCATCTGGCAATTAGTATTCCTGTGGTGAACAGGGAGAGAATTAGTCAGAGATACAAGAGGCTCAGGCTGCAAGAGCTGAAGCAAAAGGCTCGGTGTGCAAGCTTTCTGATGCACCAGTGCCTTTTTGCCTCCCAGTTTGAGAATCTCTTGCATTTATTTTTCACAATAGTTTAATACTCTTGTGTTGAAAGAATACATTATGGTTCAAACATTCATCTCTGCTTCAAAAGATAGGCAACAGCTACTGGAAACAGCAGGGCCCTCTGCTGTGATTTTAGTCCTGAGGCTGATCAATAAACTCCAGTGACACAAGGGAGGAAGGAGTAACACACTCACACACTGCTCAGCCCCAGGAATGCAGAAAGGATGAATAGAAAGCTAAATGTTTCTTTAAGGAATGAGACCCAAGCACAGATGGCACTCTGTATTCATGGAAGGCTCCCACATGGTGCAAAGAATTAGAGCCTGCAGGGCCTCATAAAAATAGCAGAATCACCTATACTCAAAATCTTCAGCCTGATTCACTCTCAGCTACATCGCTGTAAGATAGTAGGAGTAAAGGTATTAAAGTCATTGGATTAATGCAGTGTAACGCTGTCCTTAGAGCTGAACCTCTCACCCACTGTGTGAAATGCTTATCCAAAGGGCTTGTAGTGACTATGTCATGAATAAACCAGCCAAAAAACCTAAAGCTCCATCTTTAACCATGATGAACCAGATCAGGGGTTCTATATGGGGCCATGATACCCCTGTTGAGGTGGAAATAATCCAGAAATCCAGTTTACTGGAGCATCTGGGGTCCTCACAGGGATTGGAGTTGGGTCTTGTATTAGCGATTTCTAAACCACCATCTCTATAATTCTTTTCTTTAGCTCAGAAATAGCATGAAGTCAGGAGAAAGAAAAAGAAAAGGAATGCCTGTTTTTCTGTCTAGCAATATTTGGATGCCTAACACACCAGAAAGAGGAAAATAACCTGATGTCATGCTTAGCCTTCTGAGCTACAAATCAAAATAATAAAGTTTAAAATATTCCAGAAGTTCAAAATACCTGGAATAGATTAAAATATTGCTGCTGAAGTGACTTGGCTGATTTCAGGAATGCACCTTAAATGGAAACAAGCAGAATTTATCTGCTGGATATTTGTAGTGGATATAAATAATGCATGCCGCATATAGATAAACATTTGCATTAACTTTGGCCAATTAAATCTTTCCACAGTTTCTATATTGCTAAATTCACTTGTACTACACACGAGTGCCAAAACAGATCTAAGATGAAAATGAAATAATCTCTTGATTTTGATTCAAAACAAAGGCACAGTTTCTGTCTTTGATGCTCTCTAGTAGATCACTTGGCAAATGTCATTTCTTCAGAATTTATGTGCTGTGGCTGTGCTAGCTCTGAATTCTCCCTAGTAATGGGAAAAACTAATTATGTCAGTGTCATGTTTGCTGATGTTTTAAAATGAACTTTTAGCTGAATTTCTCGTCCCATGGAAATTCTATTAAATGGGCACAATTGTATACTTAAAGCAATCTGGGGAGACAAAACCTCTTAATTTAACTGCTGCACACCCAGATGTGCCAGACTACACTGGAGGTAGCAGACAGGGAATAGGTGAAATCTGACAGTGTCTCTAGCCCAGGCAGGCCCTATGATTTGTATATGTTCCTGTCTGAAGAGTTTCCCTTTCTTGAGTTTTTACTGAGGAAAAAGCAAATTGAAGGGTCAAATTGCAAGAAGCAAATTGAAATTTGTCCCATGCCCTTCATGTCTTCCCAGTCTCAACCTCCTCAGCCATAAGTGATTTGTGTTGTGGCTTCCTGCTAACAGGGGTCTCCACTCTGGGATGCCCATTGAGCTGTGCTCCATGAGGCTGTGGATCAGGGAGGGCTTTCAGAAGTCACAACTTGATGTAAATCCACCAAAACCAAATTCCTGGTAGGAGAGGTTGCTGATGAGGTCCTATCTGTGAGAAGTATTTGGGTTTGAAACAGAACTGACTTTGGAGGGAAAGAAACATCATCACACCAGAGTCAGGACCCACCATAAATCTTATCAGATATGTAATGGTTGGAGTTGGGATAAAACTGGGGACAGAGAAAGAAGAACGAATTGTTATCTGAATAGCAATGGGATTGTTGTTCTTTATGAATAACAGCATGTGTTCCAGTTACCATGTCAAAGAGAGGCAGTATTCTCTCTGTAGAGCTCCAGAGCATCATATGTGCAAGCTTTCTGCCTGCCTGGCCGTGTATCAGCCCTGAGAGAACTGCCCTGGCAGAGCCAGGAGACCCCTGACAGCCTAGCGATGCAGCCTGCAGAGCCCTACTGCCACTGCTGACTGCAGCTGCTGCTGCTTGGAAGGGCACTTAAGTACAATACATTACTTACCAGATTGATTTTCCACAGGTGCTACAGTTTCCTAGGTGGATGCTAGGTTGTTCATTGGGTGGAAACACTCCAAGAGCAACATAAAGTGTGAGAGGTCAGACTGGTCTGGTCCTAGATGTATAGCTTAAATACATGACCCAAGTTCAGAGAGGATGGATTAAGCATTGATGAATTTAGAGATCACAGAAGTGATGATCTTACAAATATACATGCTTATTAGGCACTATAGAGCCAGCACACAAACTAAGTTGAAGTAATTAAATAAGAGGAAGGCGAAGGGGTGAAAGAAAACACCATCTGCTAACTCTCGATCAGTCACTTATAAGCAAACTGGAATATAATGAAGGCCATTGCATTCTGATCATGAATAGATCTGTCTGCTTGGCTTATGTTATTCTTCCTCAAAAATAGTGCATATGTTTTGTAACAGTTTGGTAAACATATGAAAGAGAGAGGAAAAAGAAAGCTAAAAGTCTCTGCTGAACTGCATGAACTGAACCAACTTGGATGCTTCATGGCATTTTTTAAATATTTATTTTACAGACAATCCTAACATTTACATTATCAATAGTTTGGTTTGAAGGTAAGAGCTTGATTATACAGTCAGCAGTTTCATGTTGCCATAAGATCATTTCATTTGACAGAAAGAATCCAGATCAACACTAACTCATGACCTGACATTCTCAGTTATTCATAGCCATCAACTGATGCACTGATTCTATTAGCTGGCTGCTAAACATAGGGTGCTCATGGAATCTCCTCTAGGATTAAAATAGCAATTGTTTTTAAGCCTGTGAAATTTTCAACATGAATGGTGACTTTCTAGTCTATTAATACAGAAGAGTGACATAAAATGTCATAGCCACCTGTTGTGTCAACTACCAGCAGCCAATAATACATGTTAACACAAGGCAAATATTCTTTAATTTATATATATATAAATATATATGTATATATGAGTCTATATATACATACATGTGTATTTATGTGTGTATATGTATATATACATATACTGGAATGATAATTTGATTAGATGCAAATAATTCAATTATTGCAAAAAGTAAAATTCATTGCAGCATTGTCACTGTTGTGGGCATTCAAATTCTGCTCATGAAGAACTTAAGCAGGTGAATGACTTTATATGAGAAGGAAAATGCCTCAATACACAGGACAATAATATGTAAAATGATTTTGTACTTAAGTCTTTTTTTGAAAGTCATTCTATTGAGACATGAAATTACTGATACAATATTTTAAGCACTCTTTCCAGCACAAATGTGGTAAAGATTCAGTTCTAGTGATGTTAGCTCAGTTTAATTATGAAATCAAGAAAGAATTTTGGGAATCTCTGCAGAAGCTCTGAGGCTGGCCAGTGTTAATAGTATTTAAAGTTTAGTATCCCAATTTGAATGGAATGTTTTCAAAAAGACAGGTCATCACTAGTTCTTTTAAAACAGGAATGCTTTTGGAAGTTGAGTTTGGCATCCGCTTACGATAGTGTTGTGCCTGTTCTGATGCCAGGATATGGTATCATGAATAGCAGTGTGGGACCTGTGTCAGATTACTTGTTGTTTCTTTGGCTTTGAAGTTACCAGCAATCAAGTCTGTGCTTAGGAAGACTATGGAGGCACTCCTTTGCAAGGAAGGCAAACTGCTTCTCCTGCAGAAGGCACAACTATACCTGCAATGGAGCTGTACAGTCCACAGGTGACAAACTGCACCTAAAACACTTCTGGTTTCAAGACATTCCAGGCTGAAGGACTAGAGCACAATGCTTGGGCTGATAGTATTTCATCCCAGAAAGCCAGGATAGCTCAAGCTCACACATGAAGCAGAAACATACACCCCTCTCAGGGTACTCATGTAAGATTTGGAGGCTCTGAGACAGAGAAAAGTTAAAGTCCCTCGAGGCTGCTTAAAGGAAGGGTTTTTTTTCTAACAGCTAATTCTTGCTCCTGAGGGAAAGTGAAGTGCTCCCTCTACACTCACAGTTGCCCAGCTATGACCAGGTAACATTTTTCCACTGATGGGGCTCCCTGAGGACTTTTCCTAGAGTTCCATGCATATTTGCCTTGCAACCTCCACAGAAATAAACACAAACCACTATGTGGCTCTTTAAATGTGAGTCTTGAGGAACTGCTTTCTAATCTTCACAGTACAATAAGGGAATGTCAGTGCTACAGGATGATAAATGTGCTGGGGCTGAGTTTCCCTCATTTTAGCGTAAAGCCTGGTTTTTCCCTTGTACTTAACTTGTATCACATAATCATCAGGGACAAATGGATGCTGTGGGAGCCACTTACACAGCTAAACTCTTGAATATCTTACACTTAATACAGAAAATGCATCTTTGCTGTGATTTCATAGTCTCAATGGAGTTATTTAGGCTTAGCTGAACACTATATTGAATTATCTCTTGCAAAATAACCCCCTTGTTTCTCTATCTGACATCCAGAAACTTGAAGAGGTTACTTGCTGTCTAATGTCATAGTCAATTACTTTTTAAAAGACAATTTTACCAGTTGACACCTGGCTAACTGACCGTAGCTGCCCTCTCCTTGGAGGCAGCCTCCCCAGGTTAGCTCTGTAGTTCAGGGTTGGGAGCATATGCACCTTATCTGCTAGAAATAAATAGATGGCATCTCCACAAAAGAAATAATCTGATTTACCTGGTGATTTACATAGAGGCTGTGAATGGAGGTTTATATCTGCCCTTATTTAATCACTAAACTTTTGTCAAGATCCTATTCCTATTAAAATCTGAAAAGCCAGGAGGAGAAGTATATTTTAACACCATGAAACACATTATTTCTTATATGTAATTTCAAAGCAGACTAAACATGGGCCCTGTCACATATTTATTACAGGAAGATAGTGCACAATAAATGGGATGAAATTAAATTTGGGAGTGAACACTGTCACAAAAACCAGTGGAAATCACATGGGTCTGGCAAGGCTATTCAAGGAATAGGCACAATTTCAAACCACTCCCTCCTCTCCAAACACCATCATTTTGAGGCCTGTGCCAAGCTATTTCAGGCCCTACACAGTCCAAGACTAAATGTTTACACAGGAACATTTGGAAAGATAAAATTCAAGTAACATGAATATGTAAACCACATGAATCTCTTTCTACTCTGTTTAAAATCACTTTGAATGAGAGTATTCACACATTGGGATTTATGGTAACACAAATGACTTCAAATTCCACCTTGAGATGAATCTTTTTTTGTGAAAATAAGCCATGATTTATAACTGATACATGAAAGGCTGCCTTTTGACTCCCTTGGCTGTTTGCCTGAAAGTCTGAAAGCAGATGAAAAGGTGTTAAAATTAATGAGTTAAAAAGTATCCTGCCTATTTTTAGAAATAGGTAAGATTTACTCCTCCTGGTATTACAGACACAACTCTACTGTCACAGTACTGATTGTTTGCAAAGTCATTCTAATGCTCTGTGTCATGGACTATTTTTTAAGTAGAATTTGCTTTTTAAAATTATTTTGGCTATCTGCCTAAAAGTAATGTACTTAAATTTACCAGAAGAGGATATTTCCAGAAAGCATGCACTGTTATTTAATTATTTCATATCTCTAACATGCAATCATTTTACAAGCTAACTTCATCTCCAATCAGCTTACAGAGAAATGGGAGAATCCACTGAAAATAGCAACACTGTTCAGCATTGCATGAGAGACTGTGGTTGAACAGGGTGACCTGTTGTGATCTCTAAACTCAGGGGAGTGGCAACTCGTAACAGGATATGTAACCAAAGCCTGACCTGTTCATGAAGTCTGGAAACTTCTGAAATACACAGTGATTTAATTAACACTTTGTATGGAAAGGATGTGCATTTTAATGAAAAAAAAATGCAATAAAGTGTTAAGTTTAAAAAAAAAAAAAGAGCTAGCTGAATTGAATTTACATTGCTTTACTCATAGCTTGCACATATTATCAATAGTCATATTGGGTACTTTATGCTTTTAGAAAGCAGCAACTTATTTTAAGAACTCTGCTTCAGAGCATCCATATCTTTAATATGACATACACTGTAGAGTTCCTCTTTTATAGGGCTCCCACAGTCACATGGGGAAAAGATTCTGACACATAGCATGAAAATGAGTCTGCACTGTTTGGTGGAATTCAGAATTATACTGCTCCTTAGTGGAACTGCATCTCAGGTGATATTTCTGAGGGAGCTTTGTGATATCATGAAAACAATAGTGGCATTATAGAGTTATTTCAAATTTCAGTGTGTATTCTTCCATCTGGTAAATCACAAAATCAAGTGTAAAGTATTTCTACATGAAAAAGTTGTGATCTCACTTTTGATGTCAAGGGACAGTTCCGTGTTGATGTTCTTGGCATCTTGGCCTTCTACTAACAAAAGAGCTAAAGCTAAAAACTTTCATTAATTATTATCTTGTTTTTTAAGATATTGAGGCTTAAAGGCAAAAGAAGAGAGACTGTTCTGTTTATTGGAAATTTTTCTGAATAAAAGATGCCTCATTTACATTTAATTATTTCAGGTCATGAAAATCAGATTGAATCTCTGTTTTGTCATAAGTTTTAGGTTCACACTTCTTAAAAAATACTGTGATGTTAATGGCAGACACAAACAATGGCTATTGTTCTTAAAATCTCTTGCTGTGTGTGAAATTTCATTAAAATTGTCTTTACACTAGGCTTTTGGTGAAAAAAGAATAACTTGTATATAAAAATATACAATACATAATTCCAACTGTAGGCACTGCCAAAGCACAAAGAAGAGAAGCAGATTTTGGTAAAAGCCACAGAGTGACTGCTTCCATTAAACACAATTGTAAGCAGTCATTGAAGTCAGTTGGTGGCTATATGAACAGTTTAAATATATCTATAACATAAATCCATAATGTACTTTTGACAAAATTAAAATAATATGTTTAACACCAATACATAACCATGTTTAATTCACATGAATGAGACTTTCCTTGTTTCCATCATCAGAAACAGAAACAGATCAGATACTTTAAATTTCTTCAATCAAAATATATAAACAAGAAATGTTAACATTAGTCTAGGAGGTGAATCTTGTAAAGAAAAAAGTAATCAAGAAAATTTTAAATTAAGCTTCTGCCTAAAATAGATCCCTGTGAGAAAAGAGTCAACTAAACATCCTTTTTTTAACTGACCCCCAGAGGGACTTCCATCAAAATCATCATTGGACATAACTTTCTATATGGGAACTTACCCAGGAGCTATTTCTGTGATGACTGTAAGAAAAACTTGTGACTGTGTCTGGAAACATGCTACTTGAAGTCAAAAATAAAATTATTATTTTTTGGGTGGTTGTTTGTTATCAGCTGTGAGTTCCTTTCTGAATACAGCTCAGAGTAAAAGAGCTGACTAAAGGAATGTTCTTGTCTCAAACTGGTATTTTCTCTTTTCTATATTTCATTTTAATCTTCTGTTTGTATGAGAAAACTTCTCTGTGGTATATAGCTGACTCTCATCTTAAAATACAGTCACATGGTTACAGAATAGAAGCAGATATGAAAGGTAAAAACATATGACAGAAAGCAGTCAGAAGAAAATATGAGATTAATATTATTTCATGAAATCTGTCTGCTTCCTCAGGAAATGCTTTTACTTTGGATACCAGGGAGGTTGGATAGGGCAGTGTCTTTTGGAACAGTGTTGCCTATTCATGTAAGTGCTGGAATAAACATATAAACTTATAAATATAGCTAACAGTCCAGTTTGAAGGGCTACAGTAATTTGATTTTTTTCCAGTTATTTCACAATCTTTGCATCTGTCTTCCAAGTGTAGGTTAATGCATATGAAAGATGGAAACTCACAGCCTGTATCCCTTTGTACCTTCATTCATCCTGTATTGCAGTACTTGTCTACAGTATATGGGATAAAGCCAGCCAGACACTGGAGAAGAATACAGACTTGATGAGTTCATTCTGCAGTATTAAATCAGGAGATGGGAAATTGCATCTTGTTCCCTTTTATTTATTTAATCCCTTTAAAATTCAGTTCCATACTTACTGGAGTATTTTGTTTGTTTTCTGTAGTACCCTGTGGGAGAATCTATCCATCATCCAAACCCACGTATGACACAACCTGAATAAACACAAGTTGGATTCACCAGAAGATTTGCCAGCGATGCAATAAGATATACTGACACTTCTTCACATACAGTTGCCATGTCCTATGTGCTTTGCCTTTATAATTTACCTTCTGGGAAAAGTAATATGCAATTAACCTGTTGCAGGCAGCAGTAAATTAGTAGATGCAGAACTGATTCAGAGTGGCTGTGTCTGCCCATCTCTAGCCCAGATGTTCTGCTGAAGATTTAGAGACTGTTTTGCAGGCTCTCAGCCTCTGAGGTGAATTAGTTGCATGCTTATACAAAACTGGAAACAGTCCTTTTTTGCATATGCCCCTTTGAGCTTTTGTTTTTCCATTCCTCCACACTCCTCCCACACAGAACCTCTCCCCTGCACAGCACGTCCATGTGCATAGTGGTTTTTAATCTGCAGCACAATATTGCTTCTGGTGTATTTCAGCTTTCCTTTAAAGCATCTTGTAATACCTTTACTGGGACTTCTAATTATTTCAGTAATTGTATTGACTAAGCCATCAGAAAGTACTTTTACTTTATTGAAGAACTGTTGCTAGATTAGAAAAGCATAGTTTTTGTGATCTGAAGGGCTAGTTTGGTCTATCACGCTATACTTATCCTGTCATCAATAATTAATCTTTTCCAGATTAGCAGTAATTCAATATTGAGTACACAGAAGCTCAAGCTTTGACGTTAATGTGGCTCCTCAGCTCTTCAGAATAATATATTAGTTAGGTTAAAGAGCACTGAAGACAAATTATCTAGTCCTTGCAGTCTTATTTCCTTCAGTTGTCATATCCTTAAACTGAAAATAGTTGTGACAGGGAATGCTTATAGCTTGAGGACAAACTTGTCTAACGCCATTGGCATTTCTATTAATGGCAGACAGCAATCTTTCTGATCAGATGAAAATTATGCTGCATTTAAAACCTAATATGCAGCAAGGGCAACCTAGCAGTGACAATGGCTACTGAAAATTTGGAGACCCTGTGAGTAGCTCTTTTGTATCTGTTCTGAGAGGGCACAGAACTGTAGAGTTGTAACAGACTAAAGGAAACTCCTAAGGAGCTTAATCCTATTTTACTGTGCAATGTACTTATAAATTAAAGGCCAGATCTGTGGAGACACAGAGGTGCCTTCTACCTGCATTTCAGCACTTAGGCCTTCACTGAGATAGATGGGAGATTTCAAGAAACTTAATGGCTGTGTATAAACTTCCCTAAGTGCAGCATCAACATTACCAACATATTCATTACACATTATTTTAAAACATCTCAGTTGGTTAATGTGATCTAGTTATACATCTTTAATGACAGAAGTATCAAAAGCAAATAAGCAACACAAAACTAACTGAAAGTAATTACATTACTTCCTGGTCTGATCATGTAGAAGTCCCACAGGCCACAACAGGTATACAAAGAGGCCAACAAAAGCTGTAAATGAAAACATTTCTCTTGTGAGAACTCCCACTGTAAGTGCACACAGCACCCTTGCTGCCTGATTTTTAGTCATTAACACTTCAGAGTCTGAGAAAAAAGGCTCTAGAATATCCCAAACTGTGACATTTGGGAGTCACCAACAAAAAAGCAAATTTGCTTTGGGGACTGCTCTGGGTCTATGTGTTCTGTGCTTCCCAGAGCACCAGTGCAGCTCTAGATAGATGTCATATGTCATACCTGCAGGTGCAGAACAGTTTCTCTGTTGGTTTATTTTGGTTTTGTAGGCCATAGTGCTATTGTCTTACACAACAGAGGTAGGTAATCCATGCCAAACTGGGAGGAGAGCTACTTTGGTTCATAGCTGAGCAACTCACAACTCACAACTCACAACTCACAACTCACAAACTGACAGAGAAAGGATTTCTTTTACCTTAGTTTTGAGTAGCATAACCTGTTGTGATAGTCCATGAGGACTGGTATTTATTGAGCTGGGTCCTGCTACTGTCTCTACTTGACAGACATCACAAGTAATGAATGGACTCAGTGCATTACCCTTCACTGTGTGTGCTCCTGGATGCTTTGATGGTGAAAAGAGCCTGGGTCCTCATTTCACATCAGCTATAGGAATGCCTGAAATTACTTTTTCATTTGAATGAGCACACAGAGTACCTAACCTGCCTTTTAAAATACCAACAGATAAAGAATATATCACAATCCTTGGAAAACTGCCATTGCTGAGAACAACACAGGTTCTATTCCAGTCTGAGCTGTCCCAGCTTTACTGCTGCCTACCTGAATCTGTCACCTCCTGCTTGATACTTGTCTGCAGCACACAGACAGCACAGAGGTGTAAACTGGTACTTGTACATAAAAAGCTGGTGCACATTTCCTCTTCCTTAATGTTTTATCTGTTGTATCTGACGAATGTTATCATATATCCATTGGCTCCTTTCAAGCAATTATATTCTCAATTAGATGTAAGGTGCTAATACCTTTTTCTATGCTGGAATAGTCTGTAAAGTCAAAGAGAGCTCAATTCTCAGCAAACCTCTGATTTTATGGTCATTATGTGGATGCCACAGTGCATCCTCACAATAAGAAGGCTGAAGGGAGCAGCTTCCAGAACAAAGACATTCCTGAGGTACAACTGGCAAAGATAAGTATGTAAGAGGTAGCTGGCTGTAGCTTGCAAATTCTGCTGAACTGTGAAGTCAGTGGGAGCTGTGACCATTCATCTTGCAAAGATGTCTCTTTGGCGTGCTCTTGGAGTGGGAACCAAAGAGATCTCATGCCCTGAACACCAAAATGTCTTGTCCTGTGTGATACAGTATACTGATATTAAAGTAGCACATAATTTAATGCAGATTCACAGCTGAACAGACCTGCAAAGAATCATGTTATTGTGCACAAAGGAAACTGTATGATATGAATACGATCTGACACAACTGACAAAACCTGACAGTATGTATCAAGCTAATCATGCAGAGAGCAAATATGGGCAGTTTTCAGAAAACAGGCTTTTGTCATTTGGTTATTTTCCAAAATACTGCATAAAATACCATTTTTGACCTTTTTCCCAGTTCCCTGAAAGTGATAGAAAAATCTCTGATTTGATGGGTTGTTGGATCAGGCCCTGAGATTGCAGTAGAGTAGCAATTTAGTCTGAAGGGCACTGTCAAAGCCATGCAGAAGTAGTGGGCTAGGGTAGATGGAGAGATTCAGATGGAGCACAGATTCATAGGGAGAATTATTAATGTGAATCTTACAAAGGCCCTTCTCCACTGTGCATACCTCTGTTTAGCAAGATCAATCACTCACGTCCACATCAACCAAATTTGTCCAAGACTAGGAAGATAGTAATAATAAATAATTAGCATTTACATCACACCTTTCATCTTCAAAGCATCTTACAAACATTCACTAATTAATCCTCACAATAGTCTTGTGAGTTAGGGATTTTCAGCATTCATTAAGGACTCAAAAAATCTACAAAGTAAAAAAAAAAAGGCAGCAAACTCCCCCTTCTCTGACTATATGAGTGTTTACTCAAAATGTGGCATGTCTTGGGAACACTTCTGTACCAGTAGTTCTTACATTCTCTAAAAAGTAAATACATATAGTAGCCTCATGAATGAAACATAAGGTAAAATAAACCCTATTTAGTCTTTGTCATCATAAAAATATTAAGTACCTGAATTTTAAGACAATTACACAGCTACTTTATCTTTTTTTTTGCAAAAACACAAACTTTGGAACCACATAAGCATACAGGATGTGTGCCTTTAAGTGCTGACCAGTTTTATGTTTGTGCAGTGCCAATCAAAAACATGAAGTTATGAGGTGTCTCCTTGGGTTTTTTCCCCTAGAAACAAGGAATTATCAGTTCAGGCTATGGGATGTGATTGGGGCTGAGAATCCACAGAATCCTCTGTTTTCACTTTCTTTGAGGCTTGAGTGGACAAGAGTAATAAGCAGGTAAAAAGACTGTAAAGGAGGCTTCTCCAGCTACCAAATATAATTGTGCTGTGAGTGCAGACTCGTGGTTAAGACCAGCAGGGCTGAGGAGGGCAAAAATAATGTACCTACTTTTGGGACTACCTCATTTCCACAGCAACCCTGGCAAACTGGCTTCACCTTCACTCATGAAGTATTGTTCTAAGAGGCCTAAGTAGATAAATTACTTTGTATTTTCTTTCCCATTTAAATCTTGTTTCTAATGAGACTATTGCAAGACCACATATTTGAAGTGAAAGGTGCCAGTGGGTGCTTGTCTTCAATGTCTCAGTTGCCTTTTCTGAGTGCTAATGGCAGAGACAGCTCACATACCCCATAACTGGTACAGTTCTGCCTTTCAGGGACTCGTGTGGGTACAGACAAACCAGTACTTACTCCTGGAACTATGCAATATTTAGCAGCAGATGGGAAATACTGTCCCATCTGCCTGGATGCAATCCTCTGGGATGTCCTGTCCTGTTCTGCAGCTCCAGGTGTGCTCAGGGAGCAGAATCAGGACAGGAATTTTGCAGCTGAAACTTTCAACTTAGTTGTAAGGACATGTGATGAATCCCCAACATATTGCAACTCAAGATCATAAAGCTCATTTCCAAAATACTCCTGCAGAACATATCACTATAATTGTACCTACGATCACAATTCTCAAAGCTGACAAGTCCTTCCCACATCAGAACTATATCAAAACATGATTTTTTAAATTCTTAATTAGAAACAGTAAAATTATTCCAGTTTCACTGGAGAAGAGTTGCATTCATCCTCAAAGGTTGGGTAGGAATTAACACCTTTTTGGTGAACTCAGTCTATGAAGTTTCAACATCTGGAAAGTGCATGTGGTTTGGCAACTAATTCTAATAATTTTACAAGTTCAGTGAATTTTTTTTCCCTAGTCCATAGATATTCTTTCCAAAAAAAATCGTGGCTCCATTTTGTCAAAGATGCAGATTTCTTTTTCATTTTGAAAATTTTTTCAAGTAAGGCAAATTGGACAGTTTGTATTCAGCAGCAGAACTCATTTTGAACAATACATAGGTAATGGAGCAAAAGATGTATAAGGTAAAAACATGTGCTGAACATATGTATTCCTCTGATGCATGCCAAACTTAATTAAAAATCAGGCCCTAATTTGCTGTGGGATCTAGACAGCGCACCAGTTTATCCAGATGTTTATAAATGAGAAAAATGTATTCTCTATTGTAAGTCTGCATATGCAGACTCTGGGAAACTATTATCCAAGTGTTTTACACTCAGTTCCTTAAATACAAACATTCACATGGTTGAAGGTATAGTTTATAAATCCTAAATACAATTGAGACCCTCTGAGGGTTGCTCAATTTACATGAAAGAGATTCAATGTAAAGCCATGTATGGAAGTCTTAATAAAACCCTCTGAGAATAGAGGTCCTTAGGCTATTCAACAGGAGTTTGTCAGCCTTTCTTCTGAAGTACAAGGCAAGCCATAGATTCAGATTATCCAATACTACTTTTGTATACAGCATGAAAAATAGAGAAAAAACCCTTTCTTCTAATATTTAATTTTTGTACAGTTTAGTGATATAGAGTATCTACTGCAAGGAATTATTTCAGCTCACAAGTTGAGTAACAGTCCTTTATTTTAGCACTGTAACACAAGCAGCACTAGAGGATATTGAAATCCAGTATATTGATGTATGTACTCATTAAATGCAATTCTGATTCTGAAATTTAATTACTAGCTTTCATACCATAAAAGGATTGTATTACAGTTATAAAAAAGTTAAAACACCACAAAAAAACCCCAAAACACCAAGCCCCATAACATATTTAAAATACCTACTTGCACCATTTGTAATCATCTACTCAAGAAAAGAAATTAATTGCAAAAGTTACCTTGGGAATTATTTATGTAGCAATTTAATCAAGTCATATTTTGTTTTAAGATAACTACTCATAGAATAGGAAAAAAAAAAGTGGTTTATATCACTCAAATTGTTTTTCTTAACATAACTTGTTAAAATATTATTAGCTTTTGATAAAATAATAACAAAGGTGGGGCTCATAACTAGTAGTGTTTATTGAGTATAGTGAAAAATGGAAAATTCCTGACTGCTGTGTGGAACACTGACAAAATCTGATGCAGTGTTTTAGATCTTTTGGGAGCCTCCACTGTGAAACAGAAGAATCAGTATCCCTGTATCAGCTTTAACTGGCATGCAAACAAAGTTTTGTCTTTTTAATGCAGTGAATTTCATATTTAACCATCCAAATTATTTTATTTATTACACCTCACATTTTTAATACCCTCTTTGCTTCAAAACTAGTTGCTATTTAAGAATGCTTAAAGCAGGCAATTCTCCCCCCTATTTTCATTTAATATTTACCTCTTTATATTGTGAATAATATAATAGTATTGAAGTTAAAAAAAAGTCCTAAGTGATGGCTCAAAATTAGAGTAATGTGTCCCATTAGCATCAGGGAGTTCCTAATTTAAGACCAAGGTCTTGGAATGATGAGAAACAGCTGATGCTGAGACCTCTGCTCTGCACAGAGTTCAATTAGCTCCACTCTTCCCTTGGACTTTCCACAGCTCGATATCCACCCCTCTTCTTTGTCTTTTACTAAGGTTGTGAACTCTTTAAAAATGTCTCCACTGTTACGCTTTTAATGTTCAGCAGAAAGGCATAGCCTTTCTTGGCTGTCTTCTGGGCAATGAAATAAAATATGTAATTGGTCCTCTATGGGGAAAGGACTCTTGATAGAAAGGAATTTCTGTGTCCCCTTTCAACTGTGAGAAACATCACAGAAAGACTCTGCCTCAAGTCACAGATTTTTTTATCATGGCATAAATATCATGAAAACATGACAGATTTTACCTTGCTAGAATATTGTAAGCCAGAAGCAGCACTGACTCAAGCAACACTGACTAGAATAAAATGTGCTGAAAATTTTCAGAGTATTAAATAACTTGATAATTTCTCAATATGTCTGAATACTTTTTTCTACATACATTGTTATGGAATGTCTCATGTAAATGGATTAATTCACTAATTGTTTTTATTCACACAGTTACTATTAGCAAACACATTTTTAATATTTTTCCTGTTATTTTAACCATTATTTAACTGTTTACAATGGTGGAATTCTATGGTCTATTGTGCCATTTCCTGATAGACCAAAAATGCCACCCCCATTTCTTATTTTTTCTTCAGGACTAAGTGACAATTGCTTCTGCTGGTCTGTGTGTGTAGTAGAGCTGGGTGGATGAATGTATTTGTAGATCAGTAAAACTCTGAGTATCTTAAATACTGAATTAAAGTATTGAAGTATTGAAGCATTGAGGTATTAAATACTGAAATGTCAACAATAAGTGTTGAATTTTGAGACAGAAACATTTAATGGCTAGCTTGCTTTCACCTAGAATCATTGCTATTAGTGGCAAACCATGTTGTTATTTTTTTTCCCTTTTGATTCCCCAAGAGAGAAGATGATAATTCATTGATATTCCCTAGTATTGACTGAGTTTTAATATTTGTAATCAAAAGAATAATTTGTGCAAGAGAACAAGACTTCTCTCTTCCAAAGGTTCAGTATTCTGTCAAGTGCTGCAAATGCTGTCAAATCATGATGTCACTGGTCTGTCTCACCAAATTAACCGGTAAATAATAAATTTGCAAACATCAGTACTGTAACAGCCTTGACTCATGTTCAGGTAATTGCACACATACTAATTTTCACTCGCATGTTTCTCTGTAAATACACAGCACAGATATATATGATCGCAGGAACAATGGAAAGGCAATGTACCTAGGCAGAAACAATTCAGACACTTCAAACTGTGGTTAATAATTTTGTCTTACTATTGGAAAAGCTGCCAGCACATATTTTTCTGTGACTGCAAAATCCCAGGAAGTGAGGCTCTCTTACACCATTTGAAGAGGCAGCACAGGAGGGCCCAAGGATGGGAATTCACAGCAAAGAGGGTGTATTTTGGACAAAGTGACAATCATGCCTTCTACTGTTACCACAGTGAGAAAACAGCTTGGTGGGAATCTTTAGCTGAAGCAGCAGAAGCACAGATAACTCCCTTGGGGTATACAAGAATGAACAGAGCAGAATATAGTCCCAGAGATACTGGAGAGGCAAAATTTAGCTAGTTCTCATTTAACCCTTTGATAGTCCACCATTTAAGAGTGAGATTTTAAATCATGATGCATTAGAGATCTGAACTTTATCTGTCAAATTAAACTCTTCTTTCCTTGCAAGATCTAAATAGGTTAAATTGTCCCATCATCTGTATGATATAAAATTGTTAGAATCTTCAACACTGCTTCTACAGCCACGTCACAAGAAGTTCAAACATAAAACATATACAAATAAATCTTAAATTTTTATGCAGGTCCTTACCTAGAAGTTTTTGTAAAGGAATGTTAATGAAGCTATGAGCTATACTTATCATTGTAAGACAACTTCCTCGTGTCTTTTAGGGCTGCAAAGAACCACCTGTCTGCCCATGGCAGCATGCCAGAAACCAACTGCATGATTTACGCCCACCAGCTTCCTATGAACTGTGGGAGTGTAACCTTAACCACCATCTTCTTGCACAAAAGATCCTGAGAACCAATTTTTTTTTCCTCCCCCAGAAGAGCACACTGAATTAAATATTAAACATACTTCCTGCCTCCACGTTCTCAGAGCCTGACAGGGACAGGATCTTTTTAGGAAAGCAACTACTATTTTTCATGCAACTTGAGAAATGTTAGCTTAGTCAAAAATATCTGTGAGAGTCTGACTATGTACTATCAGCTTTGTAAAAGTAGTTAGACACTTAAATCTCAATAGTATTAGAGCAATTAGGCATCTGAAGATTCAAACTTTGGCTGTTACGCTATAGCTAGTCTTAATGCCCAGTTCCAGAACTCAAATAGTAAACTCTACCCTGGACATTATAAGGCTCCATCTAGAGGGTTTGTTTGTGAAGTCTTGTTTGCATTAGGCAATAATTAATTTTATACACAGTTATAGACACACATGGAAGAATTTATGAAGCAATATACTATTTAGTAAATAAAAAAATTACCCTGTAAATAGTTTCTTTAGGAGAAAATTTTAAAAAATATATAAACAATATGGTAAACCATTGTCACTACTAGAATATCACCCACTAATTGATAGATTTTCCTGAAAACCTCAAATGTTTATAAAATATAGGTAAGAGCAATGCATAGGCTTGGGTGCTGGGGCTAGACTTTCTTTTCAGATTTTGGCTTGTATCTCAGTATCCACGCAACACCACTCACAGCTAATGCCAAAGAGTCCTTTCTTTATTCCCTGCACAGTTTCTAGGGGGAAATCTTTTCCCATGGGTACAGAAGGGATCATATTTTGTCTCTTGATTCTCAAAATAAAAGCTCACTCACAAGTCTCTAAAATAATTTCCTCTAGAAAGAATCCAGATGGCAGATTAACCTATTAATCTTGTTGTGTTCTGTATAACTGTCTGAAGACTTACAACCAATTCTTTTGCACACTTCTTTGTGCAGTTCACTCTTTCAAGGAGATGCACAAGCTGGATACTAAGAAACTTATGGATCTGGGGTCCACTGTGCTGTGATGCTCTTCTGAACTGTCTGCAGCCCTAATGTCTCTGTCTGCACTTCCATGGTTAGAATAAGACTTAGCAAATACAAGCAGTCGTCTTAAAATTAGAAAGAGTAAAGAAACTATCTGTAAACAATGATTCTGGTTTTTAACTATGTCTAGTAAAAGGTGCTGCTTTTTAACACTGTGGGATCCTGGAAATGCACTAGATTTTGTTTCTCTGATCAAATTTTGCAAAATTACATTCTCATACTACTCATTAATTCAATAAAATGAGGACACGCTCACTTGAAAAGTCACTGTATGCCTTCTCACTTGTGGCCTAAAAACTATTGCAAAAAATAAAATGCACAGAAGCTGTTCTTCACAGATACTAAGTTACACAGACCCTATTCATTGCAAGCAGATTCAGCAAGCAGGATAGTTTAAAACATCTGCAGTTGTCCTACACATTTTTCAACAGCTTACACTACGGCATTTTGTCTGCTTTTATCTCCCCTGATTTTCCACTCCGAATATCTCCATCGGTCATTTTACTCCCAGTCCCATGTGTTTTCAGCACTGGGTCGGAGTCAGATCGTGTTTCGTTCAGTGTGTGTGCCCAAAGCCGGCAGCACTGCTAAGCACACGCTCCCATCTCAATACACGGACTGGTTCTGGCTGGCTCTGGCTGGGGACCCCCGGAGGAAGGCGCTGCCCGCGGAGCTGAGCGCTGCCTGTGCTGCAGCCCCTCCCGGTACGCTGCAGCTGTTGCTTTGCACAGCCCGGCTCATCCAGGCTGCTCCTCAGCCTCGGGAGGGAAAACACCCCCGGCACTTCCTGCAGGCACCGCAGCACTGCTGCGCTGCTCTTACCTGGCAGTGGCTAATGCAGAAATTCCCAGCTCTTCCTAGCGTCAGATAAGCTAGCTGCTATTACAGGGAGAGAGTGCTGCATCACTTAGGTTACTGAAACGAATTTCAGTTTGGCATTTTCCCACAGACAGATATGCAATCACTAGTTACTTGCTACTTATAGCTTGTTGAGCCAACTAGGCTGCGATATTTCTATTCAGCAAGGTTCTAAAAGCCTATATATACGTAACCTATTTTACCTTCTTTTCTCTCCAACCCCTCATTTCTATGTCGGTCAATGTTTAAAAATATATTTAACAACCATATTTGATATTTAATTTTCTCCTGTTCTCATTACTGTCTGTAACAATAGTGAGTTTCAACCAGCCCAAGATGGCTTTGTAGGGTTTGTTTTCTGAGTGTACATTAGTTTTCTTCCTATAGTTCTTTTCCTACCAGGTATAGAGATCTCACAGGAGAAGATGACATGAAGAAGCTCATGGTTATTTCTTTGCTGACAGTGGGGTTTGATGAGGGAAAGGAGGGGTGGACATTGGGAGAACAGCTCTTGAGTATATCTTACCAGAACTGGGCTTCACCAGTAAGACACAAAATCGTTATGCCAAGTAACATGAGGGTGGAAGATGTGAATGTCTGTCACATCCCACAACCTGATTTCATCTTTAACGTGTTTTTGGCCAGCTGTCGCAGTTGCACCTCACACAGCAGTTCTGGTGTGCATTATCTCACTCTCCCTGTCATTCATTTCTATCCATAAACTGCACTGTCAGGTGAATGAGAGGCTGTTTCTTTATTTTCATCATCAACAAAGGTTTTTGTCATGTAGCTGTTCCCTATGTTTTCTCCACAGGGCAGCTCTCCCAAGATTCTGATGATTGTCTAAGATGTTCAACTCAACTATGCAAACCAAGGAGGGCATTTTAGGATGTTGGTGTTTCTCACTGATGGTTTCCTAGCCCTGTTTTAGCAGGTGTCCTTTTTTTCCAAGAAAAAAGACCAGTTTTTATACACTGCAATACAAATTATCAGCTTATTAAGTGGTACTGCAAGGTTATAATAGTGCTTTATTGTTGAGAAAATTTAAGTTCATGCTGATGATACCCATGGGGAAAGGAAAGACAAGCATGTAACAAGAGTTCAGAAATTGTATAAAAAACCTGCTCTCTTTTTCAATTATTAAATCATGGGGGCAGAGGGGAAGAGGGAAGAGAGAAAGAGAAAATCATGTGGTAAGAAGGGAAGTTCCTGGTATTAGTCAGACCTTGTGCTTCCTTTCCTAGTTTGTATTTTGTGATCATAGCTTTAGGTCTTCTTTAAGTTACATGGATTTGTTATGAAGGTCAGGTCATATATTATTGTAAACAGCTGTGCTTGAACAACTGCTGGTGTTTATAACTAATGGATATGTTATTATAGTAAGATATGCACTTAAAATACAACTGCAGTATTTTTTCTTTAAAAGCATATATCCAGTGCTAGGGATCTAATACTGTACCTTTAGTTCAAAGTAAATCTTTGCTATTCCAAAGATCAAGCTCTTAATACTCACAAACTGCCTTTCAAAATATTAGTGTGAGAAGTCAAGTAAATAGTTTTCTGTGATTCACAGACTCTAATACAAATGTAAGTTTTCCCAAAGCTCCATTATCTGATACAATCAAGCATGCAGCTTTTTTGCTTATCTGCTTTTGTTAAAATTCTCTGCATTAAATTCTTTCTAACATTCTCTGGCTGCAATAGGGAGACAACCACCTGTAACAAGCCATATAATCAGGAATGAACAATTCTACACCAATTTTAATGTGCAGGGTTCTTGTAATATTTTATGTCTTGTAAGTGTAAGGGCTCTGTTTCCACAAGGTTACATGTTTAAAAAACATTTTCTGTAGTCTGTAAATCACAGGTTGAAAGCTGAGCTTCTGTTACAAAGCTGCATTTAATGATACACAGGTGATGTCTTTGAGGTAGTGCATGCTTGATAAGCATCTTAAGTGTAGCTGGAAATGGGAGAGATCACTTTCTAAAGCACTGTGCAAGATCCATCCATCTGCAGATAATAATTGGAGTATACCACTAAACCATATAGAATTTTAAAAAGCATACAGATTTGAAAACAGAAATTATTTGATCCATTTAAAGTGTCCCAAAATGGTCCTTGATTTTGGCACTGAGTGGCTACACTGCAGTACAGTGAGCAGCCCTGCTTTGTAAAATGCTTTCAGCTTGCAATCAATAAAGTAGAAAGTACAACCTGAAAGTACAGTGAAGTAAATTTACTTGTAAATGCCTCCGTGAAATCTGTATTTGTGTGTCAGTTGTAATACTCCATTTTGCACTGAAATAATCAGTGAGTCCCACATGAAAACATTAGGCCTTCTCCAAGCTAAAGAAAAGCTAGGGAAATTATTCAAAAATGTTTGCATGAATTTTAAATTGCTTTTCTATTCAGAAGTGTTCACACCCCTTTTGGTGATTAGTCCTTGAACATTTGTGCTAATGGACATCTGCCCACACAAATGTTTGGCTTTTCACTAAGTGACAACTTATTTTATTTGCAAATAAGGTATTGGTGCCCTAGTAGGCACTCACCATCATCCAGTCAAGGAGTAGGAGCACTGCCACATGATTTAGGTTACTAATCTTATATAATGAGTTGTGAATAGGCAAAGATATAGCAGAATTAACAGCTGAGGAATACCACATGATTAGAAATGTGCTCTGGATAAGCATTTGGCATATCAAACTTAAAAAAAAAAAATCAAGCAAAAGAACTCCTGAAATAAATCCAAAAACCCAACTCAAAACATAGGCTGCTGTGAAAATAGGAAAAGGGCTGCTTTCAAAGGGTTGCTTTCAAAGTGACAGCATTGGTCAGTGTGCTAATCCAGGGATTCAGGAAATGAGCTGATATCCCACCCTCAAATATTTTATAGCCTTCGCAAGACAGAAAGATTTTAAGACAAAGTTTGAAAGGGGATATTGGTTGACAGATATCTCAAAAAGTTTTAAATTCTGAATGCTAAATAATTTCTTGAATGTAATAACTTAAGGCTCACTTGGCTCAACAAGCTATAAGTAGCAAGTAACTAGTGATTGCATACCTATCTGTGGGAAACTACCAAGTTGAAGCCCTTTTCTAATTCAGTTTGAGACTTGAGTTTGGATTGGTCTAGACAAACACATGTTCTCTCTAATCCATGGCAAATGACCCTGTTTGGCAGAAGCCTTAGTTTCAATGAATCAACACCTTTGGAGAAAAGTGTATCTTTTTCATCAAGGCTTCATCTGAGAATTTTCAGCTGCGACTCTGAGCTTATCGGTAATTCTCTAAGTACATCCAACAAATAATAGCTTTAAAACTTACAATTTTCAGTGGCCAGCTGTCAAGTAGTAATTCTTTTTTTTTTTCCTGAGTCACATCAGATCTCTACAAATTTTCATGCTTAAACGGTTGTTTTACAGATAATCTAGTACCATTTAATTTCCTTCTTGATTGATTTCAGACGTCAGGAAAGGTCAGGCCTAATAAGTGTTTGGATAGACAAATTTCCAAAAACCTGACAGAGAGCAGGTTGTGGTGATTCAGCATACTGCACTCACACCCCATCAAGGGCTGGTAGGTAAAACCTTCTCTTTCAAGAGCTTGACAGCTTGTAGTCTCTACTGTTCCTGCAGTGTTCTTTGTTATCAATATGATATTAGCTGTCATACTTTAATCAAACTTCCCCTGAGAAACAACAGCAGGCCTATTTCTGCTCAGGCTGAAATAGTCAGACTGATTTTAGTGGAAGCAGAATGAAATTATAAACCATTATGCACCTAACAGTTCCTGCATAATTTCAGTTTTGTAGATAATCTTTGCTTTTTGTCCCAAGTCGTTGGGTAGTGTTATGTCCCTTTAAATGGCTCTCCTCTTCTGCCCTAGAGGTAATTGTGTGATAGATGAAGTTGTCCCTTTGCCATATCCAGCCTATGACATGCACCCATCTTTGCTTGGGGAGTTCTAGGATATTGTATCACTGCCACTCTTTCTATTGCAGACAAAGTATCTTCTCAGGCTGCAGCAGCACTTGTAGCTGTTTCAATTGGGATAGACAAGGAGCACAAACAGAAGCTCAGAGAAAGCAAAGATGTAATTACCATTCAGCCTGCCTGAATATGTCAGCAGCATTTACAGAATTCTACTCAATATGTTTAGCAGTGATGTTGGTGGACTGTTTTGCTTATTCTTGTTTCACCTTTTTGAAGCAGCCTTGATCGTGTGTCTCTCTCATTTAGGTATGTTTAACACCCATGAATGTCTAATATTAAAGTGTGACAGGCAGCCCTGCATTCTGCTCTTGTGTTATGGTGGTATCCATAGCAGGGGTTGGACAAGCAGTTTTCTCACTCTTCCTTTTTTGCCAGCCTTCCTTTTGGTGGCTGTTGTTTGTAACCAGTTTCTTTTCCTTCCTGCCCACTGCACAAACCCAGTATTGTGCAATATGCAATGAGGAACAAGGGTGGCACAGACTGCTCCTGCGTGCCCCCTGCCTCTCCAATTCTTTTGTTCATTAAAAGCTCCTATTAACTTTAAATCAGCTCCACAGGGCTTTGTGTTGACAGAAATTTGCCCAGAGATAATTTGGCTGAATTTTGTCTCCAGACTTCAAAGAATCTTGCACTTGTATATGTAGTTCAGACAGAATTATTGATAAAGTTGGAGTAGAATTAACAAAAAGTGCTGCTGGGGCCACAGCTATAAATTCTGAACCTGTAATGTGTCATGGGTATTGGGGTTTATATCTGATTTTACAGCTCCTCAAATTTTCATGAAACCAAGTCATGTATATATGACTTGTATATATGACTGTTATCCACTTTCTGCCCATTTTAGGATTTCAAATTTTACACAGAGATTTTTGTGTGCATTTTTCCTACAGGTACTTCAGCCTGAAAATATTCATCACAGTCAAAAAAGATAAATCCCAGACATTTAGGATTAAGAAAAATATTATATTGAATTATCTTTATTTTATTACATATAATAGTATGTATATTGTCTATGCAAACTATCTCCATGTTTTAAAAAGCTGGTCTTTTTTGAAATCAAGTAAGTTTCCATGACTGAATTTCAGTTTGTAAGTAACCCTGGCCAGATTAGACTGCATTTTACATAGCAAAGGATTTTCAGCATTTGAATTAACAACGAAATTTGAATGAGTAGAGTAGGAATGGGGACAGAAAAGGAATAAATTGCCTTAAAGATTTCATTTCAAAATGAAAATTTGAGATATTTCAGAAATGCTGAGATCATAGTTGAGCAATCCGAATCTCTGCTGAGAAAATTCTTAAATGGGATATGTGTTTACACCAACTCTTTCCTAGGAAAAATTGTTTCCAGAAATCACAATTTTAAAAAAAGAGAAAGATCATACGACTTGTGCTGAGATCTATTTCTGAATCATGGGACAGGTGATTTCAAGAACAGCACCTAAAAAAGTTTGATTTAAGGCTCCTGCTGTCGAGAGGATGGAAGAACAAGTTTCCCGAGAATAAATAGCACAAAACATTTGCTACAGCTGTGGGGAAATAAACTGGCAGTGGAGTGGGAATCTTCTTGGAGTTAATTGTCACTGAAGATTTCCACTGTAAAGTCTTGCTAGTTAAATAACTTTAAAAGAATTATTAAATGTAGTAGCCATTGCACACACTTAGCTTTATGTCCACCAGACTTCTCTTGTGATGACATTTACATGGTTTACTTAGATATTTCCAAATTTGACAACTTTGATTTCCAGGACAATTTTTTTCCAAAGGAAATTTTGAAAATAAAAATCTTCAAACAACATCCCCTGTCAAAAATCCTAAAAATTCCTCTCCATCCAATATGCTAATATTAAAACAGTACTTTTAACTTAATGAGATATACTGTAGCTCACAGTTAAATTTAAATAGCATAGCATATTCAAATGGAGTTGACAGCTCATGGTATAACTCAGAGGTTTTTAACTGCAGAGGTTACTTAATTTGTTGGAGTGGGTAGAATCAACAGCTGGAAAGCCTGACAGGATTTTACCTCCTTGCTAAATGCTGTGTTTTCCCTTCCTGTCTGCTCCTCTCTTTCACACCACGGGTGCAAATGGACAACTCGCTCACAGCCTCGGGGTGTTCACAAGCAGGGGGGAGATGCTGGGGAGAGCCCTCACATGGGCTGTGCAAAGAGTGAGACCCCAGACCCCGTGTGCTGTGAAAGCCTTCAGCAATCATTTGCTTCTTCCTGTTTGCATATTTGAAGAGTGGAAAACACACACATCGCCTTTAGGTGTGAACTCTGCCTGTGGGAGCCTGGCAGACAAAGACAGCGGGATGAGGAGAACCCAACACTCACACATGGATGTAATACAGTTAAATTCTTCATTGCTTTTCCCTAAGACACATCTGCTTGGCAGTCCTCTGAGCTCTCAGTCTCCCCAAAGCAGAAGTGATATCACTGTTGGTCACTAACAGTCAGTCCTATCAATGCCCGTGAAAGTTGAGCTGCAGGAAAATGAATCCCCCCCGCAGTGGTGAACAGTGTTTTACTGAGGTGCTGCTAGGCTCATTTTCCCTGTGCAACTCTGCAACTCCAGTCACTTTGCAGCACATCGCCAGATTTTCCTTGTCTGCCACAGCTGCCAGGTAAACCCAAGGAACCCAGTTGAAATCTGCCTCTCTTATCCTAGGGCACTGTATCACTTTGATTCCTCTTTTGTGACCATAATTGATCTTAAGGGCCAAAAATTGATCTTAAGGGCCACCGAGTCACACAACTTAAAAATTTTATCACTGCCATCCAAGGAGGAAGGTCTTAAACACCTTCCCTACTACAAAAATAAAATATGAAGCCACTACTATGGGCTGAAGAATAAAGCAAACTTTTTGTCAAAAAAAAAAAAAAAAGAAACTATTTTAAAATATTTCTAGGCAGCTGGTTGATGTCGGTAATATATCTCCTTGGAAAATATATTAGCATATTCCCTCCCATGAATAATTAAATTCCAGATAAATTCCAATGAGAATAAATTCTCATCAAGGTGAGAAAACAAAATCCAGCCTTAAAGCAGTATAGACTTTGCTATTTTGTGGCAGTTTATGTATCTGGTAATGAAGATACAATACAAGACACTCCAGGTGGTGCAGTGAAGAAAAATACACATTGTCATGTTCCAACTGCGTAAGACAGCAAACCCCACTGCCTTGATTTCTGTGCCACCTACTTCTAGGAAACGCTGCTCCCTTTATTTTAAATCTAATTATTAAAAGACTAAAATGTCCTAAAAAACTGCTTCAAAAAGGCAACCAAGAGATACAGAGATTATTAAATAATATAGTCCATGAGAGCCTAAGCAACTTTTGATAAGTCTTGACACAAAAGTTGCTTTATTTTGTCTTAGCACTGCACTGAAAACAAAATTTACTGCGAGTACATTTTAAGAAGAGTCTCTTTTAAAATATAGCATGCAATAAAAAGTAGTGCTTTTGTACATACACAAATCTTAAAACCTTTTTCCATGTGCTGGTAGTACATTAATTATCATACAACTGTTGAGTGGTTAAGACCAATGTTTTTTCCTTTTGGCCTTTCAAAGTGTATGGCAAAAACTTTTTGCCTCATCACCACAATTCTCAGTAATTTGTTTCATTCATACCACACAAAACTCACTGCTCTTTGGCTTCTTAATTAATGCAAAGATTTAAATCTACCTTTTCACACTGTCAATTTGATAAACTATTTCTGGTTTGGATGGGAAAGTAGGAGATATTCCAACCCCCACAAAGAATCAAGATATTTCTGACAGTGCAGCATAATGTTAACAAGGACTAGACACCTTTAAGTGTGCACATCATCAGAACTAGAAGCAGTCCCATACAAATAGTGGCTCAGAGAAGGTGGGAATTCACTGATCTGGGTGATTCAAACCAGATGTGTGTACATTGTAAATAGGTGCTCTTCTGGCTTAGGGCAGCTTTGTGCACACCCTGTTCAGCACAGAAGGAATTCAGACTGACAGATGTCCTTAAAATACCAGTAAAGGAAATTACTCATCAGCTTCCTAGCAACTTCACCAAACATGCTGAGCAATCATGCAGCAAGGATCTCAATAAGAGGGAGTGTGATATCCAGCCAAACATTGTGTTACAAGAGGTACGAGGAGCAGTTCCTTAGCTCATGATCTACTGCAGCTATTGGGCTGGCCTGGTGGGGTGGGATAAATTCGTGGCCGTCAAGGTTAGGGTTTGCCTATTTTTTCCCTGGAATCCTGGCAAGAATGATCATGTCAGAGCTGCTAGGCAGTTGAAGTGACAAAAATGTGTTTAGAGAGTCAAAAGATTGAGGACAACTTCTGCAGACCTAATGTGTTTGTGCCTTGAGGCACATGTGAAACACAAGTGTAGAAAGTGTCCAGAATTTCATGTTGATGCAAAAAAACTTGTTGGTAAGCAGCTGTGTGAAGCTGACCTAGCTGGATTTCTCAGTCACACAAAGGTGAGATGTCTTACTGGGAAAGAAATAGTGTGAGATACTCCCAGTGATTTAGGACCACACACAGTTTTCTTTCTGTGTCTGACACTGTACTGTCACTGTCTCAGTATTCGGTGCCTGCCCCGTGCTAAACTTATCTGATTCTGATAAACTTATCTGAATCAGATAAACTTATCGGATTCTGCCTTGTGGTAGGATTCGTTTACATTACCATGGCACTGTAAAGAACAAGACTGTAATCTTCCATTTTCAGGGCAGTTGTAGTAAAGTGACATTACTCATCCACTGAAACTCAAGAAAGATATATGAGGTTCCATGTACATTTGAAGAAGTTTTTCAATTTTAACAAAGCGGCTTAGACTTTTGAGTCTGAGCATGATTTAAACTGGTTTTGATTAATATTTTTCTCATGAGTTTGAATTCCCTGAACCAATTGTAAGTTGAGCTCAACACTATAAAGATGATCTTAACTTACAGTAGGTATCCTTTGTATTAGACTGTTATGCAGCCACATAGGCTAGGAGGATTTAACAGGAATCTTAAGTGTAACCAGCATTTACAAGTTGCTAAATGAGTAATTTTTCAATTATTAGATTATTTTGGCCACTTTTCATCATATTGTTTATGGAAATTTGTTCACTACTTAAACCTATTAAACAGGTGCTTTCCAACAGTACAGTGTGGATACCAAATGCATATTTTGTGTAGGTTCTTCAGTGATCACCTTGGAAGTCCCTTGTTGGAAAATATTTGATGATGTGTAAAACATCTCTCAGTTCACTCTCTTCTCCCATATTCTCGCTAGGGGTAGGTGTATATTTTTTAGATTTACTTGTTTTGAAAAAGTTTATATTTGGTGAGATTGCTTTTCTTTAAGCATTGCAGAAGCACAGGTTGTTTGTCGCTATGTGTTTCTTGTGATACAGACAATAAAATAAATGAAGCGTGCACTTGAAGTAGGAAATAAAAGTTTTATACCCAGGGAAGAAAATTTCGTTTCCAGGTGAATTCCACAGAAATTTTTATTTCAAATTTCACCTCTTCCACAATATGCAAATTTGCCAGGCATCATTTTCATCTCAGAATTTTAGTAAGAATGTTTTGAGTTCTAATGTGTCAAACTTCAAAGGCAGAGACTGAATCTCAATCAGATTGAAAGTTTATGGGAAATTTAAGCCTAAGGCCTAATGACTTTTGTCCAGTTGCTTTTGTCAAAAAAATTGTGAATGGTGTTTCATTCATTTCGACAACAGTGGAGTTTGAGAAATAGTAATTTTTTGATCAACATAGATGAGAACTTGATCATATGCTGTGAAATCCAACCTGAAGTAGATTTTCTACCGATAATTATGTAAATTTTATGAAAAATCTTAGAGTTTCAGGGTGAAGGATGTGGTTAATTCTTGTGATGTTAGGCTCCACTGCTGAAGTACTCACTACCTCTGTGAAAGCCAAAGAGACTGCAGAAAGGGTCAGCATCTCTTCCTTGCCTCTCACATGTCAGTCACCCCACATCAGGTCCTAGAGTGCTCAGGATGGCCAGCTGGCTATTGACATGCATTTTTTTGCAAACTCTACAGCTTATGAGTTTATTTGAGCCACAAGGGATAGGAAGAGGAATGAGTGAAAAAAATGTGAAATATGCAAATTAAGTTCAGATACATTGTCTTAAATAGGTAATACAGGACAGCTTGGTTTTCTTACTCCACAACTCCAGTCCCAGAATTGTCTGTTTTCAGAAAAGCTTCACAGGAGCCAGGCCATGGAGTTGATTTTGCCAGTGAGTTGGACAAGAGATGCAGTAGCTCCTGTGAGAAGGCCCAACTCTGCCAGCAGCTTGGGGCATGGTATAGATATCTTACAGCTTATTTACCCTGCTGTTGTGAATGACCCCTGCAACATTTTCTTCATCTCCTATCTGGTGTAGTTTTTCAGACCATGTGTATGCTGCCAGAATTGCAAGCAACTGGAAGCAAATCATGAGCCCATGCCAAAATACTCTGCCGGTTAACAGCACCTTTGGGCTGGGGTGTGGCATCGTGTTAACCACAGCACATCGCTGGCTGGCTAACAGTGAAAGCAAAGCTTACTTTCCTGTAATCTTACTCAGAGTGCAAACAGGTAACACAGCTTCGTATATCTGGGTGAAAGATGTTAAAAGACTTTTAGAGCACAGTACATGGGAGCCAGCTTCACACATATGTGAGCAAAAAGGAAAACAGACTACTTTTGACCTTTGCAGTACTGCCTTGAGCGCCTTAACAGCAGACTGACCCCATTCAAGTGCCTCCATCTGACAAAACCACACAAGTGCCAGCTCTTTGAGAGAGGAAATTGTAGGGCTCATGTCTTTCTACCTCACCAGCAACAATATATAGGGCTTTGACTGACACAGGTTTATACAGAGTAAAAACATTGCATTTTGCAGAGTAAAAATGTGCACAGAACCCCAAAACACTTTTCAGCACAGACCACAAACACCTCCTTCAACAATAAATGAAAAAGGAGGTTTAACACATTACTTCTCAACTTGTGAGACTAGTTTTTGTTCTTCTAACATCTTGCCCTTATTTAGTGCTTAGCTGCAGGTTTTCAATGGAGCATAAACTCCAAGTGCCGTAGGAGCCACCAAGACACTGCCCAGCTGCTGTCCAAGCCAGTCAGGGAGATGTCACAATTAATGAGGACATTCCTATGTCTGGCTGTAAATCCATGAGCAGACCTTCTCTTGTGACCAAGCTGAAATATAATTAAATGTCTATGAAATGCCACTGTCTTTGAAGATACTTGTGAAAGACTGAGCACAGTGAACAAATTTCACCCTCTTGGCTTTCAGACCAGCACTAAAAGTTATGCTGCAACTTTTCTGCTTTGCTAGGGTATTTAAACCTGTATGAAAGTGGCTTATTTCAAGTGGCAATGAGACAATCTGGAGGTTTATAGGCCACTTTGTGTGAGAAATATGCTAATAAATCAAAGATTTCAGTAATTTTATTGAGTTTCATTTTTGTGATGTCACCTCATAAACCATTTAAACAAGGATTAGTAGTGTCATGCAGAAACTCCAGCTTAATGACTCTAGCTGAAAAATAACAGAACAACATTTATCTAATGAAGATATAGTACTAGTTAATAACTCTATAGCAGGTGTGTGGGTTTGTTTAAAAAATTAATACATAATCTTTCGATTAAAACATTGGCTTTTCATATGAAAATTTGAGTTTTAATATAAATGGCAGGGCCTGGTTGAAATTTCAGTGGAGAAGAAAAAAAGAAAAGCCCTGCCTATCTGAAAATGAATGTTTTGTCAAAATTTAAATTCCAGTAGCTGCAGCTGAAATTTTCTTTGCTAAGACAGATTGACTCCAGCTAGGAATTTGCAAATACAATTTCTTATGGTAGTAGAGAAAGAGTTTAGCTCTACTCCCAAGCTAGGAAACTCCATCATCCACCAAGAATCAGTTTTAGACAAGGGTTCTTCCCCTCTGTAAGAAGCCATCCACCACTGCTGTGTACCAACATACCAAAATATCCACTCACAATATATGGCTGGCACAG
The DNA here is from genome assembly GCA_013396995.1 of Dicaeum eximium. Classification (NCBI taxonomy): domain Eukaryota; kingdom Metazoa; phylum Chordata; class Aves; order Passeriformes; family Dicaeidae; genus Dicaeum; species Dicaeum eximium. Next base: position 1,050,812 of record VWZP01009762.1, on the reverse strand, counting down.
GGGCTGGCTCTTACCATTTTCTACTGTAGACTGGCTTTCATTAATCAGCTGAAAAATGCAAGGGAGCAGTTAGTCAGAAAAGAAGCTCTGCCTTGCAGCTGTGACAGTCTGCCACGACACATCTATCCTGTTCAAACCCCCGGTTACAATTTCTTTCCCTCCATATGGTATAAATATTTGGTACTTTTGATGTCACTGTTTCAAATGAATTGATTTAGACTATTTAAATATGCAGGTATTCCTTGCCTCTGATGTATTTTGAAGGAAATAATATATCTTTACCCTTCATCAACATGCTGGTTTTTAATGACAAAACAATAATTTTTTTTTTTTCCTGGTGACTGGAACAATGGCAGCCTTAAACACCAATTCAAGTATTCAATAACACTTATAATATCCTTGTCATTCTCAACACCATGAGGGTTTACTAGATGTTCAACTTCTCTGTTTAAATGAAAATTAAAATCTCATGAAAACGAGAATTGCTTTAGGGTTCGATTTCTCTGGAAAAATCTGGTCACCTCACCCAAAGCATGGTGGTGATGCTCTGAGAACTTTCCTCTGTAAGATTTTCTAGTTTACAGCACATTTTCAGATTTTCTAGTCTTGGTGAGTCTAATGATTACCTACACGCACTTCAAAAAGTTTCTGGAGTGTCAGTGAACATGGGAATGAACAATTTTTTTGTAAAAGAGGAAATATTTCATTCGACTCTATTGTGGTCAGACTCTGCTTGTTTGCTCCATACTGTTGCTGAGGTAACCTCTGAAAACAATTGGTATTTGTAATAGTTTTAAGTAACATCCACTGTTGCAACATCATTTTAGTGTCTTTCCAGTCAAGGTTTACTACTGTTTAATGGATTTGCTGCCAAACTGATTCAGGAAGGAAGAGGGATAAATATAAACTTTCTCAAGACGGTTTTATTTCAAACCTGAAAACATCTATTCCAAAACATGCAAATGAGCCCTGACCATGTGGCAAACCTGTTGTGAAGCTCAACTGAGCTTCTTACAGAGGAATTTTACAGTCGAGAATGTCATCTTTGAAAAAGAAATTCTGTCCCTGAAGTGTCACTTTATTTTATTGCATTGCCCTTCTTTGATTGTCCCAGCTAGTTAAGTTATCCTGTCCCTGCTCTCCTTCTGCAGCACTGCTTGTAAGCCACCGCCTGCAGAGGGTGTTAGGAAGAACCTGCTCACTTGCTCATGCTGTGACTAACTACCCTGCAAAGAAAAAAACTCCACCTTCTGTACTGGTAGTCTATCACCAGGGCCAAGATGAGAGGGAAAAACCTCCTTTGGAAATCTCTAGGAATGGCACTAGTGATAAAAAGATTCCTGACAAAAGGATGAGGTTATTATGCCCTGCTTTGAGGAAGGAGGATTTAAATAAAATGAAAACTAACAAAAAGGAACAGGCAGGACAATGGTTAAAAAAAAACAGCACTGAGAAATATTACCCTTTAATGTAACACTCACAATAAAAATTTTCTTTCTTTTCTTCTAAAGCATGACATGCTTTTGCAGACTGTTTTAGAAGTAGTAAAGATACATTCCTACAGATGCAATTATGATAAGCAAAAAAAAAAAAGAGGAACCAGAGACATTTCAGAAATGAAACTGTTCAGCATAAACTGGATCTCACAGAGAATAGAAAGAAGAGAGTGGAGGTATATGTTTGACTGATTTTTAAATTAATATGTACTATAGTATCCAGCAACCATTTTAAAATAAAGAAGGTAAGAGCTGGGAACAAAAATTCAACAAGTGGCATGACGACAAGAGTGTTTCTTGCTCCCAGTGAAAGGAGAAGTTAAATGTACATGATGTTGTGATAAGGAGGCAGCCCACACACTTCTCCACACTAAATGTTTTACAGTAAGAATGACACTGAACAGTAAAAACCCGATGCTGCACCCTACGGTATAACAGAAAGGAAGAGCAAACGTAAGAAGAGAAGGTAGTTTATACTAACATTATTCTAAGGGAGCAGGACCAAGTTCTGACTTTTGATTTTGATTTACATAAGACTTAAAATGCAGACTCATATGGTTGTGTCTTTATTCTGGCTTTTGATTAAGGTTTTTTTGAGACAGAATTTGGCCCACCCAAGCAAAGAATAGAAGTTGAAAAAGAGGTTCCCAGTGTTTGCAAATTCATTTGACAGTTCTTCCCACTGTCTGAATGAAAATATTCTCCATGCTTCACAGAATTCACTCTGCAATATTGACCCAGGCACAACTTCTGTTAGTTGTAATTGTAGTCTCCTGGTTGTGGGTTGTAATTCTTAAGAATTTTTTAATGTGTATACTTTTCCTTGGCAGGATGTGAAGCACAGCTGGATAAAAAAAAATAAACAGTTTTGAAAGTATCATTTGTTTTCACGCTTCAAAGAGCAGCTTCAGTTGGAGTGTTATTGTGCCTGTATGTGCAAGCATAATCAACGTTTCTTCTGGTGACTTAATATTATATTGCCTTTTTAAATGTCTTTTAAAACGGTTGATGAAATCATCTTAATTAGATGATTTGCTTTAACATCTGCTGCTGTTGTCATTTCATTTGCAGTGTTTTCATTTGGTGGAAAGATTTTTCTTTTCCGTCTTGCAAAACAACATAATATCTGTGTGCACATATGTAACTGTAGAGTATTTTTACATACGTTGTACATGTATTTTTAGTACACTCTGTTCCTTCAGCTGTGCTTGGGTAACCTGGTAAGCTTCATTTCCTTGTGTCTGCATGATCATGATGCACAGCATGGGGAGACTTTTGTAACGTAATAAAAGACCTGTGAAATCTCACATTTCCTTGTAGAAATAGAAAAAAATCTGTCTTACCATGACCAAAGATTCTTTTGTAGGCTACAAAAATTCTTTTAAGTAAACACTAAGAGGGGAATAGGACCATAGTCTACTGTAAATGTAGGGCAAATTTACGTAAGCTTTGAGTAGATCAATATTTAGAGTTTAGAACTGCTTCCTGTTATTCTCTTGGCTTATTTTGAATCCTTTTTTGGACTCAGTCAGCTGCTGAGATATTTCCTTTGTGTGAGATCTTTAGGTTTTGATGAAGAGCTTCTCACAGCCCAGCAGCATCCACTGGAAACAAATCTAGGAGCTGAACACCAGGGAAACAGGCTGGAAGTCAGGAAGCTAAGACTGTTCTTTAGTCTCTGGGAAAATTGATCCCTTTCTACGGAGGGCAAACAGCAAATGTGTGAACATATTCTATTATGTATACTCTAATGAGGATCTGGATCTCACTTGCTGTGTAGTAAGAAGTGTTTGCTTCACTCCTTACCCTACCTTTCTGAGTCAATAAATAAATAAAAACAATATCATATTACTGTATTTTGACTTGCAGATTCTGTGCAAAGGCAAGGGAAAAATACCCACATGCTAGCATGTGAATTATTCCACATTGTTTATTAGAAAACCCCAGATGGCACTTTCTTAAGAAAGGGAATTTTGTGTTTACTTTTTAAAAGTTAGAATCTGTACAGTATAAATTGAATAGGCCATTATAGTGGGACTACAGTGCACTCATTTTACCTAATACCAACCACCACAGACCGCATAAATAAAAGAGAGCTATGTGGTCCTACTTCTTCTTTTCAATAAAAGAAGGTATATTTTCCCTTTTGGGAGAATTGAGGTTTTCTGAAAGGAGTTACATGCTTGCCATTCACTCTGCTTGTACCAGCAAATCTAGAAAACAGCTCAGTGTCATCTTTTTCCCCTTCAATTTAACTTCAAGGTGGTTCAGTACGTGTTTTCATCTTCTCTGTAAATAGCAACTACTTGTAACAATGTTTGGTAAGTAGGTGCTAACCAGAACATGGTTACAAATCAAAGACATCCCGTTTGTTACCTTCTGCACAGGCATGCATACTAGAGCGATAGATGGGGTTTGGGGTGGAGCTCAGTTTGGTTTGTTATAGCCTGTGGATCTCACAGCGCCCAGAGGAGCACGGCACTGACTGTGTGACACTAATTTCCACAGAAGACTAGAGTTCAAAGCGTCTGATGTAGATGTTGCCATCTCATTATTTAAACAAGCTTGCTCTACCACTGACTTAAATGTAGTGTGGGCACCAGCACAGGCTGTGAAAGTCTTTTCAAGACTGAACATTTTCATAGTACTAAGTGTGGACTTAGAAAATTTGTCCCTGCTGAGCTCTGTGTTGCTCCATGTGCTGTTAGCTGGTAAACTAAATGCAGCAGATCTGTTTATGTAGCCAGCAGTGCCTGGAAACACTGGACAAAATGATTGAAATAATTCTCTTTTTTTTCACCATTTGTTCCTACTTTTAAATACTTGCTCCATTTCTCCAGGACCCCAACACAACACCCTCTGTCTCCCTCTTGCAGGAGAATAATGAGGATGAATATACACTCACAGAACTTTCATAGATCTCAATCTTCCTTGCTGACTAGAGCTATCCATTGTGATTGCCATTGCCACTCAGCATCTGTGAAAACTTTACCCTAAAAGTCCAGTTTGGGACTCAGTAAGAAAAGGAAAATAGGAAAACATGTTTTTCTGTTCATGACCTCCATCTCAATGGTAAAAAAAGAACATGTAATGTCTACACACTGGAAGGAAGAACTTCTTCACTGGAAGAATTGGAAGAGAAGAAGACCAGCAAAGAGGCTCTGTAGAGCACACAGAGCTCCACAGTATGTTCCAGTACGTTCCCTTTTGCACACGTACATACACCCTACCCTTCTGCAGAGCTGCAGAGTTGTGGTCTTTGCTTTAGGGTGGGGTTGCTTTGTATTTTGGTTTTGTGTTTGCTTTTGATTGTTTGCGATAGGCAACTTGATAGATACAGAAACATGGTTATTTTCTCATGAAGATCTATTTCAAATTCCTGAAACATAAAAAATATTACATTATTACTTCAAAGTTTCACAGATGAGAAACAAGGTTGAGGCTTAAAGCAACATCTGTTTTATTGTAACTAAGTTTGTTAAACTAACCATAAATGTCACTCTAAACCTAATCTAAGGATTTGAGGATTACAGGTGCTGATTGCTGGATCTCCAGCCTTGAAAGTATAGTAAATCTTTAGTAGAAGAAAAGGTATTCATCACTTAAATGAAGTCTTATGAGAAAAGGCAAAAGGTCCATGGAGTTTTAGTAGGCTGTGAGAAAGTAACGGCAAATTACTTTAACCAGAACGTCTAACGATATTTTACATTTCAGATTAACATTCTTAATGGGGCAGCTACCAGTAGTCATGGTGGTTTTAAGGTGGCATGTTAATCTTTAGCTTTGTTCTCCTGCTGTTTCCAGTCTCCATCACAACATCTCTCACTGCTTATGTGTGCTGAAGAAGATTTAAGATGTGATTTGAATTTTAAGCATTAGAAGTCAAAATAGAAACGGTTGCTTCTAACATTAAGGTGAAGGAAAGGTCAGCAGAGAAGTCAAAAGGATGACTGATATGGTCCTACAATTCAAGTAGTCGTAGGGAGAGGAAAACCATTACGCAATTTAAAGAGAAGAATTAGTAGGAGGTGAAAGTCAAATATGACTGTCGACAACAAGAGAGTGGCTGTCTAGGAGGAAATGCCTTCTTATGTTTTAGTGACAGTAATGGAATGAGAAGCGTCTCTGAAGAAAGCTGATGATGTATGAAGAAAGCAATCAACACTTACTGGAACAGGCACCCTGCTTTTCTGAATCCATCACACCATGCTCAGTAGTAGAAAAAGAATGAGTGTAACATGGACTGCTGTGAGTGTCCCAAAGTAAGAATAGCTTAAGCTAATAATACAAACTACAGATGAGACAGACTTTGAACAAGACTCAAAACATGTCGTCTCTAAGACTCGATGAAATCTGCTGATCATGATGCAAGAGAGAACACAAGGAAAGTATCAATATTACTTGTTGAAGAATCTCTGAGTAGCTGAGGATAGTGAGAAAGTTTTCTGTGGGAATGTGATGGATAATCCTTTGTCAATGAAACAAAAATGAAACCCCTTGTTTTCCTGAATTTTTAAATGTTTATGGCTGGTGCTCTTTTGACTGCTTACTACAAGTAAGCAGCAGTCCCAGCTTCATCTCTGTGACCTCAAAACTGTACTCCACAATGACCACAGACTTGTCAGCACCATGTACTTTCTATCCCCTGGCTCCGTGCAATAGATTTTAATTTAAAAAAAAAAAAAAAAAGAAAGAAAACTATAGGTCTTGCTCTCTAAAACCTTTTAGGAAAGAGCAATTCAGTAGCAAGGTGGAGATCTTGACTTCCCTGAGGCCGTAGAAAGATCAGATGGTGTTTCTGCTAATTCAGAAAGGAGACAGTCATCTGTCTAAACATAATTCCTGTAAGGTGGCTAATAAATAGTTGCAGCAAAGGCTTTCAGGTCTAAAATAGGTATAAAGCTTGCAAGTGACCCGCAGCCCAACCCATGAAATTCAAAAGGTGATGACCAGGCCAATCATGTATCCAGTCACATAAGGGACAAACTGGTACAGAGAAAACATGTGTATTATTACCTCTACATGGGTAGGTTCTATAAAGAAAAAATAGAATTATGGTGGTAGACTAATATGGGAAATGTGCCTTCTCATTGTGAATGTGACAATCACTTACTATATAGGTACTGCAAACACCATTTTAGTGGTTCTGCTGCTGTTAAGGGACTATGCAGGACTACACACTCAGCACATAAAGTTTGGAAAGCCCTGTGGATGAATTCTTGTCAACTACTAAGATTATTTTTAATTAATTCATTAAACTAACTAGTACCTTAAATACTACAGGGTTGATGAGTAAATGTTCTACATTAAAACAAGTTTGAATTACTAAGTCCAAAATTAAAGGAGGAAAAAACCAATGCAATTTTGGCCTGAAAGTTCTTTTCCAGTGTTAGTAACAAAATTTTAGTACATAGAGCACAAATTCAGCCAGTCAAAACTAGCTGGCACAAAGATCAAAAATAACTATTAATTTATTTCTCTTTTTGTATTTGAATGTGATTAATATAATTTGTTCTGAAAAATATCCAAGGGACCATATGCCCATGACAGCACTGACTACTGTGCTAGGTCTATACTAAAAACAAAACTAACCTGTAGTTCAATGTTTTTGATCATTTTCTGATCAAGAGGTTAATGAAATTCCTGCCAGTGACACATCTTTGTGTCAGCTCTGTTTATTCACCTTTGTAAACTCTTTTACATAAAGCAGAACTATAGAATTACCAGGTTATAGCAAGTCACTTTCTTAATCAGTATTTGAAAAGTAACCTTTTTGTAAACATAGTCCAGAGAGTAGTCCCATGATTTCCATTCAGGAATGGGAACTTGCCATGCTGAAGCTTTTGCAATGCAGAAATGCAGACTGGTATTCTAGACCAGGCTGAGATTTTGCCTTTCAGTTCCTGTGGTTTGTGTACAAAACAGGAGCTCTAGGTTTGGGTCTCAGATTGCCCATCAATTTTGTAGTTTTCTTGGAAATCATTTATTTGTCTAGTTGGATTTTTTGCTAAGCAAGTATTTGGTAATTATGGTATTATAGGTACCACACAGTTTTAAAAGATCATAGCATATACTTATTAATTTCAGACGTGGAGATCTAGAGACCCAGCAGCATCAGAGTAGGTGCTTCAAAAACAAGCTAAGCTTGTGACAGTAAAGACAGCTATCATCTGCTACAACAGAAGATATTTGTTGTGTTCTCTAGTTGAAGAGAAAATACTGTCTAGAGGAGGGGAGACTAAATCCAGGATCTTTGTGTCCACACATGTCCCTCAAGCAAACCTTCAATCATCCTCCTTCAAACTAAAAATAAAGACTATTATGTTTGCTTGTAAGTTCACTACATGTCTTGGCTTAAGTACTTTTCTCCTTCTTTCTCGACAGAGAGTGTCAACATAAAGGCTGACAAATCATCTTAAATAATACTTAATCTTTAAAAATTACTTACAACAAGTCAATGCCCCTAAGAATAAAAGAAAGCATTTAATGTGGCAGAGCACGATGTAAAGGAAGCAATAAAAGGGAAACGCAGCTTGAACTGTAGTATTGCTGGGTAACTTACATCTCCCTGCTGAAGGCAGCAAAGTTGCAGTTACCGAATGGCTAATCTGTTCTACTGTGTTTTAATCAGATGTTGGCATTATCTGCCACTAATTGCTTTTTCATTTCCACTTGTAATTATTCCATTGCATGTTTATGGTGAGAAGCTGAAAATGAAGCAGATCACCAAGAAAGAATTAATTGTTAATGAATAATCATCAGTAGGAAGCCAATTTCATTATCTTCAAAGAGGTAGCTAGAGATTAACTACTAACTGGGGTTCTCCTACATTCAGTGCATGACTGTAAAGTAATCACAAATAATCACACCCTCTAACTTCATCAATTAGTTTCTATTATGTGAATTGATACCCATTTTTGTTTTTGTTGTTTAATCTTAATGGTAGTATTCAAGCTGGGGAGTGCTAATTGGAAGGTGTTGTATTCAGTGGGCTCAAGCCCTAATTATAAGAGCATCTTTTTCATTAGCATATGATTCTAAAAGGGATATATGGCGGTAGTTACTAAATTCACCTTGTTATAAATGCATTATCTTTTTCAATAAATTTTAGGCTGTCACTTAAAATAGAATGATACATGCAAAGCTACTTTGTCAGCAACAGTAAAACTCTGCTTATAAAACATGTCATCATTTAATGCGTCTTGAGAAATTCTCTTTAAATCAGCATGTCAAAAACAAAGGTTGCTTAGCATTTAAACAATGGGTATAATAGAGTCAAGGTCTAAAAGAAATCAGCTGGACTAAAAAAATTGTGAGATACCAAGCAGAAGTTTAAAAAAATCACATCTGCCTCATCATTACTGCATAGATTGATGGTCCAGTGAGAACTGGTGACTCAGTTTTCCATTCTTTGCTACTGATTTCACTTTAGTTCTCTGTGATACCAAAAGCAACTATAAAGAATAGCTCTCCTGATATTTTTAGATGAATTCTGTATTACACTTGTATAATTTTTATTGAAAAATAATAAAATAAATAATGTCAGCTGTGGGATAGTTTCAGTCTCTCTGCACTGCTGCACTCATTGAAGCCTTTCATCTTCTCCATGTGTGGTTATCTGGTAACAGTGCCTGTATTTTTTCCATCTTTGTACCTCTGCATGTAAAACTCCCTGAATTTTGACCATAGAACAGTTGTCCCCTCTTTGTTCTCTTCTGTTTTAACTGATTTAAGACAAGCCAGCTTTTAGACACAATTTTATTTTTCCCTGGAGCAGGGGACATAAGGCAACCCCACCTCCTCTGTCTGAAGAAACAAATAACATTAATGGCAGTTTTGTTCGTGCCTCTCCTTAGCAGCCTCATTAATACTTTAACTGGGAAGGAAGACAATACATCAGTGTTCTGGAAACATAAAGTGAAACTAAGGAAGATGAGCTCTTTATCAATTCCAGGTTTTCTGCAAAAAGAAATCATGGAACTTTACAGCAATCTTTTACACTCCTAACACACTGCATGGAAGTTTGACCTTTGCTGAGAAGTAAGATTTGGCCTAAATGGAGTTTATCCATTCAACATGACCAGCAATTCTGAAAACTAGAAAGTTCCATTCCTGCCTGCAGGTGATAGCCACATCAAACCCCATAAAATACTGCAGAGCAGTTACAGTTATCTGCTGTCAATCATGTAACTAACCCATGTCACCTCTGTTAAGTGGCAATATGTTCCTTTCTCATTGAAGATTGCAGTCAATGTGTTGTGACAGAGCTTGGATCACTGAAGTAATTTTCAGCCAAAATAGTTAAAAGCAGCAAAGATAATTTTTTCTTTAGGGCAATATATTTTCCTCAGCTATCATGACAAAGTGTGATGTGCTGATGTCACTACTGCCACAAAATATTCTTCAAATTGTGCATGTTTGCATTCAGAATCGGTAGCTCCTGTTATATTTCTTTTTTTGGCACAGAATCTGATGATCAATTAAATAAATATTAATCCCTTGCTGCCTTCAAAGCTGTCTCTGCCATATTAGGATTTTAAATATCTTCATTAATTGCTTAACTACCTTTTCCTAAATTCCCCTTGGGCTCCTTTGATACTAGTCACTGTAATGTGTTACCATGTGATTCATGGCTTCACTCTGTTGTAACTTAAAACATATTTTTAGCCAATTTTGTTCTACAGATGCCTTTGACAAAATGAAAATTCAACATTTTCAGACTCCAAAGATAAGCAGACCTAGAAAAGCCATTACGGTGCTACATTTTAAAAGAATAGAAAGCACTCCTATTTCAGTTCATGTTTGTAGAAAATGTTTGTGCTCAAAACCATGGGTAAGTAAGCCATACAGAAATTTCTAAGCCATACAGAAAAGATTAGTGTGAAAATGGCAAAAGAAGCAATGGAAAGGTTGATTATTGCAATATTTGTGAAAAAAAGTTATTGTATGGGGTGATTATTCACATGAAAATACTCTTGTTTAAAGTTAAGCTACAATAGGTTCATAAAGAAATGCTAGATCAAAGTAATTGCGTATACCTGGTGAAGAGGATCATTTCAAAATGAAATTTTTCAATATAGTCCAAGATTTTAGTTGCCCTACTAGTTGACAATTGCCTTGTATTTGTTCTCCAGTTATTGCATGTCACAAATTGAAGAGATTAGTCAAAAGACAGTAGCAATATGTAACTTTTATGTATTTTCAGAATATGAGCATGTTGTGTATATGGAAAAGCTCTCAAACTTAATCTAGACATATGCTCAGAACAGATGTGAAATGTGAAAAAGTGTAATGGCAACTGGGAAAAAAACAGCTGTACTTTGTGATAGTACAGCTTCCAGGAGTGATCTGGAAAGATCACTCCTGAAATGTAACAAGACAAATTTATTTTCAGGAACATAATTAAGTCACAAGTACCAAAAATGTAATGCTCATGTATTTATGCATTCATATTTTTCTGCAAAGATCTGATGCCCTCTCAACTCATGTATCCTTCAAAACTGAATTTGCCCACCTCCTCCAGTCCCTGGTAGAAGCCAAGTCATACACATTTCCCCATAGGATACTTCCTGTTGATATCAGCACAATATTTTGTAATCAGAGGTTGCATTACTTATTTTGTCTCTTCTGTTTAATCATCTTGGGCTAACATTTTGGGTAACATCTGAATCATCTTGGGCTAACAAAAGATGGTACAAAGCATTTCCTGGCTCCCCTAATTAGAGATTTGGGTTCAGTGATCAGAATACTGATCTAATTTGCTATGCCTATTCTTTTGTGATTGTGCATGACAAACCAATCTTCAAGAACATTTTAGATTTTTTTGCTGTGACTTATTCTGTAATATCTTAGTCACGCTACACACTGAGAAAAATGTAAGAATTCTAGACAGCAAAAGTTGGGTAAGTGTTCATCTACTTTTGGGCCCTCTGTGAACTTCCCACCTTTTGTTACTGACCTTTCTTTCCTTGAAGTAGGTCTTTTAATTTGCATTGATAATAGCTAGCTGTGACACTTATTCTGATGTGTTATAGACACAGATAACACTGTAGGCTTGGGTTTCCCTTGTGCTTAGCCTAAATCTAAGCTTATAGGAGAACACTTTGACTACAGCTCACTTTGAAATGAAGGTGAGGGATTTATCCTAAGAAAAGTAACATATTGGTGGCACAGGGGGAAATAGTAGGAATAAGATCTTTTTCTTACAAATATTCACAGCCAAAGGATCTTCAAGATTCATTGATTTTATTGTTTCCAGCAAGGAAATCCTGATTACAAGATAAAGAATAGAGAGTTAGGTCCAGAATCCAATGCTAGCTAGAATCCTTTTTACAAGAAAATGTACATTATATTTTAGATCTGTGTCTCTCTCAAACTGTGTTACTCCTTTGTCACAAGCAGATTGGATTGTTGCAATGAGCCTCTACATAGCAATATATGCAACTGTTCATTTCAACAGTTCCAGGAGCAGAGCATAAAGTTGCCTGCCTCGCTGTCTTATTTTTTGTGAGTGACATTTTTCAGCCACTCAGAAAAATGCATTAGTATCCATTTTATTTCTGGAAATAAAATAACTTATTAGTATAGATCACTGAGCACTGTAGACCTTTGGTCTACGAAGAAGTGAAATTATGTGGGGTACTTGAATGGCGAGCCTCCAACTTACACATTGTCTAGAAGATCCTGTAAATTTGTGATATTTACTGCTACTACCAAACACAAAAAATGTTTCCTTAAAAAAATTAAGAAAGGAAAACAAGGCTTCCATGGGAGAAATTTGGGTTTCTAACAGCAGAGAAAGATGTTTCCTCCAAAGAGAAATTTATATCACTTTCAACATTTCACCTTGTTGTCTCTTTAGCTATAATGCAAACATTTGAACTAATAAATCCATATGCAGTTAGAGACCTCTTGGGTGTGTCCTATAAACCACCATGGGACATGTTCTCAAAGCCAGATACCCTGGCTTTAAGGAGAGTATTGGGCACTGACAATCAAACACACACTTCATGATTTATGTGGCATATTACGAAAACCAGTAGCATGCAGTAAGCTATTTCTGATCAAGCATCAAGACTCTATAATCTCTGCCTTCCTTATGTGGATTCTTGTCAACACAAACAAAATGTCACCAGAACTAACACCAAGAATTTTTAAGTTTATTCAAGCACACCCCAGCTCTTAGATTGACACAATGGACTATGACAGGTCTTTCAGAGGCATTCCAGTCCATCATGTCCTGTGTGCTTTTTGTTTATGTACACAAGTCTGTGCACTAAAACTGCTTATGAAATATTTATCCCCAGAAAGGTAATGTGCATTATCAGTAACAACTTCCCTAAACAAAAATTTGCCATTTTCCCCCAAAGCACTAAGAGTGCACCACAGATTAATGTCATTAAATAATCAACTGTAAAAAAGAAAAGGACAGGGGGCAAAATACTAATAACTGCCTGAATAAATAGGTGAAAATTTTATGCTTTTCAAATATTTTAAAAGGACAAACAGCCAGCTGCAAAGTGGAATTTATAATTGGAAGCAGTGACACAGTATACCCTACAGCAGCATCCAGAGTACTTTTATAATTCTGTCACCTGAATACAGCATAGTTTCATTTGGCAACTTGTATCATTCACTGCTGAAGCACACTCAATTCAAAAATGTAAAACACACAGTCATATTTTTGCATTTATTTATAGTTTGGGTTTTTTTTTTTAAATTTCAAAATCAGCTTTCTACATAGCATAGATAATTCTTTCTGGTTTTAGGGGGTTTTCATTTAACTATAAGTGAATTGCCCTTCTGGCTGAAAATCTGTTTTCCTTTTGCATTCCCATCCATCCTATGTGCTACATTCCCTCTTAAATTCCACATGGATTCTATAGATTTTATTTAAGCAGGGCCAAGTTGCATGAACAGATCTGCCCTAGAGAAGTTTGCCTCTTTTAGCATGCAACCCAGCACTAATGCTCCTTTTTCATTTAGGTTTTCAATTTGGATGAATTCCAAATTACCATTTATTCCAATAGAAATGCAACTAATTACACAAAGCATCTTAATAAAGAATGGAAACAAGATTAAAAGCCCTCCTCCTTCTGGTGTCTCAATGTGTAGAATTTATAAAATGCAGAAGGATGCTTAATTTCAGTTGTAGTTAAGCCTCTTAAACAACCTTTTCTCTATTTTTTACTACTAACAAATAGAACTGTATTCACTTAAAGACAAAATATAATCACCTTATATGCATCTATTACACAGGGTTTTCCTTACTCACTATTTTCTTGCTCACTGTTTTCTCATGTTTTGAGAATAAAAACAGAGAGGCTCTTTGCACATGGTGTGCTCAAAGCACCTATTCTGACCCAGAAAATTCCTTGCCCCTGTCTGTCTTCAAGAGCTTTGCATACCTGAAGAGATAAACAAGAACACAGCTGGGAGGAAGAACAGCAATAGATATTTTACAGGTCAGCTTAACTTACTGCAATCAAAACACAAATTTATACAGCCTCTAGAAGCGCTGTCCAGTTAGATAAAGACAGGTTTCAAACAAGCTCTTAATGGTTACACAGGTGTAATGGTCCTAAGCAGAAAGAAGAATAAGGATGGAAATAATCAGATTAAAAAGGAATTATTAGACATGGAGAAGAGTAGGGAAAGAAGGGATATTTAAGGACGATAAGTATCATGTGAGTCATAAAAACAATGACACTGATACAACAAGAGATGTGAAGATGGTGACTGAAATACAAAAAGGAATAACACACTCTGCAAGTGAGCAGGTCTGATGACAAGTTTTTATAATTGAAATTACCCAACGTACTATGAAGGTCAAAGAATTTATTTTTCCCATGTAGCTATTGCCCACAGTCAAGCCTATATAATTACAGATTTGTGCTGGCAAGAACAGATTGTGAGTACAAAGGAAGGGGGTATTTCCTTCTGCTACCTCCTCTGTGCCACAAAAAAGCTCTGGCAGGATCCAGTGAGAACAGTCACAGTACACCACAGCAGATCATTTACGCAATGCTGAAGAGTCAAACTCAATCTGTGCAGGAGGAATCTCTTATACTCAATGCATTGAACAAAATACAATGTGGTGGTCAAGTACGTAATAAAAATCTGATACTGAACTAAATGAGAGAGCTATGACGCAAGAGAAACTTCTGGAAATACTGGAGAACATTATAGTTGGATATTAACTTGAAGTAAGGGTGTACTTTAAATCAGACAATAGCTCTCTCTAAACATTCATGTTTGTAAGAATTTTGCATTGATTTGAAGGCTACATGTGAATGGGTGCTACAGAAATTTACAGAATACCACAGGAAAATTATCTGGCCACAGAGCAGGACCACTGCAGCTGCTGGCCTTAGTCCTCCTGCATTTAGTGTCTGTATGTCCTTTCACAAACACACAGCACAATGTTTGTTTCTTTCCTTGGCAATTACTTAGCTCATGATTATATGCAAAATATAGCATCTCCTGGTGCTACAGCAAGTGAGCATGTAGGAATTTTAAAGAGGTCAAAAATGGGATGTGGTCAAGGTTGTTTTCTTTCTCCTATGTTTAACTTTCAAAGAGATCACCATGGGAAACAAATGACTATGCAGAAGACATTTCCAGAACTCACTGAAAGAGCTAGTGAGATTGAACAGGGCCTTATACAGACATACATAGACACCACTCTCTTACACATTCACTTTATAGCATCAAGCATTTGAAATAGCTAAGAGTTAGGGAGTACATAAGAGGGGAAAAAAAAGGTTTTTTCGATTATTTTAGTCAATCTATTGCTTTTAAACCTTTGAAAATTGCATTGCCAGTTCATAGGCAGAAAGCAGTACAAAATTGAATTCAATTATTCTAGGGGAACTGCTCTTTCGGTACAAATAAGAGGCTAGCACAAAACAGTGGAAAGGGTCTTTTTATCTATAGAAAATAAATATAGTAATTTTTATCTTATACTTCATAAGCATCACTTCCTCAAGTTTAGGGCACTGCTAGTTAGTAAGCAGCTGTTTGCAAAATCAGTTCACGGTACTTTCTGGTACTAAACTCCTGACTGGTCTTTGTAGGGCTGTTAAAGATAGAACAACTAGGAAATCCCACGATCCAACAGCATAAAGGTCAATAGCTGGGAGTGAAACACAGTAGAAATATGCCAGAGGCTGCAGTAAAATGGTCAACTCATTATAGAGCTGCAGCTTTAACCTTTCAGTTCCCTCTCCCCAGCAGCTTACAGCAAGCATGGCCTTTGTTTCCACAACAATTTCCTTGAAACCTCAGTATTCCCACCCTCCCCCATGATAATATTACGATTGACAGGATATAGCTACTAATAGCGTTATGGAATTTATAGAAGTGTGGCATTTTTGTTGTAGCATAGGCCATGCCCAACTGTATTAATTCAGTGCTAATACAGTTCTCAGTAATCTTTTTTATGGGCAATAAGGAAACACCAAAACTGCTGTGCACATCTGCAGCCAAGTAGCCATTAAAGAACACCCATATTTTTTATAGTATATATAGGCTGTCGTCATAAAACTGTTTTCATTTGTTTTCTAAGATCTAACACTGCAGCCCTCTATTCCCTTTGGGCAGTTCTATATACTTTTATATATTTTAAAGATCTAGCCAGAGTGTATCACTGAAACCTCCATCAGCCCAGTTCTGCCAACCTTTTCTAAGTGAAGTGCTCCTGAGCATCTGCAGAACTAAGCAGCTGCAGAGCAGGGTGTGTATTCAGACCATCAGTCTTTTACTGCAGATTTTCATGTCAGTGGCCATTGCAAAAACACCCATTTTTTTGTTAATCAAGCTTTCAAGACATTGAGAACTAACAATTAAGTTTCTGTAAAGGTATATAAGATGAAAATAACAAATGCTATGAAATAAGAGCAAATGATTAACATCACTGTTCTTCGATCTTGAGATCATCCTTTTAAACTCCCAGCTGTTTTCAGTATTGTATCAGTTGGTGATTGCTGACATGTTTTCATCTGAAGAGACTTTAGGAAATACAAATTGTCCCAAGAGCTTCTGGACTTATCCAGTGTTTGAATCATATGAAGAAAAATTGAACATGAACTGACTAGTGCTAATACATTATTTTCCTACAACAATTGCTGATCTATTAATTATTTTACACAAATTAATGAATGGTTACATGATCTAATTTCATGTTAGCTTCTTTTGTTTACAAATTAATTTTAAGAAATATTTTCTCTATGTGTGAAGAACAATCATATTTATTAAAAATTTCGTAAATCTCAAATTCATGACCAGTTTTACTCTCATCTTGAGAAAATATCAAAACCTTGCTACTTAATCCAATGGTGCTATAGTATTTTAATGATAAATCTACCTTTTATATTGATCTTGGAAGAGATTCTATTTCTTTTCCAAAGAACTAAAATTTTATTTTGGTAAAACAAAAATAAAAGTGTCACATATCAAGAATCATAGCATGGCTACTGAGTTTCAGTTAATTATGAAGTTGTAGACTGAGTTATCTGCAAAAGTTACATTCATAAAGCAACTAAGATAAAAAAACACACAAGTATTTTGTGAAGGCAGTATTTTATCAGTGATCAATACAAGTAGATGAGTCTACATATAAGACTGTTTTAACTCTGTGTGTGGCAAAATTATAACAAAAGTTAATGGAAGTTCAAAACACAAAGAAGAGAGAGGATCCTTGGTTATTATTTAATACTAGAAATAATATCTCGAATTTATATAGCACAGCAAAGGCTTCCCAGCTGTTTTATTAACCAAGACATCTGTGAATGTGTTAAACTGTCCAAAGATGGTTCACTTATGCTTTGTTAATACAGCAATGCTCTGCTTATGGTCTCAATAAAGAGTGGAAATCCCTCCTGAAGAGTTATCTCAAAACAGAGAGAAAACTGCACTAAATGCTGATTTGACAATCAAGTAAATGACTTGATTGACACAACCATTTTCTGGAAGGTAACAACTAATATTGTCAGAAAGTTTCTGAAAGTCATTGCTTGTCCTTTTTATACTGAATGAGGGAGATGGCACACAACTGGCTGACTAGAAGGGTATCCAAAAGCTGGGTTAAAGCTGTCGGGAATTAAGAAGCAGGGAAGGACACAAAGGCCAAGAAGCTATCAAGTAGCATCTGTAAATTGCCCAAGTAAAGCATCATTGATTAATTCCAGTGAGCAGCTAGTTCCTGGCAGTGGGATCACAGAGGAGAAGATTATCAAAATCATTTAAAGTCTATGAATGGAACTAGACTGAAGCTGAAGCAGTGGGAGAGGCTTGAAGGAA
The DNA here is from genome assembly GCA_013396995.1 of Dicaeum eximium. NCBI lineage: Eukaryota > Metazoa > Chordata > Aves > Passeriformes > Dicaeidae > Dicaeum > Dicaeum eximium. Next base: position 1,033,017 of record VWZP01009762.1, on the reverse strand, counting down.
ACAGCAGCCTCTTTGTTCTCTGAAGGAAGATGGGAGCACCAGCAACATCCCAAACACTTGTGGGACACCATTGCATGGCTGGGCACCTAGAGAAGGATGCTCAGAAGAAATATGAGCAGTGGAGCTGGAAATTAAAGGTACAAATATTGTAAAAAGAAGAGGAAAAGGCAACAACAAGGTGACAAGGCCACTCCTCAGGAATGATCATTTTATGATCTTATAACCATATCTCCAGTTTTTTCTTTTCACACTGCCACATATTTATGCATAATGTAAAATAACAGACATTTGATCTATGTTAGAACTTCCTCCCCTTCTAATTTTGTACTGATGAATAACTCCTGTTCAACTGTTCACACAAAGGAGGCAGCACGATCTCCCTTCCATATCAACTGGGGATGCCTTGAAGACTGGCATCACTGCAACACCCCAATGGAACAGGCTGAAATGCAGAATTTTTCATCTCATCCCTTCTGAAATGAAACTGTTAATATGTAAGTTCTTTGTACATGCCAGAGCTTAGAAACTGGGCCTCTTATTAAAAAAAAAAAAATCCAACAAAACCCAAAAAAATATCCAGAAGTTGCTGTTGACATCAACTAATTGCCATGTGGAAGGAACTTCTACAGCAGGATCTTCTCCAGATGTTGCCAAGAATGACTTTTGCACACTTATCAAGTACATGTGCAAGGATATACGTAGGCTGCAGGATGCAGTAAGTGATGTGGCTGGAAGTGTTAGGAGTAGTGCTCAAGTGTTTAGGTGAGATGTGTTTAGCTTCTCTAGGATGAGCTGTTTTGAGTAGAATCCCACTTGGAATAGAGTATAAGGGCTAGACTGACAATGGTTAAACATGACTTAGTGGTTGGCAGTACTTTCAGAGTCCTCCTATTTTTTTAATGTCCTGTTCTCTGATGAGAATTGCGTACCTTTCCTAACCCTTTGATACCATCACTTTATTCTGCCTCACCTTTCTGTTCACATCCCCTTTCTCTTGCTTCCCATCTCCATGCCTTTTCTGTCTCCAAACAAAACCCTATCTCTCTGAGCTTTACAAAGGTACAAAAAAAGTGTTGTGGTATTAATATGACATCTCAAAATGTCACTATTTTATCTGTTTTATCCCCTCCTACCCAAATCCTCTCTCTGTCTTGTCTATTCAACTGTAAGTTCTCTCAGATGGGAAGTTCCCATATCTTGTCTGACACAGGTAATATCATTCTCAACTGAAATTCCTTGCCACAATTGTAAATGCTAATGTTAATAAATCCTTATCATGGACTTCCCTGAGTATAAATATGGATAAGAATATAACACCAGTCAAAGCTTTTAATAAAAATTTTTTCTCATACTCTCTCCTTTTTCCCCTCCTGCTCCTTATTTTAAAGTATTCTACCAAAAATAGCCAATTAAGGGTTTGTTTGGTTTTTTTTTTCCCCAAGTACTGTAGATTTTGGAGAACTTTTGCAGGCATTTCTTTAATTTTTTCTTATATATCTTTATGCTGGTTTTGCCTGCCTTTATTGCATATGCTTTCTCAGATGGAAGCTGCTGTCATGTGCATTTCAAAGCACTTGACCTAGTCCTGGAGAATTCACACAGCTATGCTAAACAATACTTCCTCATCAGTGACAGACGGCAAAATAATAAATATAAGAGGTGCCAGAGGAGAGTCACTGGCACTAGGGAATGATCCAAGCCCTGTCTAAGGATTTCCAGCCTTCTGAGCTTTCAGGCAATGCACCTAGAAGGTGCCACTGTGAATTTATCAGTCGCATCACTGATTCACTGCCTCCATCAGAGGACCAAGGCTCTGCCAGAGCGTTGCCAAGCAACATCGTCTTGGGCTAAACACAAATATAGGTGTCACAAAGGCTTCAGCATTGACTGCAGTCCATTTTCTTCACACTGAGAATCTTACCTTCAGTTACCATGCAGGTCCACATTGCCCTAAAAACTTTGCTGCTCAAAGCTCTGCCTGGGATGTGTGGGAATTCAGATCCCCGGCTGCAATGAGCTGTAACTCACTGCTGCAGTGGTATAAACAAAAGGCCTTTACTCAGCCATTCTACTTTTGCAAGAACATTTAACTCGAATTATGTTTTTGATGCTGCTGCCATTTGTTAACCATATAACCAGCAAAAGATCATCTCTAGGCTTTTGGCTTACATGCTGCATATAAGATTGTAATGAGATCCATCATTGCAGAGACTCAGTCTATGTCACAGACCAGCAATGCTAAATAGGTGTTTGCATTCATTTGTTTATTTCCAGCTGTCTTGATAAATACCAGTTCTTTCCCAATGCTATTCTTTAGCACCATTTTGAAAACACCATTAATGAAAAAGTCTCTTTTTTGGAAGGGAGAGGCTAATAAAAGAATCAGCTTTTACATACCTTTTTATTACAGAGAGCTTGGCAATATGATTTATTTTAGTGAGGTTTCTCTTGGTAGTATTTTGGTTTTTAATGTTACTGACTGGTTGTCCATTTTTATCCGAATTATTCACAAGGGTGTTTTGTTTAAAAATGCACAAAGGTATCTTATTAAATAATGTCACAAACATGAAGTTCATTATTATGCAAATGCCATCCTCAGAACAGATTTGTTAATTGCAACTCATTTGCATAATTAATGAACTCTCAAATGAATAATGCCTTTGCAGATTTGTGCAGCATTGTTTTAAAATAAATTATAAAATACATGTCAAATGAAGAGTGCTTCTTAGATTCCCATAGCATTGTTTGAAAATTAATTACCAAATGCTTGTCAAATTAAAATGAGTTCATAGTTTTTACAAGGTTTTTTTTAAATTAATCACAAAATAAAATGTCACCATAGTAAAGCCAATAACTTGTTCTATTTTCCAAAAAAGAAATGCATAGAAATACATTTAAACTTCCATTACACTGTTTGTTATACTGGTGCTGAGAATTGGTCATTTTGTTATAGTATTATGACTTAACAAAGTTGGTAGCTGTTGGTATGTTAATGTTTGAGTAAATTGAGATTAATTTAGTTATATTTTGTTGGATCTCTAACAGTACTGATGATTAATGATAGTGCATGTAAAAATTTTGTGCAGGCAAGGTCATGATATGTTAGTAACAAAAAATCCTGGACTACCAAGAACTGTAGATTCACGCATGTTTTTATAAAGGGTTATGTATCTTCAACAGACATTTGGTATCTGAATATCTGAATATTTTCTAAACAGTGCCTTTGACCAGAACTCTTATTTCTTGTCATTTTAACTTGTATTTCCATTTGTTTTGGGCTTTTTTTTTTTCCATAGAGAAAAGCAACTAAAAGTTCAGGAAGCTAAAAATTCCCCTATATTTGTAACCATACAGTCTTAATTAAGTCAGATCTATCCTAAGAATTCAACGCTACATTTTGATATCCCTTAACTTGTCTTATATTTTAAAACCCAAATTATGGATGATCTATTCTGAAACACAAAACTTTAGGCAGATTCTCTGCTTTCTGTAAATTAGTGTTCACTGATTCTACAGCAATAAAACCCCTTGGTATGCTGAGTACCTGAACATCTCTGTAAATGATAAAGGATTTGAGTATACTGTTAGGTGAAGCAAAAGAAGGCTATAGAGGCACTTTATTATTCTTTAAGATTATCCTTGCTAGATAAAGAAAGAGCTTTCAACCATTTTACAACCCTCTGAGTTATGCTAAAATTCATCCCAAACAATTAATAAGGTCCACAGCCTTTTGTTAAAGCATCCTGGAGGAGGAACCATTCCTTTTTTCACATTTACCTTGTCCATAACTCTTAAGAACAGTTCTATTCTTTAGATGTTATCTTATTTATGAATTTACTAAGCAGTGTGTTGGTAACACATGAACATATATATATGTGTGTGTATATATATGTGTGTGTGTCTGTGTGTCTGTGTGAGTGTGTATGTGTATAAGGAAGTATCATTTTAACTTAAGACAAGAAGTCAAGGGTAAATTTTATATACTTTTTTAAAAATCTGGTTTCTGGAATTTAATCTGGGTTACTTAAGGTTACTGATGACTGTGGTGTGACAAGTGAAAATATAAACGTGGAAAATAGATTGAGTCATTTCAAAGAATTCTTCAAACTGACAGTTCTTGGGCTATAGTAGTAGGTTAAATAGAGATCAGGTATGTGATGTGATCAAAAGGAATCATCTTTTCTGGCCTTCCAATGCAGCAGCATTGGGATTCATGCTTCTAAAGAACTAATAGGGATTATCAGTAAAAAAGGAAAGGACTACCCTTGGGTTAGGTTGGTTTAAACTTGAGGCAATGAGATTTGTTTTCATACTCTGCAAAAGAGACTAAAAGCACTCAAAGCACAGAGGAGATTGCTGTAAATAATATAAAATGAAGGAGCATCTTGTCAGCAACATTTTTCAAATATTGGAAGAAGTAATGGGGGTCAGATGATAACCAAATGCGGGGTACAGTAATAGGCATACACACTTGGTCATGCAGGTGACACAATGATGTTCTGTGCCTTCAGATGATCACTGATGCCACAGCAGTACTGCTGCTAAGGGAGAAGGAGCTGTAAAACACAGCAAAGCTGCTGCAGAACTGGCTTCTGCTTTTAGCATGGTGTAGTTTCTGACAATAAATAACCAATGAAATATACTGGGGACGGTGATCAGAGGTGACACACCAAAACTCCGGGGTGATAAGAGATTATATTCAAGAAACCCTTAAACTCTTGATCTTAGATGTCATCAAGTCAATCACAGGTGTGAGAGCTTCTAATGAAGAATACAGCCACTATCACTTTAAAGTTTATTCACTTGATTACTCAAGAGCTGACTAGTTGGGTGTGAGTCATCCATCACCATGTCTGTTGCCCTAGAGATTTAAAATGCTTAATGCGCTGTTGCTTTATTGTGTCAGTGAGTTTCCTGACGTACAGGAAGTCGTTATGTCTTTGCGTTTAAAGAACATCTAGAGAATACTAGTGAGATTAAATTCCCTGCTTGCCCTTCAGACTAATCCCAACCCCTTAACACCAGGCAGAAATATTTCCTCTGATGATACAAAGCCTGTTTGATTGCCACAAAGAGCTGCTCTGCACTAAGCAGTCTGGAAAGTCACCAGTTTTAGAAATTGTACTGGATTAAGCAAGGAAATATTTCCTCTTAGGAGTCTCACAGATATTAAAGGACCCTGGACTACTTTTTATTATAATATGCATTTCTTGTTTATAAATCCTCGTTTATAAATTCTTTCCACATTCCTTGTTTATAAAATCTTCACTTAGATAAAGAAAGGAGCAGTTCAACTTAACTTTGCAACAGTGTCTTCTTTCTTCCTCCTTTCATCTGCAAAATAGCCGCAGAATTTCTGGAGCATGGGGCATAAAGTTTCTGAACATCCAGAAGGAGGATATATTCTGCAAATTCTCCAAATGGTTGATAAAAAAGCATTTAGACTGTCATATGCTGGTGCAGGTCACATTGCATTTCTACTAATGCATACTTTCAACAATCCAAATACTCCTATTACTCTATCTTCTTCTTCTATGAATGCCAGTTTTTCTTATTTAAATCTTCTCTTAATCCAATAAAATTCAATGAGAATACAATAATAAATCTATTCTTTATTTTCCCTGAAACTTGTATGAGTGAAGGACCAGAGTTACTGCCATTCAGCAGACTGGAGAGCAAGCCTGTGGAAGAGGCTGTGGCACCTGAGAGGAAGCAAGCTGAGCATGCACCAGTGGTGTCCCCTAACTGCACCCATGGCCAACAGCACCCCCGCCAACCCACCCAGCCCGGTGCAAGGTTGTTTTGATCAAAGCCAGACATGCAAAAGATTTTATTCTAATAACTTCTACTTGTATTTTGCTTAGGGAAAGAAATGCCGAGAGAGATGTTGAAAAAAATTTTTTTTTTTTTTGCTTTTAAAAATAAACAAAAAATTACTCAACCCTCTTCCTAAAAATAATCAAGGTGCATATTTCTCTACAAATTATAAACAAAGTGGAAAAGGATTTTTTCAATCCTATCAGAACTGCAGTGAACTAGTTATATAAGACAATTCAGTGCTCTGGAAAATAATAATAAAAAAAATCACTGAAGGAATTATACTCTAATAGACCTGCCTTTAGAAAGTCACACATCCAATGTCAACTATAGAAGGATTACAGGGGACTTATTCTGCAGTAATCTTCAATTTATAATCACTTAGTTTCTTTTGGATTAGATTCAGTCCATTTCATTAACCTGTAGTAAGGTTTTTTCATTTCTTGCATTTTAATCCACTCTAGCCTGATTTACAAAGATTAACTTCAGATTGAAGTTCTTGGGATCCACATCCCTAAATCAGAATTTTTGACTTGGAAATACACAACTCATAAAATATGTATTGAACAATGGCACCTTTAAATTTTAATAATTAAAAACATATCAGTCTGAAAATTATTGATAAACAAGTTTGTAAGGACAGCATTCTTCTCAGACATTCCAAAACCCACTGTTGAACCTAAATAACCAACATCAAATCTGAATGTCCATTTAGTGACCTTGAGGATAAAAATTATTCATTCTGATCTAATGAATTAAAGGATAATTAATGAAGATATCTATATAAAAAAATAAATGAGCATTAGAATGAGATATCAACAGCAAGCAAGATAGCTTCTATTAAGTAATAAAATCTGGAAGAGACCATGATTGCTTATCTTTCATAAATTGGAGGAAAAAGTATATAGCCATGTAGTAAGATAACCTAGCTCTGTTTTCAATTGTCATGTTGTAAATTAAGTCAAACATTACTGAACTCCAGAAGACTGAAGCTGAATACTTGAGAGCCCCTTATCGCATATATTTTAGATATTAAACTATACCTGAAAAGAGTATGGAGATAGGTGTACTTTGAAAATGTTAAAAGAGTTCTGATACTTATATAATTGTTCCTATGGATGGTGACAATGGTTCAATCAATATACTGGTTCCAGATGTTATAATAGATCTTCATTCATGAAAAAAGAAAATCAAAAGGTTAAATTGCTGTTGTGTTAAGACACTGCATTCACTCTAGCTGTTTTTTATGCAACCTTGATATTTCAGCTTTCCTATATTGCTTTTAATCATGGATACTTCCTTCCAAAGTATTTCCATTTCACAGTAGTATTTGGATTTCTAAGTATTTTCATACCAAATAATAAAGAAAACATAAGCCTTTAAGCCTTTTGCAATGACTGACATTTTTTCAATCCAACCTGCATTTTTTATTCCGAAAGTCTTGTACTAGAATGTAAATGGATTACCAGTTTGCTTAATGTATTTTGTCAACTGAGATCATTAGAATTACAAAAAAATCAGAACTCATGAACTGTCTTAGTCTACACTGTTGCTAGCGACAAACACTGTAGGCTTCAGTGGGAATTTTTCTCGGAATCATTCATACCTTTGCCTAGAATGATGTCAAAGGCAGCAGGATTGTATTACAGAGAAAGGATGTGAGTTTAAAATCCCATACACTAAAAAAAAAAGGAACTTGAAGCAGAAAAATCCCTTTATATTTTTCATTTTAGATTTGGTTTGGCTCTGCCCCTGGCTGACTCCAAAGAGGCAGCCCCACCTCTGTGTGGCTACAGCAGCACCACGATCCTCTCTTCAGTGCTGGGTGTTGCTGTAGATAGCCTTTGGTCAGATGTTTTCTTTTTCCCCAATGTAGAATGAAGGCTAAATGCTTGAAATAATTTGCAAAACAGAATTCTTGTTTTACAGCCAATCTCACAGCTGACTTCACTGGAGTTATTTAGGTGAATAGGGGAAGCAGATTTTGACCACAGTAGCTATGTCTATACTAGTAGACTTAAAAGTGCCAGGGAAATGCTTCCAAGCACTGGAATTTGATTGTCTACACTGTTAAACTGTTAAAAGAGTCCCTGACACACTCCTGGCTTTTCCCAGCTACAGCAGTTCCAAACAATTCTCAGGGATATTTCCCCATAGGTAACATGAACACAAACACCCTTTGGACAAGTGAGACAGTTTCATAGCGTGGATGTGGGCCAGTTTGCACCGTATGCCAGAGAGCAGTCACAAGTTTAATTTACTGGTGTAGAAACAATTGGTGTTGATCAAAAAAGAAAATCAAAATCTTGACCTTGTCTTTATGAAAGGGAAGAGAAGGGGCAAAGGATGGGAAGGGGGAAAAACCCAATTATTTAGTTTAAACAACCAGAATTTTTAAAATGGACTATTCCCCTCACTCATCTTCTTGATGCTAGGAAAACCTGACGTTTCTTCTGACCTTGTCCATGTTTTATTTTTATTATATATATATAATTGGTTTTTTTTATCTAATTTCTCTATGTTCCTACTTTGTAGTTAGATATAAAGAAAAAGACAATTTAAAAATTAATGTTTAATTTATTAATAAGTTCCTCAACAAAAAGTGTGGCTATATTAATTCTGAGCAGGCCTTTGTCCAATCTAAACATTCTATTGAAGTTTCTGTGTCAGAGGGCAAAAAAGGGGGCACTTCAAATCCTTCTCCTCCAAATAACCTAACTCAAGAGAAAAGAGGCTTTTGACCAACAAGGATTGGCTCAGCTGGGGAACTAAAAACAGAACTGTGTCCATGTCTCTGCAGAGATACACAAGGGCAGAAGGGCACCTCCAGGCATTCAGCCTCGGCAGAGGGTCGAGCACAATGGCAGAGATTGTACTCTTGGAACGACGGGACTCGGCAGGGCTAAAGCTCCTAGAAATAATGTGTAAGAAGTGGTACACCCTCTCACCCACTTCACTGCACCATGGACATGGCTGGACTTGAAGAAGACTTTTCTGGCACCTAAGTACTTCTGCCTGTACTGATCACCTTCACCTCTAGGATTCCTAGGACTGCTTTGACTGTGGCATCTCAATGCCTGAACTCTCCACTGTCACTGCTGTTGCTCAGGTTTCTTTTCAAGGAGCCTTCTAGAAAAGGCAGTGTGTGCTATCCTAATCTGTTAGAAACTGATTCCTTACATTGGGAAGGTGTGCTGAATTCAGTTTGAAGTGGCTCACAGAATCAAGATCAAGATTCTGTTTTTCCTTTATCTCTCTTCTAATTGGAATGAGGCAGCACCCCAAGTAAATGCCCACTGAAAGTTTCCCATCTGTGCAGTGCCATCTATCCCACAGAACTGCTTTCTACCAGTTTGGGGATGAAAAACAGTATACTAGATAATATCTATCTTTTGTGAGAGCACAGGACAGCCTGAGTATAAAGGCTGCCTTAAATAATGAAAGGTCGCGTGAATTAGATGTTTTGAGGATTTCTCCAGCATTTCAGAGGGAATTTATTTCAAATCATGTATATTAATAAAGCAAAGCCCATGGTGTTTCCAACCATGCTTGGTGACATGTGCAGAACTGCCAAATGGTCCATTATTTTAAAAATTATGTGTCCCAAGGCAGTAGCAAACTTGTTTTCCAGACTGTGGGCATCAGTTTATGTGCTACATTTAGCATGTCCCTTTTTCTTGTGTTTTCCAAGAGAAGTTTGGTTTTTAAAATCCCATTCTTTGAGTAACATTTCCTTTTTTATTTTAGAATGCATGCTAAAGTGCCTGCTTATTGTGTTGTCCTCCAAGCTTTAGCACAGTTCAAGATGCAGAATGAAGAAAGCGATGTATAAAAATTAGAGATCTGAAATGTAATGACTGTGTTATAACACTACATAAAGATCTATATTGTATTCAAAAAATAAGATATGGCTGCACTTTTATATGCCCCATGTATTTTATCATGTTAATTATCTGTTCATTAATACTGGTGAGAGCAATTATTTTCTTTAGGGGTATAGCATTCCCTATAAATCATAGTGCCTGAGGATTTTTAGAGGTTTTGCTTTTGGTTTTAGCATCTACTGGATTATTTTGTACTGTAGTGACAACATTTCAGACCACCTACTTAGAAAAACACAGAATTTCCTTGGCTAAGAAAAAGCTTTTAAGGAAGTACATAGCATTTAATTCAGTCAAAACTTCCAGTAATGGCATCCTGTTAAAGGTAAAAATACCGTGTACTAGTGAGAAATGCTAATTGGGATTTTAGATTTTTATACAAAAGCAGGAAAAAAACCCAGGCAAAATAATGCAACAGGGCACATCACACTTTTCACATTCAGTGGCTACTTGTGAGCATGTCAGCCATGTTGGGTATTAATTCAGAAACTAAAATGTATGCATTTTCAATTTTAACAGGCCTGCACTTTGGTGCAGCAGACCTCTACCAGGTCAACCCAATTATAAAGCAGTTCCCCCATGAATTTTGTATTCATGAGGAATCATGGAACAGATCTCAGCCGAGCCTTCAGCCTATAAACTAGAATTGAGGGGAACTTGTTGGATCAAAAAACTTGATAAATAATTTACCAAACAGCTACATTGTTCTCAGCACAGCATGTTCTTTCCATCTTTTAAACAGATGACCGCACAGTTTTATAGAGCAGTGCTTGATGGAGTAGACATATCTCTGGCTTAATATCTGACTTCAGGAAAGCCCCTCTATCCATTTGTCTGCCTTGCTCATGTTCTGTCATGTGCATGAACACACAGACATTAACTCTGCCTCAGTTTCTTCACTTTGCAGACAGAGGTAATGCTAATGACCTCTGTAAAGTTCTTTGGAAACTGCTGATGTGAAAGATCGTGTATAAGTACTACCCATGTACAACTACTCCTCCTTTTCCCTTTCTGGAGATTAGAGTGCCTCAAAAATAAGGAAAAAATAATACTTTTGTATTCGTAAACCAATAATGTGGTAGAAGGATGAATGCTTGGAGTTGATCAGTTCTGCCCTCACCAGCAGAGCTGATAATAATCAGTCACTTATGTGCTATTTCACAGCTGATACCTCCTCCAAAAAAAATTAATTGCAAAAGTTTCACAGATGTCTGCAGCAGTTGACCAGAGCTCTTGGGTTATTGCTTGTCAGACTATTAATGGGTTTGGCTAACCATGACAGTCATTACTTTCCCCCTCCTGTGAGCTACTTTCTGTGTAATTTATGCATAGGTTTTGCCAAGATTTGACAACTTTCAGGATATTAACATAAAATTAGACTGCAGAGCTGAACAATGGGTGGCATTAAAATTAGCAGCAGTGGAAACCCATCAAAGAGAATTGGTTTCTCTCCTGCTTTGCTTTTAAGTTAATTTTTTTAAAATTTATTTTAGCTTATTTCGTTATCATTTTGGAAGGAAGAGTAAAAGAAAAAATGCTGAAAACTGTTTTGTTTTGCTAGGTACCTTAGGAACCTTCAGAACGGGGGATAAATTTCAATTAGACAAAATGCCTGGCAGCATCTTAAACACCAGCTAACCTGAAATCAATCACGGAGGAAGAAAAGTTAGAAGCGTTTTTTTGAAAAAGGGACTTTAAACAGAGCAGAGTGTGCTCCACACAGATTGTTTAGTGAATGCCATTACAGAATGCGATGTGTGTGTTAATAAGTAAGGACATCTGGTAACCAGCTTTTTTCTGATTCATTAACTGACTGCTTCTGTGGCCACAGGGCTTGATAGGGAAGGCTGCAAGACTTTTGCTCATAGAAAATGGGACTTGGATGTACGCTTTGTTCCTTTGACCCAACCATATTCTCTAAATTTTCTCCTATGCCTCCATTACAAATATTTCAATTTGAAATCTAGAAGAAAACACTTTTAAGCTTAGAAGAATACTTCCTCCTATTTAGTTGTACAGAAAAAAGAAGTCATACTTCCTATTTCTTCATTGATCTACAACAATGCATCCCATCAACACACATCAGTAAGTGATGTTCTCTACTTGTTATCATTTACCATGGCTGTGTTTAAATACTGTATTGTTCCCCTGTTTCTCAATGTTTATACATTTTCAAATATGATTCATTAGCATGGATAGAATATTTATGAAAAAGAATTTAGAAATTATTGCTTTTTTGTAACACTACAGTTTTTGCCAACCCAGAAAGGTTGTTGGTTTTTTTTAAACCCTCCATGAGACTAATGAGCTCAGACAGAGAAACTAAAACCATCACACTGCTCATATCAAGTGCTGTTTTTCTTCATATAATACAAGTGAAACAGCTCCAAATGCTCTAGAGAGAATGATTGAGCAAAAGAAATCTAACTTGATAGTACATGTTGAGGGATGAAATGGACAATGAAGTTTCCATATGTTGTTTTTACGCAGTAATTAGAAACTGTCACACACCGTTTCATTTTTTAGTTTCCTTGGGCTTATTTGCATGTATGAGGCTTTCCTTAGAGCAGAATTGCAAGCATCAAACTGGCACCCAGTTGAAATCTGAGGCAGTGATACGTGGGCTTCTTCCACCTTATGGACAAGGAGCCAGTGGCGGGTACTGAGACAGCCCAGAGCACAGCTCAGCAGCAGCCAGCTGCAGCCTCACTCACCTCCTTGCCTCTGCCAAATTTTCTTTTCCAGGTTGAAGTATTGACCATTCCTTTAGTGTGAGTCTATACATTTTTGTTTCCAACAGAAACAAGGAATTTAATATATTAATATGCATGTACATTCAGCAGGAGTTTGGCTCCTTATTCCCTAAGGTTCCTTTGAAAATCCTAACACAGTTTCTCAAGGGCAAAACAAATACTTCCTGCTCTGGCTCTCAGTTTTCCTCATGCCTACATGATTTTGACAAAATTTTCCAGCTCTTTGGTAATGATTCCTTTCTATTTCTTGATAAACAACTTGTTCACTTAAAGCATCTGAATCTGGCCTTCAGAATTACACCAGAGAAGAAAGACCAATAAAACTATTTGCATTTTTATCTTCATTATTCTGGTGGTAATGATGACTGAGAACTTGGTCATACTGAATGTTTTTTTTTTTCTAAAATAAGGTTCATATATATGTACATTTTTAGGTCAGCTAAGAAACTAAGTCAGCATGTGTGTTGTATAAGGGGGTTAATGTTTTCTGTCTCTGTTTTCCAAGACTTTGTAAATTCCCAGAAAGCTGGATGTGTATCTCTCTTGTCCATGCAAAACAGATTAGCCCTTCAGATTGTTGTGAAATCCTAATTCTTAAGGGATCTATATCTATATCTATATCCTGCATCCAAGATGCAGGACTGTGAAAAACATCAAAGGATGTTTATTACATTTGTGGTTACATCTGAAAGGCAAAATTCAAAGATCTACCACGAAACTACTGGTTTTTAAACACTGAACCAGATCCCTGATGTTACTGATGCTCTTTTGTTCATTCTTGACTAAAGCAAAATTAGGTTTGTTTTGAAAAAAAGTCTGAATAAGGTTTTTCAGTAATCTGAATTTTTTGCAAAGTAATAGCATTGAAATGCTCCCCTTTGTCAGCTACTCTGCAACTTCCCAGAGATTCCATCTTCACACTCAATTCAGAGATGGCTCTAATATAAATCTAATTCTTCCATAAAAATGAGCCTTTGAAAAGAATAGGTCATGCTTACTCATAGTAATTTAAAACTGCATAGCATAGATCTTTACTTTTATGGGATTTTTACTGAATATTTTTAGTTTTTACTTATATTACATTCAAACTACAACTAGAGGCTTTTTCTAAACATGGAGGCAGAGATCCTCAGAAAGCTATGAAGATAGGCTATTGATTTATACCAGAAAAATATATGGATATTATACTATACTATACAGGAGCTTTCAAAGGCAGTTACAGTATCTTGCTTTATTTTTTCAATCAGAAAGATAATGAAAAAAATTCAGAAAGGAAAATCCTTAAAAGGGAAATGATGTAAAGCTAGTTTGAGAGATAGCAAAGATATTGGTCAACACACTGGAAGGCATGTCATTGGTTATAGCACAGCTGCTGGAGGTGACTGTGTTGGTATCTGTAGCATGTTGATGTGTGAAGTGCAAAAATGAATCTTATTCCTCAGGAGAGTCCTGCATATGTCACGTATATTGTCTCATTAAGCCAATCCATTTATCAACCCACTGAATGCCAATTAAATTGCACAGGATGGTGCAGGTATATGGTGGGCTGATGGTGCCAAACTTTATTACAGCTGAGCTTTTCTGGCTCAGTACATTCCTGCATAGCAAAATGGCAGACATATCAAAGCCAAATTAAATGTTCTTGAAATAATGCCTTTAAAAGAAGAAGAAATGCCACAGTCTGGCACAAAAGAGTATGAAATATAATGTCACTTCTTAGTGTACTTTTAGTTCCAATGAAGATGTCACGGCTCAGATCCAGCCAGTGCCAAATGTCTTCACAGCGTGCAAATTAGATCAGTGTAATTTCATCAGGATGATGATCAGACTCTGTTGCAGTTCTATGGCTGCATACACAACTTCTGCTGACTGCTGCAGTCAGACTGGCACAGCTGAGCTAATGCTGCCATCCTCAGAAAGAGACAGAAGTTGATTTTATAGCCTGATGCCAGAGTCCAAAGGATATCCCTAATATCCTGGCAATACGTTTATTAGTATTTATTCTGCAGTTTGACTCAAAGTACTCCCTTTTTTATCCCTGACCACACTAACATGAGTACCTTTATTTAATATATTCTTGTTATGCATTATCAGATGATCAGGCTTTGACTGAAAGTATTTCAACTGTTAAAATGTGAGCAACAATAACCTAGCTGAGAAATCCATTGTGCCCCACAGAGTCAAGGCAGTGGCTGGGAGAAGATCTACTGCTTTAGAAAAAGTCTAAAGCCTATAATGTGAACACAAACTTACCCTCTTTGGCAGTACTTATTAAGGGCCCTAACAGATGTACTCTGTTGGATTTAGTATCAGTCACTATTTTTCTGACTGTCCACATAACTCCTTTGCTGGAGATTAAGACCTGTACAGCAGGGATGGGAAAAATTAACATTTTCCTTCAGTTCACAATTCACAATATTCACCATATTAGCTTGACTCATGAATGCTTCACCCAGTGTATCTTATCTGCTGAATCTTTGCATATCAAACCCTCTCCTAGAGTGGCTGGTGCACACACTTTGTTCTGCTAATGTGGTGTGGGGCCAGAAAACCTCAGTGCTGCAGAAGGACAGACAGATGGGAAAAGTATGGGCTTAAAAAGACTCAGTCTGCCTGCTGCCTTTTTGTATGCCAGGTCTCCAGGTATGCAACATGAGCCTGGCTCCTCTCATAAATATCATTGTTGTACAGCAAGATTAAATCTACTGAGCCAATAATTTGCTGATAAATGCTTTCAGAAGCAGGAACATGGTGTTTGGTGCTAGATAAGAGTCCCAGTGCCAAGGCTTACCTTACATATATTGAAGGTTTGGGTTTGCTTTAGTTTTTTGCGTGGAGAATTTTATATGTTAAATTGTTAGATTTGGTGATTTTTCTTCTCCCTAAAGCATTTGGTAAAGAGCAATTACTTATACATATAACAGCTAAAATCCCCAAACACCATGGCACACAGCCATTTGAGGCAAGTTGCCAAGTCTGTAGCTTCAATTAACCTTCATATATCCCCCCAAACTTGGAACACTATCAGAAGGCTATTATGTTCAAGCCTTACTCATGTGGTGAGCACTTAGGCACTGAAGTTGAAATCAATAGCGCTGGTGAATACATGATTGCTCATGTATTCAGGTTTGCACAGGCAGACTTGACTTTGTAGCAACCTCATCCAGTCTGAAGCAGGGATACCCAGAAAATTGCAAATACATGGCTATTTCAGGATTTTGGCACAGAGATCAAGTCCATTGTCCCTCATACAGCATCTGTCCTTTACTGACCTATTTTGTCTCAGATAGTAGCCACCAAAGGTGGGTGAAGGGAAAGGAGCACAGCAAGATTTGGATATCCCATTAAATCTTTGAAGTAACCACTGATTCCTGTAATAGCTCTATGTTCACCAGACGTACTGTGCAAATGGGTTGCTCTCCCTGGAGATTGGAACAGAGACTCTATGCATCCCAGATGTTCCTAAGCAGTTTACTTACCCTCCCCTGTGTGCATTTAATTCTCAAGATGGATGGAGATGGAGCAGAAATGGGAAATTAAATAAAAAGTCAGTTTTGGCTCTAAAGAGAAAATGTTACTTATGCCCACATGGAAAATGTAAAGCAGATAAACACAGTTTTTATGTGGGGGCAGACAAAGGGCTAAATGCCCAGCTGGTACAAACTGGCATAGCTTCACACTGAAGTTGATTAAGCACAGTGCAGCTTGTGCCAGCTGAAGATCTGGCTTACAGTTACTGCTCAGTATCCCTATTGTGTGGGTGAAATCCTATCTGTCTAGGACAGAATATGGCAGCCAGTGATAGATATACCCTGTGCAAAGGCTACAAGAATCTCATAAGATTCAGCCTGAAAACTTACACAATTTTTAAACCTCATGAATGCCATTACAAATTCCTATAAATTGAAAGGAAGTACTACTACACAGAGCATGAAGTCTGGGGGAGGGGGGTGGGTGTGTGAAGAGCTTCCTACCAACAGAAAAAAGGGAAATTCAGTGTAATAGATGTACGTGTCTTTATATAGAGTGAGAAATATTTAGTCTGTGACACTTTTACTCAAATATTTCACATTTGGGGTCTAGAGGATCTACACTCTGAAGCAAATCAGATCTTTCAGCTGAGACAAGAAACAATTCACCAGCCTTTATGTTTGTGCACCTACCCTAATGAGGGGGTAGCACCCCAGGCTGCTCCTGGGGCATGCCAGGACCCAGATGCCAAGCTTGGGAAGACTCTAGCAGCAACATCTGGCTGTGTGGTGAGGTCTAAAGGCAGTTGTGCTAACAGATCTGGAATAGCCTCTGGGTCTGGGCTCACTCACGCTCTCCTAGGACACATTTTCCTTCTGCTTACCTTTTTTTTGTCAAATGTGTGGGGTTTTCATTTATTACACATTACAGATAATATGGATAGGCTTTCTATCTGATCAGCAAGGATGTTTCCTCAATACTTTATTTCCCACAAATCCTTGCCTCAATAACTTCTGCTCATGTAAATTTTTGCCACTTGATTTTTGCCTCTTTCATTTTACAAAAAAATGCTTTGCAAGAGCTAATTGCTGAAAATTTGTGAGATGAATTTTTAATCTCATTTTTAAACAAAAAATGTATTTTGACAAATCAGTTTGCTAAAGTTGAAAAATGGCAGGGTTACTAGTATCTTTCAATTACACTTATATTTCTGCATACATAGAGGTAGAATTAAGCAATAATGATGGTGCACTAGAATTTGCTGAAGTTGCTTTTGTTAGTACAAAAATACCAACAAAAGGACATTAGGCTATGAAAGTTGCTACTACAGTAGTAGTTGTTCCTACATTACGTTAGAGGTAAATCCTTTCATGCTAATCTCATGTCTTTAAGACTTTGCTGAGCATTTTATATGCAATACAAAGCTTATGAGAAGACAGATACTCACATCATTAATATAGAATGAAAAACTTAAGGACTTCTAAATTCATGGTAAACATTGTTCCTTTAATTGCTCAAAATGTACATATATAACCTACAGAAAAAAATTATTCCAAAAGCATCAAGTCTGTTGCATCTATACTTGAGTGCTTCCAAAAATTGTGAGTTTTCTTTGTGTCCTTTAATTTACAACAAAAATTTAATAAAAATGGCAAAACATTTTAAAATAATATCATATAGGCTTAAATGGATCATGGTTTAGGAACTAACTAGGTAAGCTAAATAATATCTTGCAAATAGGGCACTAGCTTTTGGCCCTGAGCTAGCAAAAAATATGTCATCGCACATCTAACATTCACTAATATTTAATAAATTAATGTTTACAGTATGCAATTTTTTCCACAGGCAGAGTACAAAAATAATATCATGCGATGGCATATGTTAGGTGTAATGTTCTCAGCACTGCTAAAGGTATTGAACAAATTTTAATGCAAGCTGAAATTTGCTTTTATAAGCCTTTACAAAGCAAACAAAGAAATACATCATACAAAAATAATGCTGCAAGCATTGTAGGTGTCTAATGACAAAAAACTATTTTTCCCATTTTTTGGTAAGAATGAAATAACTGTGATAGTTATAATTCTGTGGACCTGAGGAGATCTTATTCTTCATGGATCAAAAAAAAAAAAAACCAAGAAAGCATAAATCCAGAAAACATAATCCAAAGGAATCAGAAAGGACATGTGGATTAATATGGAGAAAAATTAATTGGAGCATTAAATGTTAAAGAAACCATGAAATGGATAAACAAGAGATCTCTAACTTAACATGTTTTTAGGGATTTATGTGCAGCTCTGCTTAGCTACAGGCCAATTCATGGGCTCAGGCTCAGTTTGTCTTGAATTTAGAGAGAAGCTTATGGTACATTTAAGTACCCATACCAGGGTTATATCACGTGTGAAGTGTCAGAGGGCCAGGGCTGGGGACAGAGATGGTGCAGTGATAGCCATTGCCATCATATGGTGCTGTATTTGAAACTGTCTCATGGAAACTGAGTTGACCATGACTACCTCAGTTATGCAGGTTTGTGATTGAGCTAATTAATAATCTGGGGTTATCACTAAAAATAACTTGAAAAAGAGTGAGAAAGAGTTACTGTTAGTCTACAAACCATATTTACACACACAAAATCAACCTAGGGAAGATATTTACTAATAACCTAGTCAGTACAAACCCCAACTATTGTTCCCTTGCATCTCAAGGAGGAATGTAGCCTGCTGTTCACAATCTCCTAGTACATCATATACCAAGCTTTTCTGCTTTTTGCATGCATCTGTGGGTGGGTAGAAAACTGAGAGAAGCCATTCCTTCTAAATGAATTCAAAATGACTGGAGCTAACTTCACAGGGAAATGAAATGTGGAAAAGAATTTTTGGCACCAAAAAAATGGTAAGTATGTCTGACAGATTTTTTTTTAATGTTCAAACACAGCTGAACTACACTAGGGTGAGTAATTAACTCTGATTAAGAGATGATGTCACTAATTTTTAGCACATAGGAAAAACTACATTTACTCAATGAGAAGGAATTTATAACTGACTGTTACATCTTGCCTGTCCTTTGCTAAACAAAAAGCATCAAAATAACTCCAGAAGAGTAAGAATAATGGTCAAGACTTCACCCTGAAGGAGATTTCACACCAGTTTCCCTTGGCAAGGGAAAGCTTATCCTCATAAAAAAACTTGCCTGTCTTCCAGGAAAAACAATGAAAGCCATTACTTTAATTCCCCTTCTGTGACATATTGAAGAAGCATGGCACTAACCCCAGAGGGTGGGGGGCAGCCCTAGGGAGACAAGAAGAGACAGCCACACGACCTTATGGATCAGCTAAGAGTGGTTAAATCTACTTCTTGTCCTAAGTGTCGACATCTAGATGATATTACACAGAGCTTTATGAAATAAAATCACCTCACTCGCTGTTCTCCATATTGCTTTTCTTAAGTAATGTGCTCCAGTGACAGGAATTTGTCCAAATCTCTTCACAGAGTGGTGCCTAGAAGGTGTCTTTGCCACAAGCCCTGACAAAGCAAGTAGCAATGTTTTTTTTGTAGCAAATCCAGATACAAGTACATGTACATTTTCTGGTCCACGGCTACTCTTCTCCTTCTTCAGAGATGATATACCTAGCCCTATCTAATAAGTGGTGAGGGTAGGTAGGGAATCCAGGGAATCCTTAGTGATAATAAGTGTCTCACATTTTTCAATGGACTCTGAACTTCTTCATAGGGCACACAATAAAGTCTTACTTCAGTTTTCAGTACATCTGTATTGTTTAGTTTCACTTTAAGAAAAGCAAAGGTCATAGTAATGTATATTCTAATCCTTGTCTATTTCTATTTATAGTTGTTCTGCTCTTCTCATTCCTCTGATATTACTCCAAACAGCTGAATGCAGCCTGTTCTTTTTAAGTTAAAGGAGACTCACGAGACTATTGAAGACATGAGCAAAGCCTGTCCAACTTTGTAAATGTGGATCCAACATTTCCATCTTAGGCAGAACTCTGGAGCTAGCAGTGAGGCATTCATGACTATGATATGACTGCTCAGAGCATCAAAATCCAGGTGATTTAGAGAAATTTTCACAGAATCTTTCTTTTTTCCTGGGCATGCATTTTCCTGAAGATTTATAGAGGTTTCAGATTTTATGATTTCTACTCTTCCAACAAATAAAATAGTTGAGCTTCTTCTATAATATTTAGAGTAGAACATTCTTTTTAAATTCATTCATACCACAAATTAACTTAGTCCATTGACTGACATACAACATTTGATAACAAATTCCTTATTTACAGTGCTGCATCTGCTAACAAGAGTGGTGTCATTCATGCATCCAGCTCTTTAGGACTATTTTGTTACATAAGTACTCTCCAAACTGAAAATTAATATGAAACGTTGTATCATGTTCATCTTTTCTAAATTAACATTCTTCAGTATGCCTCTTCGGTTAATGCAAAGAAGGCCCGGATCACGTTCATTTCCATTGGGTATAACAAGGGGAATACTCTGTCATAAGATACTAGTTTGGAATGCATTTGGCAGATTTATGGAGATGACTTTGGAAAATGCTGGGTTAGAGAAGTAATTTCCAGCATTCTTTTCAATGCAAGCAACTTGGCTGCTCTGGGGAATTTCCTCTTGTTGGCACCAATATTAACTGTATAAACTACAGGGAACTTGGAGCAAATACTTGGATGTGCAAAAATGAGCTTTCACAAAGGCCATATAAAATAAGCCCCTGTCACTTTATAACTAACAGTATCAAACCTGCTATTTATTAAATATGCTAGATCCAGAGGAACTTGACTTAAAACATCCTTGTGGAAGGGTAAGAGCTGTAGCATGGCTCTGCTCTGTCATAACCCTGAGGTTGATTTACACAGGCTCTCTCCCTGCCACAATTTATTCTAACTTGATGGCCAAAAAGATCACTACTGAGACAGCAATAACATAGCTATCATTGCTAAATGCTTTTTCCCTTGGGCATTCCAGCCTGAGTAGTTGAGGAAACTTGAAGTGAAAAGCCGAGTTCATAACTTTCCAATTTCTTTGGTCCGGGTCAAGAAGGGAATAAGAGTAGGAACAACAAAAAGAGTATATCAGACAGTGATCCTCTTAAACAGAAACAGCCACTTAAGCCCACCCCGGGGCTGGCATGCAGAACCAAAAGAAGATAAACACGCTGTAACACTTAAGAAAATAGCTTTATTTTAAAATGTGTGATTGATACCTGAAATTGTTGCTGAATTATGCAAAGAAAACTATTTCATGGCCCTAACTCTACTGGAAAGTAAAACCTTCCTCTGTTGGGAATTATCTAAATTAACCTTTTTGTTCCTTTAAATACTTTCATATCATTTATAGAGACTTGACTGTCATAATAGGTTACTCTAAGGTTTGTGGACAATATACTGATGCTTACCACTGTAGTTATGACTGAGAACTACAGGGCTCTTCATGGTTAAATAACACTCATTGCCTTGACAGTACATAATACCCTTAATTCTTTACATCCAGATCAAATGTTAGTATTGGAGAACATCTGTTTCTGCTCATATATTATAGAAAAAAAAACCCCAAAGATTAAAAATTGATAGCAGAGTTGTGTAATTTTCTCTCAAAACTTAAGCAATCATAATGTTAGCAATCCCTTCTTTCCTGGATTGCCTGGGCTTTATATTTTTTTAGTATTTCATTACTGATTTATTACTTAATTCTCACTTTAAATTAAGCAGCAAAAGATACTCTTGTTAATACTGAATAAATAAATATATTTTACTGTTGAACTGTTTGAAACTTGAAGAGGAAAATAAGATATTTGAAGGTCCATGCATTCAGCTCAATTTAGGCGTGTCAGCCTATTTCATTCTCTCATGGGGCATTAAGAAAACAGCAGCAGCAGCAGGAACAGAAGCACATCACTCTGTGGCACAAAATCTCCAATCTGTCTACTAAGCAAAATGGCTATAGCAGGTACATGGTGATTTCTGCTCTGAGACTCCTGTTCCACGACACGTGGAACTCTTTGCAGACACACAAGTGCCAAGGGCTTGCCCCATGACTCAAGGGAGCACAATGCTCCAACAACCAACACATCCACATCCACCCAGACTTCAAGGTAGAGTACTCCAGCCTCTGGCTCTGTAAAGGGATGGACTTTGAGGAGGTGCCCAGGCAAACTATTTTTCTATGATTTACTGATTTCTAAGCTGGTCAGGAAAAGCCACCAATGGCCTTATTAAACCACTTATTAAACCCCCTAGCATGGTCATTAAAGGGGACAGGAGGCAATCTCTGGAGCCAGAACCTAAGGATGAGGTGAGCCCATTAAGTGGGCCTTTGACTGTCCCTGCAGGTCACCCAGCTCTGAGGGCTTCCAGCCTTCCCATTCTGAAAGGCAGCAGCTCTGCAGTGGCCTAAGTTCCCAGGGCAAAGGGGGATGAGCCTCTCTCGGGGTCAGAGTTCAGTCATAAAGCAGCCCCGGCTCCACTGTGGCTTTGCTGCATGACCAGGGAAGGACTCACAAATCCAAGGAACCACATTTTTCTTTTTTATTTCCCCTGTGAAAATTATACTGAATATCAAAAATTTCAGTCCATTTGACCAAACTAAAACTGCATGTCTCAACAGAAAATGATTCTCATGGGAAATTTCTGCCCAGATACAGTAACTTCTGCTCATAACTGAGAGAGATTTTCCTTCTAGCTTTTCCAGGTATCAAGTTTTTTTCAACATATATGTCACAGATACTGATTTACTAAATTAAGGTTTTTCAACAGTAGCATAGTCTTTTTTAAATTCAATGGGAAAAACTCTAGGGTCTTGCCTCCACCATTTATCTGGATTTTTAAAACAGTTTAAAATCACATTATTACATAATATATGTTCTATTTGTCACAAATGGTGGCAATTTAATTTAATACAGTAGCTCTGCAATTTGCATATTTTTATAAATACTTAACAAGTAACTTTACAATAATGTTCATGCTTGGTTCTTATTAATGTTTCATTGCTGCAATATTGTTCAGTAACATAATAAAATTATTCTTATAGCAAGCAAGACATAAAGCATTTTATAAGAGGTTTTATTTGGTGAATTAGCCAGGTATTACCTCCTAGATAAAAGTTAATCTGCAGATGAAATACCTTCCTTTGTAACCTTCATTCCTTTTTCCACTTACTGCTACTGTACCACTGTATTATACTTAGGTTAAGAAAAAAATTCTAGAGATAATGGAGAAAATACTGTATCAGCCTCAGCATTTTCTCTTCTTCTTTTTCTGTATCTGCTTCCTATTCAGTAGGGGAGTCATGCTTAGAGCAGACGTCATTTGGACTTTTCTCATGTAGGGTAGAAGGTTATCATGCATAACTCCAATTAGTGTAATAATGCCTCAAAGTTTTGCTTAGAAAATGTCTTATCTTCAGAGAGGAGATAGATCAGTGTAGGTAACAGGGAATAAATAAGCTGTGTTCCTTTCTTCTAGTTCAAAACCAAAGTGTCTTGCACGGTTTCAGATTTATTTAATATATTCATGAAAGCTGTTGTGTCCCTCCATTTTAGAGGGAGCTGGGGGCACTGAAGATTTTATCTTGAACTGCTTCCACATGGCTTCATTTCTAACCCATAGGTACATGACATGCTCAAACCTTTGAGTTAGAAAGTTGTTTCTGTGTTTTCAGCCCATGTAACTTCATTTTAATTTCTGTTGATAGCAACCATAATCATATCTAGCAAGAATTCTGACACAATCTCCATCTGAATACAGCAAAAAATACTATATACCAGCGATCCTGAACTTCTTCCTTTGCCCCATTCTCCCACCCGTTTTATTGTGTCCTTCAGAAATCAGCCCACTTTACCACTTATGTAAAATAATGTCTTTGGTCTTCACTTGAAATCAGATATAACTTTCATTTATAAGCACTCCTTTTGTTCAGTAGTATTTAAATAATTTTAAGTCTTCTTTCTTGTTGTTTGTAACTAAAGTCTCTCAGTTACATCCAAGCCCCTTCACAAAATTTTATCCACTGCCAAGGTATATAGGGATGAAAATGCTCAGTCTTCCAAATCCCCAGGCCTTATGGAAAAGTGGCCTGGAATGGCTTTTCCCTAGATCTTTTCAAAAAGCACTCAGCTATGCACTCTGTAGGGCAGCAGAGTTTAGATTCTCTCAGGGCATAGTTTAGGGCAAGTAAGAAGACAGTAGGAACAAAAAAAAACATTAACGGGAAATAAGAAGAATTGTGAAAACCTAATGTGAAAAAAAGACATTCCATCCCTTCTACTCCCTTCCCTTAAAAAAATATTACCAAAGCTGGAAAGAGAATTCTCTTAATTTGTTTTAATTAAAAGTTTGTAAAGAAGAGGGAAATTATGTTTTATTGTTTGAAAACAGCAAATTCTGTTGCTTGAATATTGCTGTACTGAAATGGAAGTTTTAAGCTCAAGTGCTTCACAGTTTTCCCTGCTGTGTACAGGCTGAGCTGCTGATTTGCTTGTACCTTCCTTAATGCATTTGATACCATTTAGTATAAGGTCCTTGCAGGACAGAAGCCTTTTTTCTTGCACATCCCTGGAAACATAAGCTAGCTATGCTTATTTGAGCATATGGAGATAGATGAAGTCAAACTACATGTTTGAAGCAGACCAGAAAGATCTATCCAAATGGAAATAGCTCATTTTAGCTGCTGTGTCACCTCATTGCCTTCTGAGATGTTAAAGTACTTGGCAAATTCATGTTACAAAAATTCTAGTTAAGAAGAAATTAGCTCAAGAATCTAAAATCCTAGCAGTGAGCAAGCTTCATTTTTCCATAAGCCCTACAGCAAAATTGCTCTTGCTTCAATCACTTTCAGGAAGACCAGAAGAATATTTTGGCATTACATCCTCCTGATGGACCTGGTTTTGCTGAAGTTTAGAAATCAAACTTAATTCAGTAAGTGCCTAGCTTTGGTTGCTTCAAATTTACTCTGCATAATAATATATGAGAAAAGTGTTGTATTGTGCAAACAGAAGATAGGAGACTAAGCTTAGATACAGCATTAAGACACTGAGTCTTTTTATGTTTCCTTTATACATGCTATTTGTTGTAGTTGCTAAAAAAATCCAAAATGCCTTGCCTTTCTGGTGTGGCTGTTTTATGCTATATGCTGGGAGAATGAGTGAATTACAACATATTTCATTTAGTAGGGAAAACCATAAATTTGCAGTGAAGTAAAAAATATGCCTCATAGAACATAACAAAGAGGAAATCTGCTTTGTTTTCTATTTTATGCTTTACTTCAGCTCAAGAACATCCTAATCTTCATTGAAAGAAGATCACAAAACTGAGGACTGTTTTAGTACAGATGAATGCCTTAACAAAAATACCATTTACTGGCAGAAGTGGTGGTTTTTCTTTCAGAGGAATTTTCCCTGCTTCATTCTGCTTAAAAAGTGCACAAAATTCACGGTATAAAAATCAGTAAACCCCCACCACATGATATCCTGATAACTGAGATGCAGCAGTGTATGGCAGCCCTCACTCACAGGAAGATAGAAGAAACACCGTTTCTGTGGGGTTGCAGTCGACTTTTAGTGTTGAAAGCTGTGTCTCTATGAAGAAAACAGATTCTACATGGATAGCAGAGCATGCTTAATCTTGGATAGTCACCCAGGAACAGAGTCCATAAAAGGAGCATCTAAGTAACCCTACCATCCACTATTTCTCTAACACAAGATGATAAAAATGATTAAGCAAAGGTTTGTCATGCAAGCATGCTTTAAGCCAAGGATGGCTGTAGAAGGTCTGAGTGTGATTCAAAATGTGAAAGAGCAAACTTGTGTAATATGGAAAAAAGGACAAACAGCATCACTAGCTGTTGGCTGAAGGTTGGATTCACTACCCATAATCATTAAAGCATGCTAACAAATAAGTTAAGGTATAAGTTATCTTAGATCCTATGGTTTTCATTCTAAATTTCTGACATTTCATACTTAAAAGATGTCAGATAATTTGGAGTGCTCTCCAGTGTACCTTGACTCCTGAAAACAAAAACCTATAGGAGATGAAAATTGGAAAATGGAACTCACAAGAAAAGCACACATTTTGCTGTAAAATATTATACATCTGGCATTTTTGGATTAACTATGTCACCAAAGAATGTTTTATTGTACAGACAGCTAGAGTTGCTCATGCTGTAAGGAGCACATTCTTGACTTGCTATCTATGACTTATTTGCAATACAGAAATGAATGGCTGAAAATGAGAATTGAAACCTTGTCATCTTTTTCCTTCTAGCAGAATTAGGTGAACATTCAAAATTAACACTGTTTACTACATGTAAACATGTCATTTTTCCTGTTAGAACTGAACCACAAACCAATAATTATTTTACAAAATTTGCTTGCCATTTCATCACTGCTCACTGACACTTGTCCAAACAAATTACTGCCTATGGTTTATCTGAAATCTAGGTTATTATTTGCACATAATTATATGTGATAGATCACTCAAGTCACATGTTATTTAGCTGTTAATTAGTTGATCTCTGTTCCATAAAAGTGAGCATACCTGAAAATCATTTACCTTTAGAATCCCTAAGTCATTAGACAAAGATCCAATTCCTAGGTTTGGGGCAGGAGTGTTTTATTTGGTTTTGGGTTTTTTTGGGTGTGGTTTTTGTTTTGTTTTGTTTTGGGATTTTTTGGTTTGGTTTGGTTTCATTTTTTTATTTCGTGCTGAAGGTATAATCTGACTAACTAGAGACATCTTTCCTGGTAATATATGGAGATATCAGATTTCAAAGCTCATTCTGGTCTGAGTAAGCTGCCTAACAAATTTTTCATTTCCTTTTTCCTTGACATACAAGTCTCAAGGAATAGGAGAGACATGTTTGATGTCATTCATATACACTGTTCACAGATCCTGCTCTCACTTTGATCACCTATATGTGCACACTGGTCTCACTCTATCCCTCCCCAATGGCACACCATTTCAGGCACCTGTTTCATGCCTAGCTTGAAACTTCTGCCCTTTGTATTACCTTGAAGAGTCATACCTAATATTTCTCTTGCATTGCTCACTTTAGAACTCATTAACCTGTCCTGAATCAAAAAAACCTATGTGTAGTGATCAGTTCAGTGGGTGTAGCCCAATGGTGGTTACTTTACTTGAGGTTACCAGTTCCAAAGGCTGTAGCCCAGAGCACTGCTGGAACCCTGGAAATCCCAAACTCCCATACTCTTCTCCTCCTGCCAATGAAAACTTGGCCATTAGATAGAAAACCTAGACAAATGTTAGCTTTATGATTCTCTCTGCAACAAAGATCCCCAAACACAATGTAGTGGTTTTGGTAACCACAACACATAATTTTACTGATAAGTGGTTGCAACCTTTTCAATACCTATTTATGTTTTCTTTTCAGAACCTAATAATTTCTTCTTTTCAGCAATTACCTGGAGGATGGGGTTTAGCTTCCAATCTACTGCATGATTCTGAAAGAGTTACACATGATTTGTACTTGGAATTCCTCCCAGTTGTTGGGCATTATATTTATGTTAAAGTTACTATAAACCATCTGTTTCATCTGGCATTTCATCCTGGTCTCTGACTTTCTATTCAGGCAAAACATTCACTTCAGTCAATGATATGTTCGTGGAAGAACTAAAAGTGTGAGCCCACGACTTCCTTCCACTATGTTGCAATGGTGTATCTATACTTCAGACAGAAACTAAACGCAGTTTTCTTTCTTTTTGACATGAAGAAAATAGAATCAATTTTGTAGGTTCAACTGTGCAGGCCAAATACTAGTAATTGTTAAAGAAAATATATTATTTATATCTTTTATGTGGGGGGTCAATATGATATTCAAAGTATTTCTAATAAGATTTAAGTTAAAACTCTTCTGACAGAAAGATTTCAATATATTTCCTTAAGTAAGCACTTTAGGTAAGTATTTTCTTTAGTATTCTCTATCTCCAATAGTTGTTCTTTGTTAAAAAAAAAAAGATTCAGTGGCTACATGCTGTGGGCATTTCCTCTGATTTTTTGGAGCCATTTCCAATGCTTTATGATCATTACATTTGTATGAGACAGTGATTATAGCACAAGAGATTACTGAAATACAATTATTTTTAGGCATCAGGGAGTTGTACATTGTTCCTGACTGCATCTGTTAAGACCCTGTAAAAACTGAGCCAGATGCTGCATGGTATGCAAACACTCTGAGTCGCAGAGATCATATGTGCAAAGACTACGAAAATACTCTCTAAAAAGTAACTGTGATTATGAGCAACATGACAGGCAGCTACGACTGAATTCTGTCCATTTAAATTGCATAATCCACACAAGTTTATGGGAAAACTTCAGCTGTCACTGAAACTGGTCCTACTTGTGGCAAAATTGCTCTCAAATATTTAATGTCAGCAAGGACTGCTAACAGAGGCAAGTGGAGGAAAATATTTCAGAAATATAAAAATAAATACCTACTGCTCAAGGAGTGATTGAAAATAATTCCCCATACCAGATTTTCAGCAGGTGTAAATCAGTTTAACTCCACTGACCTCTCATCCCCAACACTCTCTCAGGCACACACCATTTCACTTTGAGACATGGAATAAAAGTGTGCAGTCTGTCTAACAAACTGTATTGCTGCATGTTATAGTTTTTAATATATGGTCTGCATGATTTACTGTGGTGTATTTCTCTACAAGTCACGGCTCACTGTAAGCTCAGCTGGCTGTTACAGCCTTAGATGGCAAACACTTACTCCTACACACACATCTATTGAAGTCAGACCCTGTGCTCAACTGATTGGATCCAGAGCTGCAATTCTGATCTCAATACCAGAACTATACATGACACTTCCTTTGTGTTTATGAATCTGCTTCAGATGTCACCCCAGACTTAAACAAAAATTTCACTACTTGTAAGGAGTACAGTGCTTGCTGCATTCTCTCTTTACAGCTACAACAGTCCTCCTTGAAATATAGTTTGCCATGTTTAAAATGTAATTTTAAAAGATGCACAGGCATCAGTTTTAACCCTTTTAAAAGATAGTTGTTTTCCCTTTCATGGGTGTATGTGTGTGTATACAACTGTATCTATAGCTACATCTGTGTCTACATTCTACATCTTCCTGTATTTAAAGTGCAGGCCCCCAAGGATGAATATTGAGCACATTGCTCTTAAGTATTTTCATAAATTATCTGGATGATGGGATCAAGTGTACCCTGATGAAATTTTCTGATGATACCAAACTGATGAGGGAAGTGGACATTTTGGAAGGGAGAGCCACAGTGCAGGAAGGCCAGAATTGGCTAAAAAGGGCTGAAAAGAACTGTAAAGGCCTTGAACGTGGAAAAACATAACGCAGGAGCACAGCACAGGCTGGGATCTCCCTGGAGAGCAGCTCTGTGAAAGGGACCTGAGGATCCTGGTGGACAAGCAGCTCGGTGGGATTGAACAGTGCTGCTGCTGCTGTGGCAAAGAAAGCCAGCAGGAAGGACATTGGGCTGCATCAACAAGGACATCACCAGCAGAGAGACAGAAGTCATTATCCCACGCAGTATCCCAGCATTATCTTTCACCTGAAGGTGCTACTTCCTGGTGACACTTGGAATACCGTGTTCAGTTTTGGTCCCTGACACACACACACAAAAAAACCCCAAACATAAACAGGTTGAAGAGGATCCAGAGATCATCCAAGGACTGGGAAGCCTGCCATATGAGGATATGCTGCAAGAACTGGGTTTGTTCAGCCTTGGAAAAAGGTTTATGGGAGATCTTATCACTGTGTTCCCATATTTAAAGGATGGATGAATATATATAAAGATGAAAATTCCCCTATCACAAGGACTCATATGGAAAAGACAAGTGGTAATGGTTACAAGTTGATCCTGGAGAGATTCCAATTGGACACAAGGAAAAATTTTCACAATGAGAACAACCAGCCATTGGAATAGTCTCGCCAGTGAAGTGATGGATTCCCCAACACTGCACAGTTTTAAGATTCAGCTGCACAGGGTGCTGAGCCATCTTGTCTAGACTGTGCTTTTGCCAAGAAAGGTTGGACCAGATGATGCTTTAAGTCCCTTCAAATCTGGTAATCTAAGATTCTGTGATTCTTTGACTCATTACAGTAATTGACTCCAAACAATTCATGGTTGTAAATGAAACATTTTTGATTCCAGATTACTCTTTTTTCTCTGAAATTTTAATGCAAATACTTCTTTTTGCTTTATCTTTTGTAGAAATTAATATGCAAAGGAAGGAAAAGCAAAATCCCTTGTGAAAAATTACCTATTGCTTATACTTAACAGCTAGCAGATATGAACCATGAATAATAGAAGAACATTACAATAAAACAAACTTCAGGGAACACATTTGCACTGAGATTTCCATCAGTCAACTTGTTCCATTTAAACACGAAGACATTTGAAAAGCTGCAATTCTCTTCTCTTGTGGAAAGCAAACAACCATGAACTTTTGGGATTGCTCTACCCCTCTCTGAAGAAAAAAATGTAGCATCTTTTCACAAAACAGAAGATTTATAACACTGATACCATGTAGTAAAGACATTATAACACACCGAGCCATTTTAAAATAGAAATACCTTGGGAAAATTCATCTAACTAGAGAACCCATTTTCATACATTGTACCAAGTATTTATGTAATCATATTTTATATAAATATGGTAGAATTTCTGTGAGGGTTTCAATTAGAAGATCGATTTTCATTAGCCAGAAAACCTAAAAAACAACCCAAAAAATCGCACTGCAAAGCACATTAATCTGATTTGATCTAATTTAGTTTTCATGCAGTCCCAGACAAATACACAGATTGTGGCTTGGTTGAAAACAACGGAAAAACTCCATTAGCTATTGAAAGAGCTGGAATTTCAAACCCAGCCTAATCTTGAATAGTGAATAGTAGGGGCAAATCTCTGCTTCATCAAGTGAAATGCCAAACAGCTGTAACAGCTGCTGTAGGTCACAGAGACACGGCCCATTGCTGAGGGTGTTCAGCCCATGGTAGCTTTAGATCTGAGTTTGTTTCTCTGTGAAACACACAATGTCTTAGCTACACAAAATACATATTCAACATCTTATTTTTATCCATCTGTGATGACACTTAAATTCTGGTTTACTTTTCTTCAAACTGCCTTCTGTGATCTCAGTAAGCAGAATTTTTTTTTAGATCAGTAACACCCATTTTTCAAAACAGATATTATGTCTTATTAGCCCACAGGCATGTCTGTAGTGCAAACTGTATGCTCATTTATGGTCAGTTTTGTACATGAAATAATTCTGACTGCGAGAATAAAGACAGAACTGTGATTCAGATATGTCAGAAAAAGAAGAAGGCTAAGTTGTTTTTGCTGTTTTCTTATGTGGTAGGTTAATACCAACATAATTTGTCATATAAAATTAAAAGGGCTATCACATAGGATTTATAATGATGTTTAAATATAGGTATGGAGTTTTTATAAGTAATCTTTTCACTTGCTCTAAAATCATAACCATAAAAATATAACTGTACTCTGCCTAAAATAAGAAAATCTTTTGTTCTTAAAATTAGGGTGCGTTTTCATATCTCTAAGCATTATGTCATAAATACTGTGCTGTAGATTCTCCACTCACCTTATCTCAAACTGATAAAATTCACACATAGAGGACAAGATCCTCAATTGTTTTTATTCTGCAATCCTCTGTACAGCCTCAGGAAGGATTGTCATGGGGAAGACATAGTAGGGAAAGGCTACCAGAGGTGAGATCACAAGATATAATACTGAGATTGTAGCAGCTGTAAATCCCAGTGAGATACTTGTGTAACCAAGGGCTGGAACCTTTGCTTCGTATGAGACACCTCGTATGAGAAACTTAACATCACTTTAAAGTCTGTAAAACTCAAAAATGTGTGGTTTCTTACTGTTTAGTTGTGAAGATACAGCTTGATTCTTCTGCAGGTACTATATCTTGATTAAGCCTCCATTTATCACGACTCTCATGGAACGCTGGACAAAAAAACATTTTTTAGAACAAAGCATTAAACCTTTTATGTGAGAGTTAAATAGAGAACACAGTTGTGATATGACATAAGTTAATTTACATATACCTTGAAAATTGTCTTGAATATTGGTTATACCTCAAATTTTATAGCTCCAGTCTATTTACACTGAAAGCAGTATTGTGGAATTGGAAAAGGCCTGGAATTTTGTGTTGACTTTGTCTGGCTGCCAGAGAGCCACTCAGCTTCCCTCTCACTGTCCCCCTCAAAGAGGATAAGAGGAGAAAGTATGATGAAAAAGCTTTTGGGTCAATGTAAAGCCAGGGAAATCACTTACAAGTCACTGGCATCAGGAAAAGACTGATCGATCAATTGTGGGAAAACAATTTCATGCCAGTTAAAATAGATTTGGAGGCAAATTAAAAAACCACCACCTTCCCCAACACCTACACTTTTGTCACCCACTCAGTTTCACTCTTTCATTCTCAGGTCCCCTATATCCCCCAGCCATGTCCAAGAGGTGCAGAGGGGATGGGGAGTGTGAGGTTACAAGGAGTACATGACAGCTCCTTCCTGCCTCTCCCTCCTTCTCACATTTTTCCCCAGCTCCAGTGTAGGTCCTGTCCACAGGCTGCAGGTTCCTGTCCATGGGCTGAAGTTCCTTTGATGGGTTGCAGTCCTTGTGAGGAGAAGCTGCTCCAGTGTAGCCTCCTGAGGGCCACAGTGT
Organism: Dicaeum eximium; assembly: GCA_013396995.1. Classification (NCBI taxonomy): domain Eukaryota; kingdom Metazoa; phylum Chordata; class Aves; order Passeriformes; family Dicaeidae; genus Dicaeum; species Dicaeum eximium. Next base: position 1,000,379 of record VWZP01009762.1, on the reverse strand, counting down.
CTGTCGTGAGAACCTGCTCCAGCATGGGTACAATTCCCATCACTTGCTACAATGTATGCTCTACAGGGCCATGGCTCCTGTCAGGGAAACAACTCCAGCAGGGCAGTCATGGCCACAGTTCTTGTCAGGAAAGCTCTGCACCAGCGTGAGCTCTCCACAGGCACAGCTTCTTTCAGGGAAGCTTGCTACAGAATGGGCCCTGCAGAGTCAGTAGCTCCTCGAGGCCATACCCACTGGTTCCAGGATGGGGACCTGGAGGAGCCACAGCCTGGGTACCTTTAATGGCGTTTCGTCTTCCCAGGCCGCAGGCGAGTCTCTGCTCTGGCACCTGTGGCGCCTTTCCACTCCTGCCCTGTCCCTAGTGCTTGCAGGGTTGTCCCTCACTCTTTTCCTGTCACACCTCACCACCTGAGCAGCGCTTTGTCCTTTGTCAGGGACTGTCTGAGGTGTCCTCAGCACGGCTGCCTGGCACAGCCCTCAGGAGCTCCTGAGGGAGTTGGCCGGAACCGGCTGGAACCAGTTGGAACCGGCTGGAACCAGCTGCGTGCAGCGCAGGATGGCCGCCAGCCTCTCGCCCAGGGCACCTGCGGCCGCCCTGGTGCCCATGGCCTGCAGGGATGCCCTAAGCGACCTGCCAGCAATCCCTCAAGGCTCAAGGCACAACACCTTCCCTGCCAGGTGTCATGGATTCGGCCGAGCCTCTTCGGCCTCTGGACAAGATGGGGAGAGCACAGGGAACATGTGGAAGACATGGCCAAGCCCTGAGCTCCCCGGAGCAGCAGCTGGGGGAAAACAAACACAGCTGGGGACCAGCCAGAGCTGGAAACTGGTACAAACTCAGTCACTGAGTCTCTAACGAGGAGCTCATGTATGAGCTGAACTTTGAGTTCACTAAAATTCAGAGCCGTGCTACAGCTGAGCACACACCTGCATGGTCCTCCAGGACATGAGCGATTTTCTCACTGGAGATATTAAACAGCCAGCTTCACTGTGCTTTCCGCTCCTTTATAAATGTGTATGCAGAGAGCAACTGCTCCATGTGTCTGTACAGATCTCCCCACAAAGACACAGACCAGCAAGTGTAGTTGGATGTGAACTACCACTTATGTGCAAGACACACACTTGGCCTTTCCTTGATTTTTGGAAGCACTGTTTCATTAAAAGGAAAGCAAATTATAGATCTTATTCCTTCGTTAGGAAATCACTGGCATCTTTGAATTGTAATATATTGTTTTTATGGGAAGACTCATTTGCTGAAGTTTGTTAAGGCATCTTATTTATTGTTGCTGTAACACACAATTGTTTTGGGATTGTTTGGTGTATTTTAACATTAAAAAAGCTGAATATCAATATTCTTTAAAGAAAAAATGCATTCAGGGTATTCTCATCTCAGAACAGATATACTGTGGTGCATCTGCTCAGGTATAATAAGCACTCACTGAAAAGGGGAAATAATGTTTTTCAGACCTGATCCCAATGTATCTAGAATGTGTAAATTTTTAGAATAAGTAAAAGGAAAAGCATGAGCATGCTGTGAATGCTCAGATCCATTTTGCAACAGAAGACATAGCCCATAGAAGATGAGATTAAAATAAAAATGTACATCATTTATATATTTATACTTGGCAATAAGTCTATAGATTTTACAAGAGCTCAAAAGGCCACATACATTTCAAATACATCCAGGTACAATTAAAACATTTCAGAAATAAAATGAGAATTAGGACATGTCAAAATCAAACCTAAAAAAGAAAACATTAAAGCTACTACATGCAGTACTCTAAAACAGAGCAAGGACAACTCAGAGAGACTTTGGCAAGTAGAACAGCATCTCATTGGTTTATTTCAAGTTTTATTTATTACAAGTTTCTAGTGACAACATGTAACAATGGGCATTACAGTGCCCATTATATAGACTACTATACAGTGAAAAAAGCCAGCCCAACAAACAAGCAAATAGACACAGCCTACTTTGGCAAAATAACAACAACCAGGACAACTAAGCTTACCTGTAAGTGGATGAACTCTTAGTAGTATATCCTCTACATATTTTGTTGTCTGCCTAGTCTCAATACTGCTACATTTTCCTTTAATGCAAGTGTAACTTGAAAAAAAATTCTCTTTCAAATTACATGACAGTGATACAGATTTGGTCTTGTTCCTGCAAGCCAACAAAATTTCTTAATGTTTAAATTGTCGGGGTCTAAACGTTTTTTAGACCTGATAACTATGAAATCCCAGATACACAGCTGGCAGATGACTACTTACAAATGCAATGACAGTACTAGGGGTATTTTAAGTTGACATTTTAACAACTAGAGCTCTGATAGCTTGCCAGAAAATTTTTGTTTTCCCTAATTTTTAAAGAGGTCAATAAATTCATGAAGACACAGTACGGGGAATGGATGGGTTTTGGAATCATACTAAGAGTATCCATGAAAGGAGTATTAGAAAAATATTAATATACATACATAAGAAACATAACAATCTAGAAAAATCTTTTCTTTTCATTTCTTCTGAAGAATTCCAAAAGTGTCGTGTTGTTCATACAGCCATACAAAATCACCCACTTTTCACTGCCTTCTACCATAATTCCTCCTTATCATATTGTTGTTGTGGATTTAGCTGTGGTTTGTCTCAGACTTTTCTCTGCAACTCTCTTGAACTCTCAGGGCTGGCTCCTGTTTTGAGATGCCTGCTTCCATCCTCACATAGATTAGGAGTTTGTGCAGAAATCATTTTGTGCATATCTAGGATTTCATGCTAGCATCAAAGAAATGACCAATTGATGAAAAATATTTTTAATATACTGTCTCAGGAAGCAGAATCAGACATAATGATTACCATCCTTCATAAAGGTGACCTGGAGTCCATATTCAGAGGTATGATCTCATTGTGATGTTGTCTGATGGAGCACAGTATCACAGCTTGAAAAATGTATGTTATGGTATACTGAAGACAAGACTGAAATTGGAATGGCATTTCCTCCAGATGTTTCCTTTCAACAGTTCTCTTCCAACAACTGTTTCAGTTTGGGTTTTTGGTGGATTGTTTTTCAAGAAATAAGGAGGTCTTGTGAAGTATTTTTCCTATCTGAAATATTAGCTGTTGTCACTGCTGAAAGAACATGGTCCTCACAAATCCCCCCTTTCTAATTTGGGAGCTGTTTCCATAGTGCTTAATTTTTCTATGGAGCCAAAGGCTTTCTGCCTCAGCATCATTTGCTTCAGTTGCTAAACTATCCATTAATTGTCCAACTTGCACCAATCATTGACCATGCATATTTTTTCTTAGAAATTATTTTTTAAAAAAACCTTAAAAATAAATGAGAGAGACAGCAAAGAACCTTACATTCCTCTCAAAATATTCAGTCATTCAAGTATTCTTGTATGGAAACCTTTGCAAAATAAAAACAATTAAGGTAGTCCTGTATAACATAACACTGTCATTGTATTGACATATGTATTGACATTTGCACATACTCAAACAGTGATGCAAATTGAAACTAACATTGATGGTAAGTGCTACATAAATCCATACCTGAGTACAGAACTGATCCTTTTCTTCAGCAAAACTAATATCTACTTGTTTAAATAACTAAAGCTTGTGCCTTCACCTTGTGCTCCAGTTTATCTTGCTTAGCAGATGCAACAGACCAATGTCTAACTTAAAATTGCTTTGCATCTAAGAAATAAAACTGCGCAAAGTATTTTCAGATTCTGTTCCATTCCCATTGCAATCAGCCTCATCAACAGACAAGTGGAACCTATGGAAGAATAGAAATATGAAAAAAAAATAGGAACACAATGTCAAGAAATGGTCAGAATTATTTTCTGTGTAGAGATGAATGTGCTGAAACATTAATTAATTATGGAAAATCAATTATGGGAAAGTGTTGATTTAAATAAATTATTAATTTTGAAAAAGAAATTACATTTTTAATGATGAAATTCTCTGAACATACATATTTCCTTTTTGTCTCTAAGAAATTAGATCTAACTAAAATATTTGTTTTTAAAAGTGGTAATAATGAAAAAATGCTACAACTGTGCTGAACCAGACTTCTACAAAGAAAGACACAGAAATGGTGCATGAAAACACTCTTTGTTTGAATTTCAGATGGAAAAGTTTCAAAAGCTCAGCAATTCCTTTGGGATGGGAAAAGAGGTTACTGCCCAATTCTGCTCAGAACCAGTTATTTAGTTGTGTCTGAACTTGCAACACCAGAATCTCAGACAAAATTTTAAGAAATAAAAAAGCATATGCAATGCATCAATCACACATATACATACAACGATTAATTTCCAGTCCTACCTACCTGTACATCAAAATGCAGTTATTAGTTAAGCTGTTGTTAAGTGTAATTATCATTTGTTTGCTTCTTCTAGTCGGGTTGCCATAGTCATTGTCTGTATGACACTATTATATGTTTAAATACTGGAAAGCTCTTTTGGCAGATCAGTCTTTACTTCAGCAGCACAATTGTTCAAGGGAAGAAAAATCTTCTTTAAGGTATTTCCTAAAAGGACATCATGCGAGTGTAAATATATTGTAAGCAGATTAAATTAAAAGATTGTTTCTCTGGAACTGATTCTAAATGAAATTCAGATCTCCAAAGAAAATATAAGCAAAACGATAAAATTAAGACCCTTGCTAACATTTGCTTCTTTTTGGTGCCTCAGACATCTGTGCTTAATTATACTTGTTGGTGGACAATACAACCTCTTCATGAGAGCTCACATGTATCTTACAGCAGAGGGAAGACGAAGTTTCTTGAAGACAGCCTTAGAGGTAAGAGTGTATTTGCCTTCTATAATTTCTCAGATGACAGCATATGAATAATAGACTTTGTGGCCCACTGCCATTGTTGGGGGGTGGTGGAGGAGAAACTTATATAAAAACAAGACATAGTTATGGTCTGACCAAAACACTAGATTTTCCATGTTTCAGGAAATCAGAAAGGTTTAGAAACTTCAAATTTGAAATAGGACTATTTAAGTACTTAGACAATTTGAAAATTAAACTTTCACATCTTTCTAATTAGGAACAGGAACTCAACCACTGATCATTTTAATTTCTAATTCAGAGTAGATTTGGAGACACTCTTCCAAAAGCAGCAGTAAGCTTACATGACACACAGGAGACCAGGGACAGACACAGCTGAAAGCAGCCCTATCCATGAAGATTTTTAGCAGCATGTGCTTTCATGTATTTATAACACAGCAAAAACAGTCATGTGATCAGTTACCCAACACCAGCCCATACAGAGGACTTAATTTAATACAAATGTCTTCCAACTTAGGGAATCAAAAAGTATATGTTCCAAAGAAGGAAGTTGACAGACATTCAGAATCAGTATGTTCTTCCTTCAGTAATTTTCTTTCCATTCTTCACACCAGCACTGGGATGTATTACAAGTAAACAATGTTGACAGAGCAAATAACCACTGCTCAAACCACGGCTTTTCCTAAACTGAACAGCTATGGATGGGGAAGGCAAATTTTTTGTTTGTTTGTTCATTTTCCAGTGACTTTCTTCCATAGTCTCCCAAATGCAAAAAACTAACAAACGAAAATCTCAGCAGTAGCTACTGCTTCATAATTGCATTTGAAATGTTACATCTTGAAGTGCCATAAATGACCTTTTATAGAACTTACTCACATGATGTTTGTTAACATTTAGCACCAGTAATTCTGGTTTACTCTAATACAGCTCTTTTTTAACTGGACCTATGCAGAAGAGTATTTGGAGCAATATCCTTAAGCTCCAGCAGGAGATCAGAGCTGGGGGAGTGGATTTCTGCTTCATTTTAAGTTAAATGTGTAAGTTTTACATGTGTGTGTGCTACTTCTAGAAAGTTAAGGCTGTTACCTGAGAAAGCTCCTTAAGCTGCTGCTCCTTAAGCAGTTTAAACCATCCTATAAATACAATCAATGCAACTGGTCAGCCACACAATATACAAACTACAAATCTGATCTAAGTTTGGGGGTTTTTGCTGAGTTATTTTTAACCCAGATCATTTCTCAGCTGTATTTCACTGCTCAGACACTGAACAGTATCAGTGTAACAGGGGCAGTAGTATGATTCATGAACAAGCAGCAAGAGATGAGGACAGTTAGATGAAATGCACACATCTGCTGTAAAAAATGCTGCCAAACGGTGGACTAATATAATTAACAAATCATCCCACTGGCTCCTCTGAAATTGCCTTAGATGGTGAACCAAATTCAAGCATAAGAGCAAGTCACTGTGATATTTTGCTTCTAGTGTTATTAACCCACAGAGGACTGTGGGAGATGTGCTGTTACAAATGCATTGCAGCAAGATGTTTTGGGGAGAACTTTTTTTAATATTTTAGGATAACTTATATATAAACTGATACATAACTGATATTTGATTTGTAAATACAGGTACTTGGCTTCTAGTGTTGGTTTCACCTTTTCTGCAAATTCTCTTAATCCCTAATAAAACTCACGTTCTCTCTCTATTGTTCCATATTGTCAGTTGCATTTATGCTGCTCTCTGACCAGTCCTGCACCTGAATGGTACTGAAACCTCCAAATATTTCTCAAAACATGGATTTCTTACTCTTCAGTAATTTATATTCCACTGATTTCATTGATGCCTGGTGGATCATGATCACATCCACTCTAGCAGAGTCTAGGAGACAACACACACATTTCCTCCTGACAGGTGAGGCAGAGGTCTCAATTTCACATCCTAGCTGATAAGCAGCTATTTATGTGCCAATAATTGAATCCCACAACTTTACAATCTACCTTTTCCTGTCAGCTAGGAACCTGGCCACCATCTCAATCAAGATGGTTCCTGCATCATGGTGGTGCAACCACGTTACAATTTGTCACCAACTAAACCACAATTTAGCATTTCAGTTTTGAATCATGCTTGTTTTGCTGCTTTAAAAATGAGGGTGAAAACTTGAGTAGCAGAAGTGCAGATTCACAGCTGCTGTTGATTGTTTTAACTCTTTTGATGTCACTAATTGGAAAGAAGATGAATAGCAGCTGAGGAGCTGTTTGACTTCTTTGCACGAAACAGCCACTGCTCCACATCAGTGTCATTCAGAGGAGCCCTCTCATGGCTCTAGAGAGGAGGACTTAAAGAAAGATACACTGCTGACTGGCTGACTGACTGTCAGATCCTCCACTGTGCTGATCTCATTATTCCAGAAACTACACATCTGCATGTGGTCAGGATGACAAGATGTTTCACTCTGTGTTTCACTCAGTGCCCTGCTCTGGTATTTGCTCAGCATTTTGCAAAAATGTGAAACTTTCCACATTTCCACTAACTTAATGGAAATGAAAGGGGACTATTTTCGCAAGAAGCATAAAATGCCACATTCTGAATTTCCATTAGGGAAATCTCACTGTTATTTCTAATGTGTATAATATTCAATAGTTGCAATCATACTGGATTTTATTCCAGATACAGTAAGTAATCTTTGTATCTAAAATTTTCATTTAGAAGTTCTTCTGTTCTTGTTCCTCAGATTCAAAATACCATTATACATAGGTTATCCATATACAGGGATTATTATAGCAACAGGGAAGCCCTGCTATTCAAAGGACTTCAATGAGGCAAGGTTTGCAGATAGAAATAAAAGCCTTGATTTCAGGATGAACACGACTCAGTATGAGCTAAATCAAGAGTCAGCCACTGATTGCTGAAAACACGCACAGAAAAGCTCCTCACTAAGATCAAGGGAGCCCTTTCAAGTCTGCCAAATACCAGATCTCTTGCACAACGATCATTTTCCTTTGTTCCTTTGCTGTCTGGAGGCATGGCTGCTAACTTTGTCAGCAACTGAAGAACTGAACAGGAATGTGAAAAAGTTACTCTAAAATGTAAAAAAAGCGGTGGGGGGTTGTTTTGACTGCATCACACGTGAAAGGAAGGAGCCATCAGCAGTCTTGCGCAACATGGGTAGGCCAGGCTCACTGTGCTCTGCTTCTGCGGCACTGGCTTCAGGAATCAAAAACCCCGCACGGGGGGACAGCAGGCAAGACCCCCTCAGCACAGCGACGGTGGGGAAGGCTTTCAACACAGGGGTACTGGGATTTCTTCCTAAATCTAAAAGGACAACTCAATCTTCTCCACAGTTCTTTCTCAGAACAAGGTCCTGCGCTTGGGTGGAGCTGCCCGCCCGCTTAGATTTTAGGCTAAGTTGCCACTATCTCCTTCCCTCTTTGCCGGCCCGGCCGGGCAACTGTACCGAGGTGAAGAGAGGGGGACGCGGCCCTCTCCGCCCCGCCAGTGTCGGGATGGCCGCGTCCCACGGGGCCCTGCACTGCCCGGGGACATGTCCCTTCCGCAGCGTGCCCGTGGGCACGGACGGGGCGGGGAGAAACCCGACCCCCGCCGCCTGGGAAGGGAGAGGGGCTGCGGCCGCGCGGGAGGAGGTGGCGGCGCGGCCGTGTGACTCCCCCATTCGCGGGGACACCCCCAGCCCGGGCTGCGGGGAGGGTGACCCAGGGCGGGGCAGGGCAGGGCGGGGCGCGGCGCTGCCCTGCCCTCTCGCCGAGCGGAGAGGCGGGAAGCCGGCGTCGGTGCGGTGCCGCTCGGCCGGAGCCATGCGGAGCTGCGGGAGGGCGCGGGGCGCTGCGGGCTGGGCCGCCCCGCTGCTCCTGCTGTGGCAGTGCCTGCCGACGGCGCGGCCCTACAACCTGGACACGCAGCACGCGCTGCTCTTCCGCGGGAGCAACGGGACCTTCTTCGGGTACTCGGTTCTCCTGCACAGCCACGGCGAGGAGCGATGGTGAGTCTCCGGCCCGGCCGCCCCCGCGGGGGCCCGTCACGCCTCGTCCTGCCCGCGGCTCCTCACGCTGCCCTCTCTGCCCCGCAGGCTGGTGGCGGGTGCGCCCCGGGCCAACTGGCCCGCCAACGAGTCGGTGGTCAACCCCGGGGCCGTATTCCGGTGCCGGATCGGGGGGAGCGCCAGCGGAGGGTGCGAGCAGCTCCAGCTGGGTGAGTTCGCCGGCGGGACGTGGGCGGAGAGACCCCGGCGCGGGGCGGCGGCCGGCGATGGAGGGTCGGAGCGCACCGCGGCTCTGCTCCGCTGCCTTGCGGGGTGTGCTGGGCCCTTCCGGCTTAAACTGCAGAGTGCTCTGCCCCTCGCCGAAGGGCGAGATCCGCGCTATTGCCCAAGGACTGTAACGGCGGCATCAAGAGAGAAAACATGCACCAGAAACTTGATTTGGGGAAGTTAGGTGTGACAGATGTCTTTCCCACAGCCGTTTCTCACCTTCTAGCCTCCGGGTCAGAAGCCCCAGGAGAGTTTCGGTCTGACACTGCTCTGCGGAGAGCTGGTGCAGCTTTCAGGGTAGTGGGTGAATGCAATAAGCTCAGGGATGGGAGGGTGGAAGTATGTGCCTAAATCATGTTTTCTTCTGCAAAGCCTTCTCCTCGTAGAAGCCACCCTAAAGTGACTCTGAACCACAATAGCCTTGCTGATGGTTCTCCCTGCTTGCAGATTTATTGGAGTTTCGGGTGAACAAAGTTATTTTTGGCTGAATCAGTTTTTACAGGCCCTGCATTTAACTTCCATTCTCTCTATCTCCACAGTCTCCATACTTAGGAGATATAACTGGCTGAACTTACTCAACTTTCAAGTGTTTGATACTTGTTAAAAAGGGGAAGGCTTTGCAGTGGGTTGCCGTGAACATGTGAGAATTGCTTTGGGCTCTCTTCCTGTCCCACTTGCATACAGTGCTGTTCACATTATTCATATGCCATGGAGAGAATCTTCCTCAACTTGTACTGTGGCACCCTCCTACCAAGAGTGTCCATCCGTTATGAGCACGCCGCCCTGTAAGGAGAAGCGCGGGAAAAGGGCTATCAAAATATTTGAAAGCAATAGCGCACCATGAACTGGTGGCTGTCAGGATAGAGCTCAGCATTCTGTGGCGAAAAAAATTAGTTAAACAATCATTTCTCTAAATCTCTGTGCATAAAACTTAGAACTGATGGGTTCTGTCTTTTTTTTTTTATTTTCTACAAGTGGTTTTATTTTGTAACTGGGCTACAGAAACCTAAGGTACTTCGGTGATGTTTTACGTGTAGTCGCATAAGAAAAAGAACTAGAAAAAGTGGAAATTAAATTTATACCAGCCCAAGTAGTTTTTTGGAATTTTTTTGACTACTTTCATTCCAATACTACATCTATTAAAAAGTTATATACAACAAAGAGCTATTTTTTTCCTCTGACTGCCTGTTTGTATGAGGAGGCTTGCAAAAAGTCAAAGAGGTCAACTAAAGTGGCAAAATAGCATATGCTAAGAGGCAATAAACCCCTGTTCCTGGATTGGTGGCAAAAATAGTTCTTTACTGTGTGAGGGAAGGAAAGGAAGGTTTGCAAGTTTCAGGTTCTTTGAAAATTACATACATCTGCAGTGCCTTTCAGTTTACTTATTTAGGCAATGGAGAAACAAAATCTCTAAAGAAATAATATGATGGGTTTTTCTTCAATAGCTTAGGGGATTTTAAGTGAAATGAGGCAACAGGTATATTAAAACGTTTATGTGGTTCCAAAGGCTTAGGTTAACGTGGCCTCTATTCCCAGGTTTAGAGGCTGCAGGTTACACACCATACTTTTAAAAAAAATAGTTATACCACATGAGATTTTTGCAAACTGTAGGTTTATGTTACTGCTAGATGACATCTTTGCATCACTAAGGTTTGTCTGTACTATTTCTGATGTTAAATAGAAGCTGAAAAGAAGTGCTGTATTGTAAAACAGGTCATTGAGGTCAATGAAGAAGCCAAAGGCAGCTGTGGTACATGGGATGTGAATAAATGGCATAGTATCTGAGTCAGAGAAACATGCAGGGAAACTTGCAATTACAAAGCTGAACTTAATTATCTCTCATCTAACTCGTTCAAGTTTGGATTCTGATCTCATAGAATAGGGAATTTCCTTAGAAAAACGTGTGGCAATATATTACACTCTAAACAGGCACAATGAGAAATAAATGTTTCTGTCTTGCACTTAAATAGTTGAATTCACATTTCGTTCTGGTAAAAGCATCTTTGAGGTGGTAAGTTTTTGATTATAAGCTATAAAAAAGGAGAGGTGATAACAGGCAATAGAAGTGGCTTTCCAAATGCTGGGCTTCTGTAATAAATGGATGTGAATTACTTAGAGACATAAATATGTTGAAATACTTTGTCACTCTTTTTCACTAAAGTAGCCTTGAAACTGCCATAACTAATTAATGAAGGATTCATGAACCATTAGGAAGCCTGATCACACAAAACTGCTGTTGTATTTTTATATGTCACAAGTTCTTATCTGCTTCCTCAGCAGCAAAAGAGCTGCTGGGAGCAGTCTTACGCTGTAGTCATGACAGTATCTGGGATAACTCATCCAGACATACTTTAAAGAATTTCAATGTTCTTCAGGATGTTGCAGGCCTTGGGCTGGTTTAAGAGCTGAAAAGAGCAATGAGATACACTAGCAAGTCTTTGTCTTCCTAGCCCTTCATTGGCTCTTTTAAATCTCTCTCTGATTGATGAATAGAAGAGTTTTCAGTCTCTTTTCAAGTTCTGGTACTTCTGTTTATGGTGTCAAGTATTCTAGACTGCAGAATTATTTGTATTTGGAGTGTTTTTAAATAATAGCTTATACTGGATGCAGAGGCTTGTAATCAAACTTCAGGCACAAGTACAAAATACAGTGCTTCAGGTTGAAGCACTAAGTATCCATCTTCTAGTCTTGAGTTTCAAATCCTTGCCCACACCAGTTTGGGCTGGTCACAGATTATTGCAGAGGAATTTGCACTAAGTTCTTTATAAGTTTTGACCTACTGAATTTTGGACATACAAAACGTTACAGAAATTCTTCAATAGCACTGCTGTCAGATTTGAAACAGTGATTGACTTGCTAACAAATATAGGAAATAACTTGTGCAATTTGCCATCCAGTCTAAAGAAAAAATTAATTTTATCTACAAATGAATGTAGTAAATTCAGTGCATACTTTTTAACATAAGGCCAGAAAGCTCTGCCTGCAGTTTCAGTCTTGCTCCCTTCCTTTAAGTCTCTGCTACAATTAACCTGTGAACAAATTGCCCTCTAGCTCCCCCAGCTGAATCATTACAATGGAAAAGTGAACAGTTAATGGTTTTCCCCAAAAGGCAGAGCTGTGTTTGTTCAACTTTGATTTCAGTGAGTTTGGGTTTTGGTAGTGTGGCTTTTTTATGTTGCTTGCACTGCTCATACCTTGCAAGTGACTTCTTTCAAATAGCCATACTATTCCAAGGAACATGTGATCTTCTGGACCTAGGTCTGTTACAGAAGGATGGAAACAGGTGTCATTTAAAATGTTTTGGGTAGAAGTCATTTGAGGGATGTAAGAGGGATAATACCCATCAGATCTGTGAAAACAGAAAATACTTCCTGTGTGAGTAAAAATAGACTGAGGCTCTGACATCTAGGAGCAGGGTATCAGAAGGCTTATTGCCCTTGCAGTAGACTTCATGCTTTTCATCAGTTAGCAATAGGACCAGAGGAGTTATGGGAGGATAAAATGGGTTATGAGAGGCTGTTGGGCATGGAAAACACTGGAGCAAGTTGTATAAAACTGGTTTCTCAGATGACATTGCAAACATCTGTATTATGATCCTTGAGGCCAAAGCCAGAAGTGGCTTTGTAAGTTATGACCATATTTGTCTGCAGTTGCATTGTTTCTGTGGATGTGTTCAGAGGGGATTATAGCAGAAGTGTATCTTCCAGCTGTGTAATGTACACAGGCATGGGCAATTACTTATTTCTCAGTGACTTTATGACAGCACGTGCTCCTTTTCCCTGAGGCAACCAAGCTGCCATGTCCTCTTGAGCTTATGCAGTGCTGCTCTGTTGCTTGTGCAGAATACTGCATTTTCTCATTTGATAAAGCTTTTATAATGTCATACCCTGACCAGGGACTCATCAGAGTGTCTGGGATGTCAAGTTCTCGCTTCTCTCTCCCACAAAGGTCTGCAATTTCAAGGTGGTTGAATACTTGCCAGTCAGAGAAAGAGAGGAAACATAAGGCAGCATGTCAGCAGAGGGCCAAAATAATCCTGAATCAACATATACTGGAGCAAAGGAAAAGGGGAATGCAGTCCAATAAGTGTCAGAAGAATGGTGGTGCTTTTTCTTGTTACAAACCTCTGAAAGAGGCACAGGAAGGAAGCACTAATACAGGCTGAACTTACTCATCTCTCACATCATCACTGTCTGGTTTTGTTTGATTTACTGATAAAAAGTCTCAGTCTCTTGGGGTCTAAATTTATTGCCCTGGTCTTCCCTACTTCTTCCATTTCCTGCAAATTCACATAAAAGCAAGTCCCAGGTAAGTCATTGTTATAAAAGGATGGAACACATTGCTACAAGGGAATTGCCAGAAGTGCCTTTTGCAATTTAAAGGAGGAGAGATTCTTGCACATGCGAGTGTAATGGAGTTTTCTGAGGAGATTTCAATAAAATTAACGTGCTCTATAATTCGTGCAAACCATGGAAATGTCTCCCTTAGGAAGTGAGAAGTTTTCCATTACATAAGTCCAAAATTCAATTCCAAACCTAAATTCCACACTTGTTTCTGAAAAGCAGTATATATTCAGTACATGGAAGTTCACATGTCTGACATTAGCCAATAGGATAATCTATGTATTCATTTAAACTCTCTAATGCATTGGAATGTAACAAATGCCAGTTCTGCTCTCAGCACAGGTGTTTTGTTTGGTGGGTTAATTTTTGCAGGCTTTTTGGTGGGGTGAGGGGTGAGAAGGTGTGGGGTGTGATTTATGGGGCTTTTTGCCATGCAAACAATGTCCCATCAGCATTAGTACTCTGTACTGACATCCTCTTCTGGGTAACTAAACTAACCCTTAAACCTCAAACATTTTGGGCTCATCTATAGCTATATTCAATCTGAGAAAGTTTTAAAAATTATGCAAGAGAGTTTGTTCAAATTATATTATGTTTCCTTATTTTATGAGAAGCTTTTTTTCATAAACTGTCATGCTGATGCATAGAAAATATGGATTCAATAATTTGATTAATGCTTATTCATACAAACATCTTAAAAATTAAAAACTTCCTTTATATAACTTAGAATAAATGTATAGCTTCTCCTGGGGACCACTACTGCTTTCCAGAAGAAAGCAAATATTTGCTAATTTGGCAATGCTGTAGCCTTTTGGGCTGTGGGGACAGAATTAGAAGACATTTCAATGTGTTTTCTCAAGGTTTTAACAAATAACTCTACTTAAGAACTAACACTAGGAGCTGCTAGTGAATAATTGCAACAGTGAAAGAAGCATGTAAGACATGCATAGAGATGGCAGTTACACAACCTTTATTTGATATCCATTTGCAGTAGAGATTGTTTCAAGATCTGCTACCAATAGACACATAGTTGGAGAGCTGTTTGCTTTGGGCTAGAGTTTAGGTGGCACTCGCAGGTATTACTTGTTCTTCTTATGAACTTTTAGGTTGAAGAGAAGTTCAGGGACAGCCCTTCACCAAAATTGAGTGTAATGTCACTTTCTGTCTGAGTAATGGTGGAGAAGCCCATCCTCACACCACATTCAGAGCCAGTATGTTCCCCGTGGCTACCCACAATCATACCTTTGCTCAAGAACAAAGTAAAACGTCTACATGCCCTGTGTAAGACAGAGGCAGAGGTCAGATCCACCAAACCCAAATTGCTGCGTTGTCCCCGCAGAGTTCTTGTGTGCTCCTGTTACCCACCACATTGTTCTTCACCCTGTCCCTCTGTTCAGAGCATTGGTCTTTGTCTCCTAGGCCATCCCAGTGGAGAGCGCTGTGGGAAGACTTGTTTGGAAGAGCGGGATAATCAGTGGCTGGGTGTCAGCTTGTCGAGGCAACCAAAGGAGGGTGGATCTATCGTCGTATGTATTAACCTCTGGGTCTGTGTGTCTGTTTGTCAGACTGCAGCCAGCTTTCTTAGGCTTCCATGTCAAATGCTGTGCTTGTTTTATATCCATAGGCTTGTGGACATAGATGGAAAAATGTGTTTTTCGCCAAAAATGAGCTGCCACATGGTATTTGTTTTGCCATCCCTTCTGATTTTCGAACTGAGCTGAGCAGAAGAATATGCCCATGCTATATAGGTAAGCAGAATGCTTGAGTCCTTTTGTAGGGAAGGGTGAGATACACAATTGAATGGGGCAGAGTTTGTGAAAAACTTGTGTTGCTCTGAGCAGGTGTTGTGCAACCAAAGGTTTGGAGGCTGAGTGCTGATGATAGGAGCCCAGTTGGTGATGTAAAGATGTTGATCACTTCAAAGAAAACCTGCTTTCAAAATGCAAAAAAAAAAAATTGGAACAGGGCATCAGAATGGTTTTTTTCTCAGACTGCATTGCTGAAGGATGTGTGCTTCTCAAAAACAGGCTGGTAGAGTACATCCTTCCTTCCTTTATTCTTGTCATTGCTCTGGAGAGTCTCACAGCACAGCAGAGCAGCAGAAATACCTGTGAGTGATTGTTGCCATCTGCTCTTTAGTCTTTGATACAAAGGTGCTGCAGTGCCTGTCACAGTGTGTGTCCTTGTCCCTTACTTGCCTTCTGCCAAGGCTGCTGCTGTGGCATGAGACCTACAGGGGTTCTTCCTCATAGAACTTCAGGAATAGAATAAGAGTCAAGACCTGAATCTATCAAATTATTCCATCCATGCTTTCCCATTCTGATCTTCCACCCACCTAGGAGAATGCTCTTGTGCCCCTGTGCCTTGCCAATGCAAGGATCAGCTGACAGTCTGACCTTTCTGTGCAGACAGAGAATGCCATCAAATGTCCCGCTGCAGGCTTTGGAGACTCTTACAAGGGGTGGTGAAATCATATTTTTATCTTTGGAGACTTTAAGTGTACAAATCTGTGTATGGAATGAAGGGAACCCTGATGGCAGGTAGTCAGCAAAGCATTCCAGGAAAACAGAGCTGGGACAGTGTTGGATTGCTAGGATGAAACCCATGTATCTAAGCCTGCCATAACACAAACCCTTCGTGGCACCAGTGGAGCACAGGGCAAGTTCAATCAAGAGACATAAGCCTGTCAGAGTATGCCTGAAGTACAGAGTGGAAGAGCATCCAGATGTGGTGCTCAAACTATTTGGCTGTTTTGTTTAGGAACAAATTTGAAAGTATAGCCTTTAAAGTCGCAATATTTCAGAGGCAGGCATGATCAAGTGATAGGTAGTGTTTTGAGTTTGTTACAATACTATATTGCACCTAAAGGCTATGTAGTGGAAACTAGTGTTTTTAGTTTTATTACAGAACTGAAAACCAACTTTTTGGGGGAGGTGGTTTTGTGGGGTTTTTTTTCTAACTTATCTCAACTTCTCGAAAAGCCTGGTAACAAAATTGTGGAACTACATGCTTCTCATCCTTTTTAATATTTCTTGCCCATTCTCAGATCAAGCACGAAAGTTTGGAGAAAACCATAGTTCATGTCAAGCTGGAATATCTAGTTTTTACACTGAGGTGTGTATTAAAGATACAAAATGTTTCTCTGTTTATATACTTACTTTTATGTATAATATATAAAACTGGATATGTAAATGCAAACATCAATGCTGTATTTTATTTTAGGAGAGAAAAAATCACTTTTCTAATTTATTTTTAATTGAATCTTGCCATGACTTGCATGAAAATTCCCAAGTAAGACTTTATTTTTTATTCCCAAGAATACTTTTACACCTTACTAAATCCAAAGTTATTTTTCATCTGGAAAAAGGGCATAGATACAGCAGAGGATGAAATTTTATTACTCTGTTTAATCTGTTTGATGTAACATTTATAAGGCTTACCTTCTTGCTTACAGAGCAACATTCTGTATTATTTAATCTCCATTCCACATTAAGATTGTAATTTCTGAAAAACTCTTTCGATAAGAGAATATCCTGATTGTTGCTCTATGTTGTTGTTACTGTTCAAAGCTTTTAATAATGGTATTATTAAGAAATCTGGAAAATATTATCTGTAATTTAGTAAACCCCAGTGCTGAGCCAGATGCATCTCCACTAGCATTTCATAGAATTCACAGGAGATCTAAAGAAGAGCATTTTAGTTGTTTTGCTTATTTTCATGAATATTTCAATGTGAATAACTTGTCTTTGTTTTGCTTTTCTTTTAGGACTTAATTATAATGGGAGCCCCTGGATCATTTTATTGGACTGGTTCTGTTTTTGTATACAATACAACTGCAAATACAATCCACTATTACACAGATTCAAAAAACCAAGTGAAATTCGGCAGTTATCTAGGTACTTAAAGTATTTAATACTTTACTAAAATATAAGTTAAATAGCTGGTCTTGAGGTGAGTGCACAATGTTTTTCAATGTTTTCACTATTAATCCCAGGAGCAACATTTCTAAAAATGTGTTCTGATTTTGTTAACTATTACTTAATTATGAGACTTCCTTTCTGTTCTTTTTATGAGGAAACTTCTCAAACAGTGGATTTCTATTCTTATCATCTCACCACTGACTTTTAACCATTCCTTGATTTAAATGGTAGGGATGCTTCTGATTAGCAATGGTTTTTATTTCACTCAAGTCTGAAATGTTACCAAGAGCTTTCACAGAAAAAGACAGTTGTTTCACATATAACAGAAATATGAAAAGATTTTTACAGTGAAAGCTGCAAGCAAGTCTTAATTGTATTGTCAATAAGGGGAAGTATGCTATGACCTTTAGAAACAAACTTTTCTCCAATGGTTTTTTTTTTCTTTTTTATTCCAAACATATCTTAGTCTGGATATGTGAGAAGGCAAACCTCATTCATGAATGTCTAACCAAAGCCATGAAGTTCTGCTCATGTACCTATGTCCATGTAACTAGCTGAATTTAGTGCTACAGTTTGGAAAGGTTTTTGCCAAAAAAACAACAGCAGCTTCAGTCTTCTCACTACACTGAGAAAAGCTCATCTGTCCTTCCTGAACTCCTGAGCAAGAGCATATTTGCTTGTGACCATTGAGTTTTGCGTTTTCCCATTCGAAGTTCCGGTTCATGTGGATAAACATTTCCCGTTTCTGATTCCACTCCTCTGACAATAGGAAGTTGGCATATGTTAAGAAATAGCTATTGTGAAACACAGTGGACTAAAACTTCAGAATTCAGTTCTGGGCCTGCAGAGGCCACAGTGACTCTGTGGGAAAGTCAAGCAGAAGAGAGACTGGGTGGTAAAAGGGGATCAAACATGCAGATCCCTAGGGTCAACCAGCAGAACTTCTAACCTTTCACAGGACAAAAGAAAAGCTTCAGAGAATTGAAAGCTCCAGCTTTCCGATAGTAATCAACAGAAAAAGTACTGCACCTGTCTAGGGAAAAAAGTTCATTCCAGATTTCTGCTTCTACAAGTATAAGAATGACAATTTCTGTAATAAATGTGTCAAATCACTGACAGCCAGAAGCCAGATCCAGGTAAATGGGTAAAAACCTGCATAAGGACTGTGTTGGGGAGAGGTTACAGAAGGCCTGACCACACATATGTGGTGTCTCTTAGTTGCCTTGGCCATCCAGGACCTGAAATCTGCTGGAATTTGCTTCACTGTAGTTATCTGGTGCATGTTGGCTCAGCAGAGCCATTCTAAACTTGCCCTTCTACAGGAAAGTGAAGAAGGGCACCAGTAACTCATCTGTATGTCTTTACAGTAGCAGCTGTGATAAATCTGGAATTTTGCATTTTCATGCTGCTTCTTTCCCTCATAATAATCCATAGTGTGGTTGAAAGAATTTAAAGGTACCTTCCTTCCCTCCCTTAGCATCTCTCCCATCTTTGTAATTATTAAAGACAAAAATCTGTTCAGGGTTAATTCTGTTACCAAATTATTTTTTTAAGACATCTGAGTTTGTTGCTCCCTTAAGTAATGAATAAAATTATCCCTACCAAGTGGTGGAAGTATATTGTGACCAGAGTGTAATTCAAGCACATGAGTAGATACAAATTATCTATCTGTTGCTCTGTTCTTCCTCTGGTAGGGACCGAGATGTTGGCATCTTTTTCTTTTTTATTAAACTGTTAAAAATAATAATTAAGAAACTAGAGACTATAGGAAGTGCAGTAGTATTGTAGCATTTTCCATAAGTTGGAAGGAACAAAGGTGTTCATGTATCAGACAACTGAAAGAGAGAAGGAAGTTAGAAAGACATTTGTAATACATAACACTAGATAATATTTTCTTGACCACTTCAGAGTCTCTTGGAGAGTAGTAGCTGGCTTCTACTTTCAAAGTTATTCAGTCTTTCAAATCAGCTGGCCCTGATGAAAAAGTAACCTTAGGCATTAAGAAACTGCCTTAAAGAAATCATAAAGTAGAAGACAATTTATTTTATAAATATGAGAAGGCATATAACATTTCAGAAAACTGAAAAACTGTAGTGATGGTAAAAAGGAGAAAACAATGGAGTTGGAAATAAAATTTCATTTCACTGTGCCTTTAAATTTAAAGGGTCAGTTATGTGATTTCCCCTTGTCCTGCCAAACATTTTAATACCATTAAAGAAAAATGAGGACTATGTACTTGCTGTAATTTTTGTGCTGTTTGGCGTTTTTTTAAAGTTCTTAAGAATTAGTAATGTTTACACTCTAGCAAAACAAAAATAAATAGAAAATTAATATCAGAGGAGGTAAATTAAGGTTCATCCTTAATTTTTTGTTGAGTAAATAAAAACTAGTAGTTGACCTTCAAGTGATAAATTGCTCTGTTCATCTCTTTTAGCTTAAAATATGAAAAGGAAAAGGTGGCTTAATTAGAACTTGAATTCTAGGCAGTTATCTTCACAGATGAAAGATTCAAAGCTTGTTCTCATCTATCCAAGATGATGTTTCCATTTTCTTTGCATGCTGTGAACATTAGCAGTCATTCAGTAAATTCAAGAGTAGCAGAATATCTTATCTGTCTTCCCTGTTTCAACTGAGCTGTAATTTATTCTGGATAGAGTGAGGATGACTTGTGCAGCTACAGGTGAAGGTGTAGTTTTGTTTTGCAGTTCTGTGTCTGCACCAAAATATAGTCCTGTTTACCATCTCTCTCCACATACAGAAATGCTTTGTAATGTAGATTTATTTACAAAAGCTGATGTAATGGTTTTTTATTGCGTAATCAGTCTTTTGCAATTTGTTCCTGACGTTTTCGTGTCTGTGTCCATGGTGCTCTGTGTGTGTATGTGCACATGGAAGTAGCACTACATTTAATTTTTCTTCAACCCAGTTATAATAGTCAAAAAGTAACAATTGAATCAAGTATTTCCACATTGCGGTGCCTGTACTTCGATTGTTTTTATTCGTATTAATAGTATGGACTCACTGAACAATTGCTCAATATGCATTAACAGAAGGTGTTTGCAGTTTATTTCATTGTCTTTTGAGGTATGGCAGATGATTGAGTTCTTGGGAAGAAATGAGTGTTTCTGACACTTTTTCCTGCTGGGTGGAACTTACTGTCGGTAGTGACCTTTTACTTATACTTCAGAAACTTTCCATTCCATTTTCATTGCTGACTTGCACGAGGTCTGAATGTCAGACTCACAATAATTTATGGTGTTGACAGCTTTTATAAGGCATGCTCCCATTCTTTCTTTGTTATGCAGTATTTCCAGTATTGAATAGTGCATTTCTGATTTGCAGGATATTCTGTTGGAGCTGGACATTTTCTGACACCATCCAGTACAGAAGTAATTGGAGGGGCTCCCCAACAGGAGCAGACTGGTAAAGTAAGGGATTGTCTATAATATTGGCTTAAAGACTATAACCCCACAAAAACACCCATGATCTTCCAATTTAGATTAATATATTAAAGACAAGTATCAGATATGACTTCTCATGGGAGGAAAAGTTGAAGAAGGAATTAGGGTAGGCAGTCTGGATAACACTGATGTGAACTATGATGTTCAAGAAAGGTGCAGGTAGGAAATAGGAGATAGCTGTACTTTGTGATATTGTGCTTTTTTTTGCTGATTCTCTAGCACATGCTGCAGAGGAAGCACTGGGAAGTATTTCAGATTAGTTTGCTGAATTCCACTTGTATTTTCTTTTTTTTTAGGCATATATTTTTAGCAACAAGGAGGAACTAAATATTATATCTGAACTAAGGGGTAAAAAGGTAAATCTGTCATATTACTTTTCTGCACCTTATAACTTCTAACATGTCTTCATCAAAATTCAAAAATATTAATGATTTCTTGTCTGCACACAGCTTGGTTCTTACTTTGGAGCTGCAGTTTGTGCTGTGGACCTGAATTCAGATGGCTTCTCAGACTTACTAGTCGGCGCTCCGATGCAAAGTACCATCAGAGAAGAGGGAAGAGTTTATGTCTATATTAATTCAGGTTCTGTAAGTATTTTCTCTTAAAAACACATGGCAACATAGCCATTCTGGTTTAGCAGGCTAAGAGGAAGAGTTCTCCTCTCTTCTTATCCCATATTTCCAGATATGGAAAAAGCAACAGTAGAGCTGTGATGACTGCCCCAGCAGGTGTGCACAGCACACCCCCAAAGGCTGCGGTGTCAGCTGTAGCACAGTTACTCCCACCAGTGTTGGAGCTGAAGACAGACTGGGTTTGTTTCCTAGGAGCTGTAGGTGGTGACAGCCTGCCACTGCAGCCCATTTCCAAGCTCTCTCCTCCACTGAACTGCCATCTGAAGAGCAACTTATTAATCCCTTCAGAAACAAACAAGGAATGAAACATTTGCATGCATTACTGGTACCAGTCAGGAAAGAGACTGGTACTCCTCAGTTTTGCAAATAACATGACTGGACAGATCATGCATTAGAATAGGCTTCTTTCTATTCTTTCTAAGGTTCAGAAGTGGAAGTGTAATTACCTTACCATTCTTACACTAAATACCATAAAATATATTTGAAAATGCTAGCTTCTACATCAAGGAGTTTGGTAGGGTTATATATTGGTATCCAAGGTAGTTTTAACATTTTGAGTAACATTCCATTAATGTGCCATTGACTCTGTTTTCCTTCAGAGAGCAGAGATGATAGAACTGAACATACAGCTCAGTGGGAGTGACTCATATGCAGCGAGGTTTGGAGAGTCCATAGCCAATCTAGGAGACATAGATAATGATGGCTTTGAAGGTAAGAATACAAAGAAAAGCTGTTGGGTTTAATTCTCTCTGATCAGTGGAATGTCATGATAAACAGGAGGATTATGGAAGTCTGAGAATGCTTTTGGCTTGGGACTAGACTTTTCTGACTTGGAATACAGCTGCTTCACAGTCATTGATGTGTAATACCAAAGGACAAGGTTCTAATAAAGAGCATGAGCATAAAGTGGTAACGATCTGTAACTTTTGGTGCTGGACCTCAAATGGAATCACTAATCCTGTGTTAAATATCTGAGACGATGATTGGGAAACAATTTGGCAATTTTGTAACAATCATAAACAAAAATTGAGTCAGAATCTGCTTCTTTGTCACCAAGAAGTACTAAATACCTGGGGATATTGAAAACGACCTTCACTTTGGGAGACTGCTGTGGAAATATTGAAATAAAAAGTGGATGTAATATGGAGTGGCAGTAGGAAAAAAAAATCGTAAGAAAACAGCTGGAAGCAAAATATAAAGGGAAATTGGGTAATAGAAAGCATTTTTCTGTAGTAATTAAAAAGCAGAGCAGAGCCAACCTCTTCAGTGATCTAAACCATCAGTATCACCCTGTAAAGACAATGGTGTATGTGTATGTGGTGTAGAATCTGACCTCAAGAATGTGTGTGTAATTTTAACAGGCACAACTTGACTGTGCCATTTTCATTTCACCAGTAGAGAGATGTACAATGTGCTTTGTGTGGTTTAGTCACCACAGTATGGATTCAGTCAATGTGCTCCATAAAGCCAAACAGCCAGAGGCTTTGTGTTTCTTGTGAGGCTTTGTGTTTCTTGTGATTTTGGTTCAGTGCAGCATAATGTATTTCTGATTTGCAGATAGTTCAGTTTTTGCTTATTTGTAAATTCAAGTGCACAGTTATTAATAGTGACTTTCAAGATGGTGTAAATAATCTCCCCATCCTTCCCTCCACTGTTTGGTTAACAACCTCTGGCTATTTGAGCCATGGGAGCCATGGGCTGTTGAGGGTGGATTGGTGAGTAGGTACGTTCATTCAGTTTGTTACGAGTTTCCACATCCCTCTGGAATTAGGTCATCTAGGCATAACACATATCCCTTTGTACCAATTAACTACCTTCATTTCCTCCTTAAATGCCTTTCTAAGCTTATTATTAATGGTTATTAATGGAGAAGAGCAGGAAAATCATCACTGTTCTGTAAATACAAGGCTGCGCTTTTTTTCCCTCTTTTTTATAAGACCATGATAATTTTGCCTTCTTTCATTTTGCTTTTTTTTTTTTTGCCTCTTAAGGTCAAAATTAGTATTGCTAGAAATAGACTTTGTGTTTAACAAAATGGTATTTTTGTTTTAACCAAATGGCAATATTTGATTGTTGCTTTTCACACATAGTAATTAAGGTAGAATCAGATTACTGAGCTGGTCTGTATTGTTTCTGTTTGCTTTATATCTCTGTTCAACACTGCCTTTGAATTCAGGCAAGTAAATCTGGTCTGGCATTGCATGCATCATGATTTGCATTTCTTCAATTGTTCCGTGGTCATATTTCCTAGTCAACAATCATTGCTAAATTGTTTTTCTACAGATGTGGCAATTGGTGCTCCACAAGAAGATAATTTAAAAGGGGCTATTTATATATACAATGGCAGGGAAGATGGAATAACACCATCATTTTCACAGGTACGCTTTTTCAATGCAAAATACTCAATCTAGAAAAACCTCAAGTTTTAATCTGAGAGGGTTTTCCCTTCTGACCACCTGAAGTACATTAAAAGACTTCAGAAAAATTTTACATGGTCTGTGATTTCCAGTCATAATATAACCTGTAAGAGAGAGAAAAATTGTTTTGGGGGCCTTAGAAAAGGTTTATGGGATTTAAGTTCAGCAGCAGGATTGTTCTGCTAACATTTTTCATTGGAAATTGTAACTAAGAGATTAGCTTTCCAAGAATAATTTTCTCTTTTATGTTTTTCTCCTCAGAGAATACAAGGACAAGAAGTCAGTAATTCTTTAAGCATGTTTGGACAATCCATATCAAGTGGCATTGATGTAGATAACAATGGCTATCAAGGTAAATTGAACAATTTTGTTTATTTTTAATTTTTAAAAGAAGAGAAATTCATAGGGAAGAACCCTACTGTGCTCCTTGATACTTTTAACAGAAGCAGAACCTGTTACTGAGATGACGTATTTTGGGAAGAAAAAAGCAGAGGTAAAGCTGAGGCCAGGCAGTCAGTTTTCATGGTCACCTAACTATTATTTAAGGACTGAGAACAATGTAAGAGTGAGATCACGGTGCACAAGGGGAAGAGAAATGTGATTTATATTTTTAAAGCAGACATCTCATCTACAAATGTCACAATGAGCTGGCTTGGGCACTGGAAGCATGTTTGTTGTCCAGACTAATGTGCTAACCTAAATATATTGCTGGCCTTCCCAGAGTCTGAATATCTGGATGGAGAAGAAGGCAAGTATCTCTTACTTAGCTGAGTTGTCCTTCCGTATCAACCACTTAAATGTGGAATAGAAATCAAATCATCACATTATTAATATCTGCAAGTCCAGCAAATTAGCATGCAGCATTTTTGGAGAGTGCACAAGTATTTGAGGAACTGTCTTTGAATACTAGCATATCCCTTCTAATAAATGAAGAGAAAATGGTGTCTCAATGCTGGCCAAAAGGTGAACATGTTATAAAATGTTTGTACCTAAGAAGGAATTCCTGTTGACAAGTTATGCTTATTGATACATTCTTTTTGTACAGATGTAGCAGTTGGTGCATTTTTCTCTGATTCTGCTGTGGTGCTGAGGTGAGATGCTACGTTTCAGTACTTTTGAAGACCATACAATTTAACTCTATTTTTTTTTGGGAATTTATTAAAACTCAGTAGTTTAATTTAACCTCATTATATTCTTGATATCTTCAGCTTCAGGCATTAGGATCTAGAAGCCTCTACAAATGAAACATTTAAGTAAACACGTTGAAAAAATGAAAATATCATTCTGTAACTTTTTGAGGTAACAAATAATGTGCATACAACTATTTGAAACAATCTGGAAAATGCAGATAACTTTAAAATTATAATTCTAAGATATAAAAATAGTTTGTCAGGGATGGCTAGTTTTTGCAGAGATTCTGTAAGCTATATCTGAACATTATTTGTGTTACTCTTTCCTATTGTTAGAACAAAACCAGTGATAATTGTTGAAGCTACTTTAAAACATTCCAATTCAATAAATCGAACTAATTTAGACTGCATGGAAAATGAGCAGCCTGCCACCTGTATGCATTTGAAGGTATGCTTTACCT
This sequence comes from Dicaeum eximium, assembly GCA_013396995.1. Classification (NCBI taxonomy): domain Eukaryota; kingdom Metazoa; phylum Chordata; class Aves; order Passeriformes; family Dicaeidae; genus Dicaeum; species Dicaeum eximium. The sequence goes on along the minus strand of VWZP01009762.1, from coordinate 974,969 downwards.
ATAGAGGACGAGAGGTACCTGGTTACATTGGTAAGTACTGGAAAAATAATCCACTATATGTATTCATTTTAAATGCACCTATTTATAGAATAATGCTACTGATATTTAATAGACCATTAATCTGACTTCAGTATAAAATGAAAAGCTGAAAACATGGAGACCTTTTTTAATATTATGATTACCCTATAACATCAAGCCATTACACTTCTGTCCAATTTGGAATAGCATCACATCCCTGCTAGGACTGCTGGAGTTAGATGGCTTTGGAGAGACAGCAGCATTAAAAGGATGATATTTAGATGTCCTCTAAGAACAATCTTCTCAGGCATGGCCCAAACCAGATGGGGCTGCGGCAGGATGCTGCCTTCCACTTAGCAAGAGAGAGTAAACATTCCTTTACAAACCAGCTCAAGCAGCTGATCATACCATTGTGGGGCATTATGTGAAATAGAGGGAGTCCCACCAAAATTACTGAAAAATAAATCTTCTACTGTATTTTATATAATGCATGTTTTACTTTTGGCAAAAGACTGGTATTGCTAGAAGCAGAGGGAATCAGAGGGAATGTTAATGGTGAATTAATTTAATGTAATTTACTGCCTAAATTTGACTGTATTGCCTGAGTGCTTTTAACCTACTTGTCATGTGCTGTTAACTGCAAACAGCCCTTCAAGTACATGGTATATGAAATTAAATTGCTGAGCCCTTCTGTGTGGGAACAGACAGTAACCTTTGGGAGCATGTTACAGAGAATACATGCAGTGATGAACTGTAGAGTTATGTATTTTGATCTTTATCAAATCTTTTGAAACTCATATTCATCTTGAAAGATGAGCAGTCATACTGGTCACCCTTGCTGGACTTGTACATAAGACTTTTTAACTTGAAGAAAGGACTAGTAGAAACTTTAGATAAGCCAACCCTTGGGAAAATTTAGAAGTAATAGATCTGTAATGCTCTGAAACTTGCTTGCTACTTGTTATCATAGCATTTCATGCTAACTTAAATAGAAAAAAATGTGAAGTTAAACAGTATTTATTAGTGTTAGTTGACTTAAGTGTTTGTTTTAATTTACTGTCACCCCTGTAACTAACTGAAGTGGGTTTTCTATAAATAGATTTGGTAGAAAATATAAATACAACCTGATAAACTATCCCTGATATAAATGCATGTATCAGGGAACAGTCATGAAGCAGTCAATTTTCAAGGTACTAGAAGTTTTTATTAGTATGGATTTATGTCAGTGTTTTTAAGCAGAGCATTTTAAAAGGGATGTTACAGAACATACTTATGGAAGTGGGTCAGAAATTGTAATTTCTACCATAAATTCATTAAGATTACAACACTAAAAGATTTTATAACCATTATTTTCCCCGGGTTTTATTTTGTAGTATTGCTTTATAATCTGAGTGTTGACGTGAACAGAAAAGAGGATACACAAGCAAGATTTTATTTTTCCTCCAATGGAACACATGACACAATCTCAGGAAAAGTAAAGATTTACAGCAATGTTACTGCCTGCAAAGATCATCCAGCATTTATGAGGGTAATGTACTTTTCAGTATGTATTGTCTTGTAAATCCTTTGTTCTCCTTTGAAAAGCAGACCTGCTGCAAAAAACCTATTCTGTTTACCATTGCATCACATCATTTTGGAAGTAAAATATTTGTATTCGGAACTTCCATAGTTAATATATTTTAATTCTGATGCTTTCTCTGAGGAACTAAGTAGGTCTGCAATCTCTTACATTGGTCAGAAGATGCATAATAATAATAACCACAATGATTAAGTTGAACTGTGAGCATTCTTTAAATTTTTTCATCATTTTTATGGATAACAGATCATATATAGATTGAAGTTGGTTTGGAGCAACCATGAAGATATAATTCATATTCTGCTGAACATTTCTGATGGAACTTTCTTATGTACTATTTAATGCAAAATCTTAAAACTTGTAATTTTTTTTGTTTTGTCATCTGCAACTATTTCAAAGAACACATGTATGGTCTTGTTCCTGTTTTTATTGTGAGTAGATAAGGTAGATTGCTAGAAGAGTCTGTAGTTCAAGGTTTATAATGTGGTGTGCTTTGTGAATTTGCTGCAAGGAGCCAAAGGCTAGCAGGGTGTGAAGAAGAACATCACTGGGGCTTGCTTGATTTTCTTCCTTCAAGGAATGCAGCACTCAGCCATAATCTGAAGGTGGAAATGGGGTAGGAAGGGCACTCCTGAGAGTTCCACGAGTGACTTTAGAGCCGAACAATGTGAAGACTGTGCACTGTGCTGGAAGGGGATCTCTCTGCTCACAAACATGAAGCCTGCACAGATATGTCGTTCTGGACCAGATCAGTAGTGAGCGTAGTGGTTACAGTTCTCCCTCTGTGATGGTGTAGAGACAGCTTTGCTGTAGAAAAGCCTGCTGACAGAAGTGCTTCAGAGGAGAAGGCACTGAGCAGAAGTTCTGCCGGAGCAATGGGCACAGCAGGAGGCTGTTGGGGACCTGCACGTGGGCCAGGGAGGTCTGTACCCACCAGGAATAGCTGGCACCAGCTGCTGGGCTGGCTGCTGGCTTCTGCAGAAGTACAGTTTGATCCAACAGCCCCCATCCTTTGAAACTGAGCATGGTACTGAGCCAGAAGTACGTTAGTAAGAATCTATCAGTAAGGTCTTAACTACAAAAGTAGTCTCAAAGTGGCTGTTGCCCTGGAGGGAATGGACTGTTGTATTCATGCATGATGTATGAAAGATGAATGAGGGACTTGTCTTGAAAGTGGAATAGAACCTGTAATCAGGACAAGGATATAATATTTTTAAGGCCATTCAATTAACAAGAAAAAATTAATCACTTTTATTCTATCAAACACATCTTAGAAGCTTGTCCTCCAAAACAAAAATTTTGGAAAAACTTGGAAGTCCTAAACCACAACAAACAATAAAAATCAGTGGACACAAAGGAACCATATTTATTAAACTCAGAAAAAATAGACTCCTCTCCTGTCATACCTTATCTAGGAGGGAAGAGAGGGAGTATTTAGATGTAAGGGGAAATAAGGGCAGTAAAATAATGGACTAGTTTGCCTAGGCTTTTCTTTGAAATCCTCAAGGTAGCAATTCTGTGACCTTTTGAAACAAACATCTATCAAGGTGACTGATGCAGTTGATCATGCAAAAAGGCTGAAAAATAAATTTTATTTTCTACAGCTACAAAAAAAACCTGCAGGGAAATCTTCTAAAAAATGTATTTTTCTTCTTCCTTGGTTTCCCTTACTTTTTGTTTGTGACATGATTAGAAGCCAATTCTTCATCATAAAGCTTCAGGGTAGAAAGGAAAGCTTATGTTACCTACTGGAAAATTGCCCAGATGCATCTCAACTGATAGTTGCACCTAAGTGAATGTTGCTTGCAGGAGCAATGGCAAATTGCCACTTACTTTATAAGAGTTTTGTAAACTAATGGAGATGTGATTGACAGCTGACCTTGTACAGATTGCTGTACCAGCATTAGCAGGTATTTGTGTAGGAGGAAGGAACTGATTTGCCTCATCACTTCCTATAGTCCATCATTAGGGTTTTTTTTCCTCCGTAGAATTAAATTTTCTTTTCAATTCTTAATTAATAGTAGTATAACCATCTCCTTCCACCCACTGATCTTTCTGTACTTGTATGAAGCTCCTAAAGTTAAGTAAGTGTGAAAGTCTGTCAAGTACAGTCCTTGCAAGAGACAATATAAATGTTATGTATTTTGAGTAAAGGCTAATTAATAGCTAATTAGTATAATGGAAGTAATATAAAGCAGATGCAGAGAAGACCTTGTGGAAAATTATTACAAATTAGATAATATGTGATTTGACCAACACAAGCTTGCAGATAAGAATTAAAATAGTGGCCATGTGGAAGGACAATCACTGTCTGTCTATCCCCTACACTTAGGGAGTAATTTAATCAGGTTTGTTACTGTTGGAGCTTCAAGCTGTTCAGTTTTCACAAGTAGTAGTTTGGGCTCTGATCTGAACATTCCTACGCAGACAAGGCTTCATGTACAAACCAGTCATTTACTGAGGAGTTCAGTCTTTTTAATACAAAATGGGAAATAAAGGAGCAGAAAAATAAAATACAGTCACGACTTGATTTAGCTGTACTGTGGGAGAACTCCTTTTGATTTCATACATAAATACCCATTGGGTTTGTCTGGCCTCATTCCACTGGGTAGCTTTCTTCATTTTAGCCAACTTGGCCTATTTTTCTCCTTGGGCAGCACAGCCTTTCTTAGGTGTGTGGGGCAGGATTATTGACAGAAATAGGCTCGCTGTTCAGTAAGATTTCTCCTCATAGAAGGATCATCCATTCTGAAATAGCTGATGCTGTCATTGAACATATTGTGCCTTTATGCATTTCTGATTGCCTCCTTCAGCAACAAAGATGTCTGGAAAAGTATATTAGCCATATGGAATTACTTTACATGTGAAAAATAAGTTTTGCTGTTTTAGTGAGTTCTGGGCAACCTTGTAACTTTAAAACATAAGCATACGTGTTTTGTCTTATATGATTAACTCATTAGGTTTCCAATTTTCATAGAAAGATGTAAGGGATATCTTGACTCCTGTACATGTTGAAGCAAGTTATCATCTGGGGCAACATATTCTACAGAAAAGAAACGTTCAAGAATTTTCACCACTTCAACCTGTTCTTCAACGCAGGAAAGAAAAAGATGTTATAAAAAGCAAGGTTAGTGTATGAGTTCTCTTTTTTCCAATGCAGTGAGTAAATATTCATGTTTTAATCTCCAGTTAAAATAAGCTTCACTGATTCATAGCATGTGAAAGAAGGCATTTTCCAGACCAACACCTGGGATTGTGTCCTGATATTAATAGTGTCTTGATATTAATAATGCTAAAAAAAGGCTAATTTTTTGCTAAAAAAAAATCTTTTCAGAACTTGTATACAATCTATATTATGATTTAAAAATAAAAAGGTATGTGCAAAACTTGCCACCATATATAGTACTGTATACTTCAGAACACATACATGAAATTCACTCTTTGAAATATCTATTCAACTACACAGTAGGAGTCACTTTCCAATATAAAACTGTACTTTAAAATATTTCTGTGTTAAATACACAATATCATGTTGGTATTAATCTTGAAGTTGATGTTGCTGAAATATTAAATCTGTAAAGGTACTGCAGGTTTTCAAATACAAAGTCTGTGAGGGGAAAGAAAGAGTATATTCTTTATCCTTTAGTATCTATGAAATTAAATTTTTTTTTTCCCAAAAAAATCCCAACTTATTAAGAGACTTTGACTTGAGTGAAAGTCAGAATGTGCTGAGTTTTTAACTTTTCACAATGGTAAGCTCTCCAGAGAAGTGGTCAGAGCAGCAAGCCTGAGTTCCAGAAGTGTTTGGACAATTCTGTCAGGCACAGGCTGTGACTCTTGGGGATGTCCTGCACAGGCCAGGAGCTGGACTCAGTGATCCTGGTGGGTCCCTTCCACCTCAGCTTCCTCTGTGATTTGTGTAACTGAGATACAGTTGGCCATCAGAACTCCTGAGATATGTAAAAGCTTCTCTTGAATGGCATGCTTTGACTTCTCATTTTCATTCAAACTTTTGTTTTAGAAACCTCAAAGTTATAGAGAAAGAAAGAAAGAGGATGATACTGAATACAGTGAAATAAATGTCACTGTATTGATAACCAAGGCACAGACACCTGCAACTCATGGTGTGTCTGCTCTCCTCAAACCTTACTAACAGTAGGATAAGTCAGGGTTGTGTAATTAAACTCTTAGAAAAATTAATGTGCTGTATTATAGGAGAGACTGCACAGATATCAGTTCTGGATCTTCTAAAACATTCTGCCCTCCTTATGTACTGCTGTAAAAATTGTCTGAACATACTCCCACAGGTTTAACTGTGACAGACTGAGTCTGGAAAGCCTCTTCACTGTTACTCTGGATGCACAGAATGTGTTTGGAAAATGGAAAATCATAGCCTGACTAAATTGTATGTTAGCAGTCAGAGCCATTAGACTCTTCCTGGTGCTTAGTTACTAGGTGATGGGTTTCTTTCTCTGGAAATGCTGTTACTATTGGAAGCATAAGACACTGAAGTGCCTTTTTTTTCTTTTTATTTGGCTTTTACAGTTTATTTTTGCAAGATTTTGCTCCCAAGAAAATTGTTCAGCTGACTTGAGAGTTTCTGGAAAAGTTGTTTTTCCAAAGTAAGTATAATGTAGCTTTCATTCTTCTGGACAAGATTTAGTAAGATTTGATTTAAATTATTCTTTAATCTTTTGTATATAAATAACAGTAATTTGCAAATTCTGAGGACTCCCTGAAAAAAAAAAAAACAACCAAGAAGTAAACCTGTACTTAATTGAGGATTATTTATAAATCATAAATCTTCCAGGAAATGTAACAGAAATCTATATGATTGAAGAACTGTTATTACATAATTAGAAGATTTTACAGCTAAAATACAGATAAAATGCATCTTAAAAAGACATAAATCTGTGTTCTACACTTGATATATAACTGGGCTAAGATAACACTGCACAATGCATATTCAATATACAGACATCATAACTATTGTAAAATTGACAATCTATTGATTATTTCTCCTGTCATTTCTGGATATACGGTACTTGCACTGTATGAAGGCTAAATCAGCAGTATAAAACTGAAGATATAATATTCTTAAATAAAAGAGACAATTAAGTTGTATTTTATCATAACCACCTTTTTCTTTATTGACTATTATATTTCAAATAAGAAATACAAGTGAGCAAAAAGAGGAATTGTACCTGTAGTGAATCTCAGCTATTCAGATATTTTACATGTAACTTGGATTTTCTTCACTTTGTGGCATTCATCACTTTTAAGGTTGATTCTACTTAAATCAAAATACTAGGTTGAACAACCTAAAATGGCATCAAAAGATGCTGACCATCAGGTGATGCAGATTAATCACACCTGTGTGATCCTAAGCACAAACTTTGTCCTCTTCATAGATTTCAGAGTAAGATGAGTACCTTTCTGCCCACTTAAACATGTAGCCTGTACCATGTGTCTTAAGCCCTTTCATTTTCTCAGGCTGGATGGTTATTTTATTTAAACACTCACAAACTGTTCAGAAAGAATGGTTGTGCAGCATTTTCATTCATGACATTAGAAATGCAGTTTTTTAAGTAGTTCCAAGCTCTAAGAAAGAAAAACAGATTACAACATACCTTGCTTGACATTAGGCACCAGTAGCAGATTTGCAGTGTAAATAGTCTAAATATATTGATAAAGTGTGAAGTATCACCTTAAATTACCTTGTGCCCTTAGAATCTCGATTAAAAACTAGTTAGCTGTGAAGTGATTATTTTGCCGTGACAGAATGCATTCATTATCCTTAAAGAGCAAAGCAAACACCTTTGGTTTTAAAAGAATGAAACCAAATAGGGATGGCAATGTAATGCTTTATTTACTGAGTAACAAGTCTTCATGTATACACTATCATGTTTTGTTTAAATTGCTTAGATTTTGGCCTGCTCTGTAAATTTCTAGTCTGCATCATGCATTTTTTAATGAAGAATGAAATATGATTACCAGAGAAAAGCTCTACTTCAGCTTTATTGTGGTCCCAGATGTGCACCTGGTGCTTTTGTGTACTTGTGTGTTAAGCTGGGAGGCATCTTTGTGACAGCATATTGTTAATGAGCTTGGCTTTAACGTGGGTAAGAGGAGTGACTGGTGGGTATATAACTACTAAAACAACATTACAATTTAACCTAAACTTGACAAGCTACCAAAATGTTAACATTGTGTTTTTCTTTAATTTGCTTTTGTCTTGGAACCTATCTGCTTATGCAGTGCTTTTGCCTTCTGTTGCTTTTGTAAGTGCCAGCTTCTTTCCCAAAGGTGTTCGGTGACTAATGCTTTGGTTTCAAGCCAGAATATCTGATAAATGTCTATTTCTAGGCACCCTTTCTACAAGTCTTAATTAAACTTTAATGTCAAGCTGAAGTTTACTTTTAGCCCCCGATAGGGTGTCTGTACTTGTAACATGATTAAAGAACATTACACAGATCACAGGAGAGGCATGCTCACTATGCCCCTCTTCATACTAACTCAAGCCCAGACCTTGAGTGCAGAGAGTGAATGTTGGAATAATGTCTGAAAGCACTGTAGCAGTGTTACATTGCTACTCTGGCCTTGTGAAGGCCAGAAGCACAACTGGACTGGTGACAATTTCCTTGCTCTCTCATTAACCACCTCAGCTTTAAGGGGTGACCATCACATAACTGGTCTCATACCTTAGTGACAGAATTGAGTAAAACCTTCCCTTACATTTCCAGCTGAGCTTTGACAGAACCAACTGAAACTACCTAAAAGAGCAGCTTTGCTTACAGGCTGTTTCTACAATTACTTTCCATTTACATTATGATAATTATTTTTATAGGCCTCAAGATAAGAAAACGTACCTTGGTGTTGGAAGTGTGAAGACTTTATTGTTGAACGTTTCTCTGCTTAATGTTGGAGATGACGCATATGAAACTCTCCTCCACATTCAGATCCCTAAAGGTCTTTATTTCATTCGAGTTTTAGAATTGGTAAGGAAAAAAAATTCTCCCCAACAGTAATCCTTTGATAGTTTTCTTTTCCAGCCAGGCATTTTTCAAATTATGTTTATGAATTGTTGAGTTTCTTTGGATACTGAACCTACGTCCCTTCCTCAAAAGCTGCCAAAACATCGATTTTTAAGTTCTTAGACTTCTAGCTACCTAAATCAAGTGCAATGTAATCAATACAGATGACTTACATAATTTCAGTAACAACTAAAATAAATAATTAAAGAAAGTTTTTAAATTATCTCAGGATGTTATGGCTGGTTTTTGGCTGATGACCATATTTTCAGTGATCACAAAGATCTCATCAAATCTGCTTTTTCCCGAACACACAGGCTTATAAAAAGTCATAAATCTAATTGTGCTCTCTTTCTGCCTTTTAAAAATGACTGTTCTCCATGTAGAATCCCCCAGATTCACCTTTGTGAGTTGGCTTTTAGCATGGGGTCTGGGCCTGGTGCATGTGCCTTAGCTTCAGTAAAAGCAAGAAGCAGATGAAGTAACTGATACAGTAATCAGTATAATCTGTTGTGTTAAAGTGGTCATGGGTCCTGGATTTTGGCATCAGGGAAATACCAAACACCTGGTTCAGGAAAATATAAAGCACCCAATTTTAGTGTGTGCATGTAATTTGAAGTGTCTGAAAAAAAAACCCTCTTTTATTTTAATCATTAGTAACTTTTCCTTTATTTTAGGAAGAAAAGCAGATACATTGTGCAGTATTAGATAAAGAAATTAGTGCAGTGACACTTGAGTGCAGTGTTGGCTATTTATATGTGGATCACAACTCAAAGGTAAGCTGTAAATGAAACACCTTAAATATGTTATGAGGATTTTCATGGAGGGGGGAAAAAATCTTTGAATCTCTTCTTCATTCTCAACCAACATCTCTTATTATGTTGGTATCTGTATCTCTCCTGCTACTTTTAAATGAATTGCTTAAACACTCCCTGGAATAATTCATTAAGGGACAGCAGTGTTTGAATGAGGCATCGACTGGTTGTGCTTGGCTTCTAGACAAGTGAGCTGACTAATGCCATGGACATATGTGTTAGGTCAGTAGAAAGGGAGAAGAAGACACAGAAAGCAAGTATTTCCTTAGTTCTGAATTTTTAAGGGCAGGAAATTGTAAATAAGCTTAGTAAAATATTTGCATTGAAACTGTGTCAAGATACACTATCATTTAATATGAGGAAAATTTTATTTGTTCTACAGCTGGATTATAGTTTCCTCTTGGATGCAAGCTCGTTAACCAGAGCAGAAGAGGACCTCAACATCATCGTTAATGCTACCTGGTAAGGTCTAATAAAAATTGCTCAGTGAAAAATACCACTAGCTTTGGAAAACAGATAACTGGAAAGGCTTAGCAAAGCAGGATTGCAAGGAAATAAATTGGCTGTAAATCAAATAGAGAAACTACCAAAAAAAACAGGTGATAAATATTTAAATAATAAGTAGGTTTCTGCCTGTAAAAAAATGTGGGGGGCATTAATGCCTGGCATGGTGTTACCAATTAAATATTTCTATTTTAATAAGGTGAATGGTCTGTTTAGTATTTTTTACAGAAATAGTAAAAATGGTTACTATTGGCTTATGATAGCTTATGAAGGCTTATGATGGTGCCTTCAATACAGATTTTTCTCTCTTTGCATTTTTGTAGTAAAAATGAAGATGGGAACATGTTGCTGGATAACCTCCTAACTTTACCTATACCTCTAAAATATGAGATCGAGTTAAATACTCATGGGTAAGTCACCTCTTGGTATTACCTGCACATCCACAGAACCGTTGTCTTGTTACTATTCTAAATTCACGACGTTTTTAAGCAGAAGTGTGACATAGCCAAAATATCCTGGGACTGAGTTGGCACAGCTGTCCTGGGCTCTGACTTAGACACTTGTAAGAGTTTTTTTCCACTACTGTGAGATGAGACCATTGCTGTCTGTGGTGCTTCAAACTTGTCTCTGAACAGATGGACATGTTTTAAAAAGTGGAGTATTTTTTACAGAAATACGTGTTTAATAAGACCACAGCAGATCCTCAGATTCCTTGCTTAACATGAACCATGCTCTGGGTTTGTTGTGGGGCATTCATGGAGTATAACTTTGGGTGTGGATTTATGACTTTTTAATATTCATCTGCCTTTTTCAGAGAAAAGAGTACAAATGTAGAGGGTTTATATTCCAAAGGCAGATGTCTACTCTGTGTTCCTAGACTTACTTAAAAGCAGACTTGGGTGCTTTCTTAAAACCAGTTTTACTGGAGGTACCATGAAGCAGAAAATTGTGCTAATGGTATATAGAAACTCTGTTTATTAACAATTTCTAAACGGTTGTAGGTTTGTGTCACCATCCACATTTGTTTATGGAGCGGAAGAGAAAGATTCACCAGTGACATGTTTGAAGGAAAATATCAACTTCACTTTCCATGTAAGAGTTTTCCTTTGTAAACCTGTCATCCTTGTTTTGAAGGCTAATCTTTAGTGCATCTAATGACAGTCTAGACAGTCAGTAAGGAAACTTTTAAGAGTACAAGGGCACCACGGGTAATTTTTGTGCATTAGTGATGGGAAGTTGCTGTTAATCCCTCTTAGAACACTTTTCTTGGCCTGGCAAATCTTCCACTGAGTGATCAGTGGTAGAACAGTTCTGACTTGCCACTTTTTCCTTTCGGAAACACTTCAAAATTAATTACGGTAAGAAAAAGGAATTAGGAGCTTCTTATAAGAGTATCTATAGCATCAAATTTGTCTGCAGTGGATTAAAAGCAGGAGTTTGTACATAAATCTCTCCTAGTTCCTTTTGCATACTCTCCTGGCAGGCAGTCTGCATGACCTCAGGTACTCATTACAGATTAGCACTATTACTCATCAGCTTTGGAGGAGGGAAGGGTTCAGTAAGCCCACAGAATGAATGAACAACATGTTAACACTCCCAGCACAATCCACTTTTGTGACAGCATAGCAGAGCAGCTGCTACCCCATTCTGTGCAGTTTTATGTATTTATACATGTATGGTTTTGTTCCTTGAATAGCTTCCCTTGAAGCTTTAACTTGAACTCTTCACCTCTTCCCCACAAGGTTATCAGTGCAGGACCAAGCATGTCTCCAAACACCAGCTTAGAGATAATGATCCCGAATGCTTTTCCACCCAGGGACTCCAAATTATTCAACCTACTGGATATCAAGGTAAGCAAAGGCTACTTAATCTATTAGTAGCTGTATGAATTCTATGAAAAAGAGAAGCAGAACAAGGTCAGCTAGGTACTTAGTGTTTGATTTACTGGCCATGGTGAAGCAGAGTGAACTAGAACACATTCATCTTCAGCCCCACCTGTGTCAGAATTCTGGAAATAAAATTTACATTTTTAATAATGATGTTACATTTATTTTCAGACAACAGCTGGACACTGCTCCTATAATAAATATCCTAGAAACTGTGCTGCAGCAGAAGAGAATGAAAACATATTAAAGGATGTCATCACCTTCTTTTCAAAGCCTACTAAGAGGCACATGGTAAGGTCTGTCTTTTGGCATCAGTGGGAAATGACTGTATGAATAAGCCTTAAGAGAAGAGTGTATCTTATATAATGAAGTCACAGAGTCATCTTCCAAGGATGTGTGATGGGACCAGTGGTAAGTTCAGGGTAGTCATAAGTGACTTTAGTGAAAGGGGGGAGAACTGAGCAGAGAAAGCTGATTAATGACATGTTGCTGAAGTCAGGGTGGATGACAGGCACCCACAAAGAACTGGCAAAGGGGAATGGAACTGAATGAGTGGGCAAACAGAATGGCAGAGGAAATTCAGTAACAGAAAATGATGCATCAGGGAAAAACAGTCTTTATTTTAATTACATGAAGTATGCAGATCAAATATTTATTGTCTTTTCCTCATCAAAACAGTGCCATCAAACATAACTAACAGGAGCTAGTTAAGAAAACCCCAAATGTTAAAAATAACTTAATTCCAAGGAAGACTATACAATTTAATGGGACTGGAAGTCAGTAAGAATTACAGAATATATGGAAATCATTTTTGGCTGGAAAGTTATTAAAAATATTTGGGAGGCTGGGAGAGTGCCATACATGCATGGCCTGTTCCAGCTCATCCCTCTGTTGCTGCTCACAGACCCTGCTGGAGATCAGACACTCCACTACACTGTGTAAACCAGAACTGCTATTTTAGCATTGCATTGCTGAGGCTTTGTCCTCATAGAAATCTGTTTCCTGCACCTTGTCTTTGATAAAGTACAACATTGTTTAATCTGTCATCTTAAAAAAAAAAAAAAAACAACAAAAAAACCCCCAACCAAACAGACAAAAAAAAAAACATAAATAAACCCCACTACCCATTTTTAAAAAATGTTAATTTGGGACTTTTAAGTAAGCACGTTACAGGAAATATCAGCCAATGACTGAGATACAGCCTGCACTAGAATATCCAATCAGTATTCAGCATGGTAGTCTTGGATAAAGAATAATGTTAAATATATAATAAACACAATCATGTACAGCCATGTGTTTTTGTCTTCTCCAAAGCTGTGTGAAGTGGTGCTGGTTGTCAGTGTACAAATGTAAGGATCAACCAATTACACTCTTTGCACTGGATAGCATAAAGTTATTATCCTTTACCATTATTGAAATAACAGTGTAAAAGTAAACCCTAAATATATAAACAAATTATGACACTTGTTCTTTTTCAGTCTAAAATAATTGAATTTTTAATAAAAATGACATGTGTTTTGTATAAGGATTAGGTTGGTCTCTTGTTACTGTATCCTTAATGCCTCTGGACTGACAGTGATGGATGACAACCTCGAGTTATACCCTGAGTTTTCAGGAATAAACTTGAATCCCTTTGTTTTAGTCAGTTCCTATGTCTTTAATGCTAAGATTATACAGTTGATAAAGTTAAGTTTTAATCTTTCCCTCCCTTATACAGTACTGCATGAAAAATGACAGCCTTTGCTTACAAATACATTGCAAGCTGGGAAACATGGAGAGTGGAAAAGAAGCAATTGTTCACTTGCAGCTGGAGGCTACTCCTTTACTTTTACAAATGGTAATACATGAATTTTTCATATTTGAGGGGAATATTTCAAGGCATATTTGCAGTATTCCCTGCATATAAATTCTAGGTATTAGTATTTGTCTTCTAACAGTGAAACATGATTCAAACATGATTAAATCTAAATCATTTAGGTTTTAACCTATTTTATGTTGCCAATGCTAAGGCTCAAGGTGATGTATGAAAACCAAAAATATGTATTTTAGTTCATCACTTTATATTTATGATATGTATTGCTTTGCTATTCTGGCTGAGCTGTGTAGGATGGGGATTTAATTTCAACTCATAATTTTATTTTTCTAAGAAAAGCAGCATGGATATGGATTTAAGTAAAATCCAACCTGGCTTCATTCCAGCTTCTGGTACTAATTTGTTTTGTGCTCAGAAAAAGGCACCATTGTGTGAGATTCTGGTTATGTCAGCAGCTGTGTTATCATTTTTGCTGCACAGGAATAAGTGTGTTAAAGTCCTTTTTTTAAACATAGAATTTTTTTTTTTTTCAATCAGGACGATGCATCAGTATTGAAGTTTGAAGTAAGAGCAACAGCCTGGCCAGAAAAAAATGCAAAAGTTATTGAACTACATAAGGACAAGCAAGTTGCATATGTAAGAATTCTCTTCTGAATTTGTGATGAACATGTTAAAGTAGAAAAACTAACACCAATTAAAATTGCAGAATTCTATATATACCTATACACCAGCAATGAATACAGTGTTAATTACTTTAAAAATTAATTAATTTTCCTAGGGTTTTTTTAGTATCTATTAGGGAAAAAATGCAACAGTTAGCCTTAAGCTTATTTTCTGTTTTTCAGGTCTATTTGGAAGGAATGCACCACCAAAAGCCAAAATACCGTGTTACTGTGCTAATTATTTCCCTGGGATTAATAGTCGGTGTTACCTTGTTATTGGTTCTTTCACTTATATTATGGAAGGTAGGTTTTTTAGTATTCCTTACTTGCTTCAAGTCAGGAATTCATATTGTTGAAGGATTTTTGGATCTGGGTTAAAGAATAAATAACATTTTATTATGATCTGTCCTTTCTAAAGAAAGATAATTCCTCCTGTAACTTGGGGTTCTTCAAAATTATTTCTCCATTTTTTCATTTGGTTTCATCTTCTGCATGTTCTACATTTTCTGTTACTCAACACCACAAATCCCTTTACAAAACTTTATGTGGCATCTCATGTTTGCAAATGATTTATGTATTTTAATGATATCAAATGGATCATTTTTGTGGGATAGTGCTCCACATTAAATATCACTTGACACATGATGACTGATAGTTTAAAACACGGTTTCATACCAGTATAAAATGTCAGATTCAAAGATTTCAAACTGCAACATAAATACTAAAAAAAGCTGTGCCTAAGTAAAAGAGAAAACTAGTAAGGATGCAGATCCTCTGACAAGTGATTAAGAGAGTGTTAACTTCTTCACCTACATCGAGACTTTCTCCATCCATCATTTTTACATGGACATGTAGAAATAGAACAAATTTAACTGGAACATTTTATTACCATATTTTTTAAAAAATGTTACCATATTTTTTGGATTCTGTGGATTGTTAAAGTTCACAAGCCCAAGTCTTTACTCCATACAGGAGAGCATTAGCCTCCCAAAAAGTAAAAGCAGAAAATGCAAACCTACTTTTTTGATTTATGAGTAACACTTGATTACTTGGTATGACAAAGCACTGGCAAATATCATACTTCATAAATGCCATACATATGCATTTTTATTTTAATTAATCTTTTATGGTTTAGATTTGATGACAAAGATTTGCTGACAACAGATTCCAAATTATGTATTTCAGATTGGCTTTTTCAAAAGGAAATACAAACCGGTCCCTCAAGATGAGAACAGAAGAGACAGCTGGAGTTTTAAAAGTGGGAACAAAAATGACTAAGATGGCAAATAAACATTTGATTTTTAAAATGAAGACATTAAAATTCAGATTAATTCACAGGAGAAACATCAGCAACAAGAAACCTAGGCCTTGAGCTTACTTGCTGTTACAAAACATGCTTTATTTCCTTGAACTGTAGGGAGGATACACCTTACAGTACTGTTCTAATATGAAAATGGCAAACCAGTTTGTTCTGAAGTCTCCCAGTAATATTTGAAATGCCATATATGTATCTGGTTTCAAACAGACAGACGAACACTAAAGATCAAAAGAAGAATTAAAGAAGAATTACTTACCAAAAGGAAGTATTTGTAGGAAGTAATAATTTCTGGCCAATCCTGGAAAGTAAGATCTCAAACACATTAGCATGAGTTATTCTATTTTTTTTTTAAGTTTCAATAATATTTTGATCAGGCATTCAAGAAGAAATCCTCTCTCATCTTGGTCTGGCATTTTACCAAGGGTAAATTAGCTCAAACCCATAGGACTGTAAGTAGAACACACAGACATAGAGAACAGCTCTCAGAAGCTCTGGGCTTCTGCACGTAACCTCGTAAGCTTTGGCTTCACAGGCACAGCCACATCACTGAAGGTACTTAGACACCCAGACAAGCCAGAACCAGGAAGGCCACAGGGGAATTCAGGGCAGGGAGTTGGGTGGGGTAGCCTGGAGATGTAGCTGTAGAAAATTAAAGTATTGGAGATCATAATTTGTAGCCATCTATAACATGGTACTTGCAAGCATGATAGAATTTCTTGTTTCATCCTTTCCTCACACATAAGGTTTTGGACTTCTCCAATGAATTATTTCTGTGTGGGTTTTTTTTAAAGCAAGTATTTATTTTAATTTATTTGAAGATTTTTCTATAGTACTTCTAATAGGATTTAGTGCTGGTATTCTTCCAGAACCTGAAAAAAAAGACAGGCTTCAGCTGACAAAACAGAGAGACACATACACCCAGAAGACTCCAACTGCCAACAACGATGGGCCAAATTTTATCTTTAGATTAGGTACTTTAGAAAGTACTTAATAAGGAAGTCACTTGGAGAGCCAGCTTGTGTTCTTGGGAAGGTGTCAGATAAATTCCATCCAAAGAGGCACTCTCAGCAGCCACTCAGCAGAAAGGCAAAGGGCTGAACAGAAACATGGATCAAACCACTGCTCTGCTACTCCAGGAAGCTAAGTTTGCACTGCCACCTAGCTTTGGTGAAACAGCACAAGCCACAAGGGGATAAAACCCTTCCTTTGCTCCCCAGAACAGCTGGAGAATGTTCAACTTACTGCACCAGAAGGTGAGGCCGGGCCTTGGATGCCTTTCTGAACTGCACGAGGAAGGAACGTCATCTGCACCATCCTATGGGAATCAGCCTGAAACTCAAACCCACAGTGAGTGCCTTCAGCAAGCACTTCTGCTGCTGGAGTGCTTGGTGCCACAAAAGCCATGTTGCCCACAGATTCCAAAGGCATTTGGGACCATTTTGTAACTTCCTTTCACTTCGTTTGATGCCAAAGATGTGGATCACTCCAAAGAATGCTTTCCTCTAATATCTACAGCGCAAGGACAAATGAATGTGCATATATTTTTTTAAGAAGTCAAAATAAAGTATGTTAAGAATTAAATACTTTCTTGCAAATTTATGTGAAAACTGTACCAAAAAATGCTTACCTTCCACATGGCTTTAGTGAATTTTTGCACTTTAACCAAAAAAAACCTTTGAACAGAAATTAGTTTGACATTACAGCATACTGTGAAAAATATACCTCAAAATACTGGAAGAAGCATTCTTGTTCTTTTGAGTACAAACAATGCAAGGAAGTGAAACGAAAGCATTTTATTTATCTTTGAAATAGTTTACATAAGTCAGTACATGTGATAATGACGCCTTGGAAATTGTACAGATTTGATTGTTAACATGTAAATGTTGGCTGCCTTTTCTTAGGATATGAAGCAAAGTTATGAAGCTTTTATAAACCAGGTTGACAAAAAATGAATGTACAATGTCCTGATGGTGGCAAGATTATAAAGTATTACTCAACTGCATTTTATTAAAAAAAACCAAACAAGTTAAACACATGAATGCTGTTGGTTCTGCAAGTTCAATTCTTTTGTTAAATTTCATTTAATAAATAACAGTTAAATCTACTAAATGTTGCTAGAATGCCTTTTTAGACAACGTAAATAAGTTTAGTTTTAATTGCCTTAGCATATTGAAAATATTTGATGGGATAGAGCATAAATTTTAAGTGGAGACTGCTCCCTGTGACTTGGACAACAGGAAGCAGCTTGGGTTTAGGAGCAAAATACTCATCTGCAGAACTTTAGGTGCAGTACTCAGTCCTGTGTATTTATCACATATAAGAATTTTTACAAATATTTAAAATCATAGTAACTATAGATCTTTTGTAAAGGCTTAAGCCCTTGATTTACTGACATCATACAAAGACTGGACTTCACATTACACTTGACTGTTTCCTGAAAAAAGCACCTAAAACATTCTTGCCCTGACAGAGTGCAGCTTTCACAGCATCATTTGTTTCCTGCCTTCTCAACAACTCCTAGAGGAGTGACCAGGAAAACATTCATTATCCGTGGTCCTGCAAACAGAAAAATATGGTCTGCTACTTCTCATCTCAAAGGAAGCCAGTTCCTAGAAAAAATATAGTCTTAATTTGCTGTCCTCTGAAATAATTGTCTTCAATATTAAGTAAATTACCAAAAAAATCCCAAATACTCAAAAATTATATTTATGCTCTACAAGGAAATTACAAATATTTAAGTCAATTTTTAAGTTATTTATTACAACTTTAGTCTCAGCAACAACAAAAAGTATGCTGAATAACATTTCAGTTCTAAGACAGAGAAAATACTTATTTTATACAAAGAGCAGTTTTTAAAATACATTTTAACAAAGGAAAGCCATATAGGACATCAGCATATTCTTCTATGTTATTTGACTAGAAGCATTTTTAGAGCAAATATATTAAGGCAACATTGAAAATCCTAATTAGAAATATAAGTACTTGATTACAAAAATAAATGCATGCATTTTTATTTTGCTACCATTCGTCAGCTAGAGCTGGTGAGTAGAGGTATGGTTCTTCCCTGTGCTGAACTGAGTTACCTGACAACATGGACAGCAGCAGCAGACTTACAAGTATCTCATTCTAAAAATATCTAGACATGGAAAAGAAAAAATCTTCTATTCTGATGGACACTTTGCGGACCCCAAATTTGTAAGCGACCAATATAATCAATTTTCACTTTTTAAAGCCTAACACCTTTGATACAGTTAAATAGAACCTGATAAAAGTATATTATTTGATAAGAATTCAAACCTAGAAATAAAACAAACATCCCGATTAAGCTTCTGCTGCAACTGGCATCAGTGCAAGTCCAGACCCTGGAAAGCTGTGCATAGGGGGGAGAACAGGATTCTTTATTACAGAATTTCCAGTGTGTCCCTTCTATATGCAGTTGCACCTCGCTTGGGAACTCTCCAGGTCATCAGTGTTCACTCCATAGAGATCAATAAGTTGAGGATGCACCCTGTGAAGCAAAGAAGTCAAACTTGATCAATCAAGTGTCACCAACTCTTGCAATGGGTGTGCTGCTTTTTGAGGTTGGCAAGGAGAATGAATATGTACAAGCTTTTATATGGAAATAAATCAGGGTGAATTACACTTTGACAATTCCTATAGGATCGTCTTTAGAAGAATATATTATATATCCTACAACACAATCTGCCTTTTACATACCAGACTTACTCTGAGCTGTGTGCCTTCAACTAATCCTGTGTGCATTGCAGAAAAATGAGCCAGTGCCACTTAATTCCACTGATAATCCTCCCATTTCCTATGTATTTGTAGTCTTATTCTTAGATGCTGGATATGGAGACTATTCTCAAGCAGCATTAAGTTTTCCACAATCGAAGAACTACATGTTTTTCTTAACCTTACACATGCTGCTTTCCAAATAGGAATCCTTGTCCCAAAAGGAGCTCTTTGTGGGGACACATTACATACATCTGTTCTCCAAGAAATGGAAGAGTAAAGTAGCAGGAAAGAAGAAACAAGAAGGAGTAAAGTAACAAGAAGTAAGAGAACTGGAGTGGGAGGTGATGAAGCACCAGGATGGAAAGGCCACGTGAGTTATAACAAGCCTTTCCAAAGATGAACACAAGGCAGCCAAGGCAGAGGCCCCAAGGATGGTGGAAGGGGCAGAGCCTGCAGTGCACAGCAGTTCTACTGTAGGAGCATTTAGAACACCCAACCCTGGTACCACCTGTGCTCTGTAGAGCTGTAACACATCCAAGATGCCAGCACTAATCTCTTAGGGGTATGTGGTGCCTAAATGGGATTCTTAACCTTACCGAACATGAACTTCAGATGCTTCCTTCATTAAGTCTCCATCTATATTCCAAGGGTAGTTTCCTTCTGCATTCAGACACACACTTTCCTTGGCATCAGGTCCACTTTTAAGCCTTGGTTGTACTTTTACTTCTCGAACTGTGTATGTCTCAACAAAGGGAAAATTGAACTAAACCAAATACAGATAGACAGCAAATTAAGATGAAAGATACAGGTGGTGGCTTAAAACAAAATGGGTTACTTGAAATCAAAAAGGTGGCACTTTTTTTGTCCTAAGTGGGAACATTTAACTCAAGCTTTGACACATGAGCCATTATATATTCCAGCTAGCATTTATAGATTAATGTGGTGTTTTTATCCTAAATAGTGCCTCAGAAAAAAAAATAGTGTTCCATTTGTATTCCCATATTGGACTCTATCAGCCTCCAGCTAAGGGGGTATATTTTGCACATACCAAATACTTTTAGAATATACAAAAGCCCCAGCAGATTGTTTCTGTGCTCTGTTCATCATTACCAGTAATCTTGTCCTAAACTAGGCTAGTTTGAATTCTAGTAAATGGTTGTCTTAAGCTTAAAGAAGGGTCCCCATCTCCTTGTCTGATTTGTAACTACAAAGGCAGAGAGAAAAGCAAGGCCTTCCTCCAAAAGCATAACTGGAAAGCTTAAGCTATTTCCCCAATTCAGCCATTAGTGCTGTCACCTAGAATTGTCACCCATCTCTCCCCCAGACTCTCTGGCTATAGATGAATCCAAACCCAAACCTTCCTGTTAAAATGCTTTCACATAATCCCAGAACATTTGAATGAGTACCAGTGTGCTTGGGCCGTGCACTGGGGTTTTGAACAGCAATAAGATCTGTGTTTGAATGCTTCATTTTTCTCTTCCAAGTCAGAATTGTGACTACAATTTTGAAATACAGTTCTGCAAACATCATAACTAGATGGGATGCATACCTGCTAAAAATCAATGCTCACAACCCACTGCTACCAGCAGAGCATACTGGTATTGGTGGTGAAATTACCAACTTTACCAATTTCTGACAGAGTTGTGTGATGCCCCCACAGTTCTGCATTCTTCATCTCTGTGCTACACAAAATTCAAACACAGCATGCATTTCTTTATTGTGGTGGAAAGGCTTTACACCCATAAAACTATGGTACAACACAAACACAATTTAAACCACAACAGATGGACTGAAATAGGCTAATCTGTATTAGTCTAGTGATTTAAAAAAAGAAAAAAAAATCAGATAAAAAGGGGCTAATGTATTCTGACAGGAAGCTAAGTCTCCTTACGAGGATGCTAACATTAACTCTTGCAGCTTGTCTACTTTCACGATTAACTGTTCTTTTTATAACCACCAGAAAGAAATGAATGGTACCTGATTTTTTATACTGGTGTATCTTTTCAGATGCTTTATAAACTCTGCTCGAGAAGTATTTTGTACAACAATAAGAGCCATGCTTCCATTGTTCAAGCTGAAAAGCAGACCAAAAAGATATTTCATTAATTTGGAAGTATAGCAGGCTCTTCAATGGCCTAGATTAGAAAGAAAAATTTTTAAAAGCCTACAAGAGTAAATTAATAGGATAGTCTCAATGTTTTTTCAAATATTTTTGCTGACCCCCACCCCATAGAGCAATATAAATTATGCACTGAAGTTATTCAGCATTGATATATTTATAACATACATTGTCATAATAGCTTGTATTCCTTTATCCATAGCCGTTTCTCAAACACAATACAAGTAATCTAAGAAAAGCTTGCTTTTCTACTTAACAGATGGTTTTTAAACATCAGGCATCACAAACTTCTCTTCTTACTTTTCTCTCCAGCAACATGTAACAGCTACCATAAGTGCTGTGAGGCAGAGCTGTACCCAGAAAAGTGCCAGGGTGCATGGAAGGCCCCCCAGCACAGACCCATTGCAGATGGGCTCCCCCACCCCCTCCACCAACACCCAGGCTGCCCTAACAAAAGGCTGCCATCTCCAACTCACACTCTCACAGCAGTTCTTAGTACAGTTCTATTTATACATTTCACAAAAAAAAACAAAAGGACAATGAATTTTATACGAGATAGAAGTCATGCGCTAGAGATTAAACAAGAAGAGCCCCCACGGTGCAGATGCTCAGTGGCTCTCAGTATCCAGTCACCATGGGTATTTCAGTCTCTTTGAGAACTGGAGTCAGACAGTGAGCCAGTGCCAGTTTCCCCATTCCTTAATGCAATGTACCTGGACACAGAAATTAACAACTGGAATATCCTAAGTGCCATCTGAGTTACAGAGACTCATCAGTGTTCAACAAGAGTATCTGATGAACATGGCAAGCCCTGCTGAGACTGCCTTCTGGAGAGAGATGGTGTATTTCCTATCTTCTGCACATGTATGCATACATTTATTGAGTTATTCAGCATCTATGTTTGGAAAATATCTTAGGAGTGTTTTAAAAAATCACTTCCAGCCTACCAGCACTGAAAGGCACAGTTCAGATAGCTGCTGAACAGCTGCATCAGGAATGTTCTCAGACTATGGTAACAGCACTGTTTGGGAGGGTAATTGTTATATAAACATTAGCAAGTCACCTGGCACAGCAGTACTTTGCTGATTCAGGAAAGAGTGATGATGACATTTTAAAAGCTGCCTCCTTATCATAATTGTTTCAATAAAAGGGCACAGCAGACTACTGGGCATTCAGCACTAGGGCCTCTCATGTTTAGAAATGACTAAGAATTCTCACAAATTCTCTAAAAAGCCCCATCTGCAGTGAAGCACACCACCTATGCTGTGAAAAACACATCCCACAGGGCTCACATAGCACAGACAGTTAAATGTATCTGGGCATGTTTCTGCAAATTGAGACCAGTGTAACTGGTGTTACAGGCAGCAGCCAAAGCTTGCACCCCACTTCAAATGCCTTCACATGGCAGAAACCTCTTGGGAAAAAAGAAGAGAGAAAAGAAACCTAGATGTGTTCCTTCCATAGTGGGTCTCAAGTCTCCAACAATCATTGGCACGTTTTTGTTTCCCATATTGAAAAGACCTACAGTCAATATCAATGTTAACTATGACAAAGGAAGCTCCTGTTTGACTCTACCCTTCCTACTCCACTAGCTGACCACACTTAAAGATTATTTTTAGAAAGACATGAAAGAACAAAGGGTATTCTTACACACAAAATAAACGGGGAGATCCACTGAGCAGCTACACTGGGAGGAAACTGGCTCATTCAAACCTGCAATAATTGCATGGAGCTGCCACAAAATTCCCTGTCACTGAGAAATGGGGAAGAACAGACAGAAAGAGAAAGAAAAGCTAGAATTCTCATCAGAATTTTCCAACTGACTGGAGTATAAAAAAAACTAAAGGCAGAACAAACTTCCTAAGACAGGACAGCATCAGAGCACTATCCTGAGGACTGTGAGATTAGCAGGTCCCTGGGAGCAAAGAAAACTCCTCATTAAGAGTTTAATCATAAATAATTTGGTTCTACATTGTTTCCAAGAAGTCAAATTCTAGTAAAGCCAGTAATTTTGAAGAAAAACACCTCATCAATTCTTCTCTAATTTTACCCAGTGGCAATCTAATGAAAGAAAAGATACTCATACCATAAACTTCCCTGAGAGTTGGGGTTTTTTGGTACACGTTCATGCACACACACATCAGTCTCCGCATTCTTTTTTTGAGGTAGCATTTTGTACTTTGCATACAACTACAAAGTTTGTACTTGCTATTCTGCTCAATTGCCAACTGGATACAACAGGTACAAATATTTACCACCTAAGAACTACTCTGGTCACCACAAAGCAGGCTCTCAACAAGGAGCTAAAGGCAAAATGAGTCCATGTCAACAACCAGGTCACATACTCCTTTGTTTCCCCAAACCCTGCATGTAGAAGCTTCATTTCTCAAGTTCTGAGGGAAAGCCAACAAAAAATAATAAGAAGAAAAAGACAAATGTGAACTTTAGTCCTTAATAACATGAGAAAGACTCATATTTCATTTTTGCTGGCTGTAGAGCAGAAGACAAGGGCCACTTTTATATTTGAAAAAATAAAATTAAATCTAAGGGTGAAGTTTCTCCATAAAGCCAAATCCTATGACAGATGACTGCTCCATGACTACTACTTAAGTCAGACTTGCCAACTAATTTAATCACAGCAATTATCCACTCATAATTCTAGTTAGACTGCTTGACCTTATTTGCCTGATCCAAAAACTGATTACAATTCCTGGGATTATCGAGTCTGCTGCAGTCTACGCTCCCTCCCCCAGCCCAGAGGGACTAGACTACCTAAACATAGGCTCATATTCTCGGAAAAGCCAAGGTCTTAAGGTAAGATGTCAGAATTTATAGACATGACTAATTCTCTAAACCCATACTGACCTCGTATTAGGTGCCAAGCCTCTTGGTGCCATTGAACACAGACAAGGGATTGCCATAATGCTCACATTCAGGAAGTGACCCTGAATTTTCTGCCATTGATCCTTGCTACCTAAATATAACAGAGTAATTCTATATTACTCCAGTTAATCAGCCATGGCTCACTTTTAAAAAAACCTAAAAGCAGAAACTCACCTTTTTTGGTTCTCTCTTTCTCCTTTCTAAAAGTGTGGAAACATGTAAATTAAAAAAAAATTAAAGCCATTTGCACATTTAACCAACACATACTTTATATATAAAAAAGTAACATATTACTGGAACTCAACAAATCAAGTGGAAGACTGCCTTGCAACAAAATCCTCTGTAATAGTCTACAGGAAACAATTTACAATATGTACAAGTTTGCAGTTGTCAAAATAAATATGTATTTTTTAAGACTATGTCACCTGTAGATTAAATTTTAACAAAGTAAAGAATCTGTACAACTTTATTCTTCAAAGACACATTTTTGTAGCTTTGGAATTTATTGAGCCAGTTTTACTTACTTGTCCTCATGAGAGTCCTCCTGCAGAATTTGTAGAGGGAGAAATGATAATTCACATTCCTCTGGCCTAGAAAAAGATTGACATTTACTATGATGTAAACCAGTATTCTGACTGTTAGACACACTTTTATCAAAGTTAAGATGATTCTAAGGAGATTCTGAACGTACAGAATTTATCTCCTCTTTAACTTGTAAGAGGTATATACATCACATCTGAGTTAATCTCTCTGCAATTAAGATAAACTACTGCTCTCTCTGTCTTTATGAGATTTATTATTTCACTTTCCTCAAGAAAATGAGAAATACAAGAAAAGCATAACATCTCTTGGCATACTTGAGATCTGCCAGGGTTTTGATGAAAGCAAAATCCTTCCTCTGGCTGGAGGGCATCCAGCGGTGCTTCTCGGCCAAAGCCAAAGTCCTGGCGCCGAACCCGAACATGGCCGAGAACCCAAAGCGCAGCAGCTTGCTCGGGGTGCTGAAAGTGCACACATCTACTGCTTGAACGTGTCCTGGAATTCCACAGGTAGAGAACAGGAAAGAAAAATATAACATCTATATTTCCAACGACACACAACTTACCATTTCTTTTTCATCTGCTTTAGCTGGGGGATAAACCCCTCAGTCTCCTCCCTCTCTGGGAAATGAAGTTTTACTAATCAAAACCAGAATCAATCTAGGTAAAATTCAGACTCTATCAAAGTAGTCATTTCAGAAGCTTGAAAATGTTGAAGTTAGGGTAAAACACTTTGCTATTTCATAAAGCTGCGAAGGGTCTGACTCTTAATTCTGTGCACATTTTCAACAACTAGAATCAAGGAAAATGTAATATCACTAATATTTGCATAAATCTCTGCAACCATTTCACTAAATATACATAATGACTGCACATTGAACTGGAGGATATATGGGAACTCTTAAATATAGGTTTTAAATGTACTCATGTTTACAGTTATAAAATATAAACATATAATTCTGTTCAAGATAGGATATATACACTTTTTTTAATAGACCCTGGGCATCTTCCATTGCATTCAGTGTCTCTGATTTTTAAAGAAAGACAGGTTTAGATTTTGCCTGTAAAGGGTTTTGTATTATGACTTGAGATACAGAGCAAAGGCTCTTCCACTGCAGACTGCAAGACCAAGGGAAGAGATACTCAAGAGGGACTTCACTATTTTTTCTGTTCTTTTAATTTTTAAAAAAAGTTCTAAAGAAAGACTGCTTTGAGAGTAAAATTAACATTTCCTGACAAAGTATTTGCTATTTCTAAGACCCAAAAATAAGATTTGCACTAGCAACTTACTTTTCCCTTTTAGCCTAATTACATTTTCACATTCAAAACTCATTTACTGTGAAGATCCAGTGGCAAATTATACAGGTGTTTTTCTATGAATAAAGCTTTCTTATAGAAACTGTTAGTATCTAAAAGAAATTCATGTGTAGCTAAAACTAGGATAGAACCATTTGGGTTTAAAAACCTTACAATATAGGTTATAGTGACACAGCAAAATGCTATGCCTTTACTGAACAACTGCTTATGACAAACTTCTACACACTGCTTTATTATTTATAAGCTGGTAGTAAATGTAAAAATTTACCCATTACAATGTGCAATGTTGCTGTCACTGCATGTTTTATACCGTAGAGTGTATGGGCCAAAATATTTGTAGTACCTGTGAAAGGGAAAAAAACCTGCTGTAAAAAAAAGAGAGATAGAGAATAACAAGAACAAATATACACAGCATTTTTAATTACTGGATTTTCAAAAAAATAAAGCCCATAAATTGTCTTGTTAACAGCAGAAATGCTGAATAGTATTAAATTACAACCTTTACAATTTTCAGAGGTCTGTAAAATCTTCTCTGCAAATTCATTTGTAAGTGCCATAAAAAACAAAGCAGTGGGAGAAACAAGCTTTTCAAAATATTGCCTGTTTGGTTTTTTTAAAAACCATCTCCTTAATCATCACCTCTTATATACCCAAGTGCTGTACTAGGGAACTAGAAGGCAGATTATCTAACAAGATGTATTTGGGGAATATTTTTAGGTTGGTAAAATTATACCCAGACAGTGTAAAACTGTACATTTTTCAAGCCAAATTATATTTAATCTAGTCAGAGATAGCTGCTGTGCTTCTTGCAGGTTACATTTTAGATTCTTAGAAGGAATAGTGAATAAAATTAATTACCGCACATCAGCCTCACAAGTAAGAACTCAATGACTGAAAAACGGAGAAGGCAGAATGTGACATCTGACAAAGAGGTGACCTGCATTCAGGGCACCAAAGTGACCCTTCTCACTTTTATTTGTCACTGCCTGCACACTGGCAGCCAGTCGTTCTACCAGCCACCAGAGAGAAGAGAAGAACAATTTTGAAACACGGGAGTGCGTAAATCAGGCGAATAGAAGAAAAAGTCAAAACCCAGCAGTGTCAGCACAGAGCTGGAAGAGAGAGTGGAAAATCAGCTGTCAGTTTGCAAAAGAAAGGGGCAGAGCTCTGAAGGCCCCTGACTGGTGTGATTGATATGTCAAGGCACTTTACCTGGGTGAGAAACATGGAGATACATATGTAAATTTTGCCCTTCTGCTTTAATGCCTAGGACATAAAATACTGTGCACCAGCTGACTTTTTAATATAAATTTATTTTTTAAATCATGAAGAAGGAGCAGTTATGTCTTTCCTAAATAGGCGTAGTTTAAAAAAAAAAAAATTCAAATTGCTTTTTCTCATTTCTGGCATTACTTAGCCAAGCAACAGGGTAAAAGAATTCACCTCTGGAAAAATAAAGGCCTGCCACCAAACAGGCAGAATATTGACTTCTTCATATCACTGATTAAGGGATGATAATTCAATAAAAGTTTTAATTAAAAGAACAAAAATTACATAAGAACAGTTTAGAACCTAACATTCCCATATAAAAATGAGCTCACACAGATTTTCAAATTATTTTCTTGTTTCAATTATTTAACAAGCTACAGCAGCAAAAGACAATTCTGGATGTTAAATTTGCCCTAAGTTTTATGGAAGAATTATTTGTCTTTCTAAAGTAGGGGAAAGAAGAAAGAGAAAGACTATCACATGTCTATCTAAGCAACAGGCACTCAATATTTAAATAAGCACTTTTAAAGTATCATGTGAAGCATCATCAGATTGAAAAATTTTGTTTATCCCCAAATTCTGCTTTGATGTCATGCAGGGTGTAGAAAAAAATACTGAATTTGCAAAGACCGATGTACATAATTACAAAGCTCTAAAGGCATTAATAATTAAGCTAATGCCATTTTTATTCAGGAATATATCTTTGATTTTTCCAATAATTTCTCTAAATAAAAACTTTTAGTATAACTGGGAATCTCACAGATCACCTGTTAAGTCCTTAGAGCACCTTAGCCTCTGAAAGTAATTCAGAACTTCATGGAAAGCTGTCATAACACCAGAGAGAGGAGTTCTGAGTTCCTGCTACAGGAAGGAAGGGAGGTACATATTTTAAGGCTACAGACACCCAAAACCTACAAAAAACCCCAACATTTGACCTAAAAAGCAATTCTTCACAGAATACTACAAGTGTATAGCCCAAGACTATTTCATGTTTGAATGACTTCGGGGATTTAACTTCCCAGTCCAACTATCTCTGCTTTGCCAGTGAAGGCAGCTAAAGATGTAACTCAGAAATACTCAAATACTTCCTTCAATCAGTATTATGCAGCTCTTATCAACTGTTATGGGTATGCCTCCAAAACAAAGGAAATCACACATCACACAATCACACATACAAGCAGCAGATCATTACAAGTCACGCAAATCATGCTTACTTCCTGTATGTCAAAATAGGGCACTTGTATTCTAAAAAAAGTATTTCACTTCTCACTGAAGATCAAGCTAATTAAAGAGCACAAGGTGGAATATAGTTTGGAAGATCAAGCTTGGTATGAGTTTAAGCTGCAATCCTGATTTAAGAGTAATTTATCAATGCAGATGGCAGCAAGATACCAAATGACCACAGCTGAAGTCGGTACCAATCTTCAAACTGACTTTAATGAGACTCAAATCTCATTCCTACTAAACAGGATAGGCACAAGTAATTGCATCCTTCTCTTAAATCTTTGGAGCTCATTAACATTTGCAGAAGTAAACAAGGCAAAATCCCACCCTTTCAGGACTCCAAGGAAGATAAAACAAGTTCTGTGTTCAAAAACAAAAGCACCACATCCATGTTTCCACAAGGGGAAGAACTAGACCAAGCAGAGTTTTGTGGGAGCAAGCACCATCATATTCTCTAAAAACTCCACTTAGTCCATGCCTACCAGCATTTTTGATCCCAATAATGACTGAATTATGTGCCTTATTAACTAAGTACTATACATGCAGGATGCCAGACAAAATAATCCAAACCAAAACAAACAAGCAAACCAAAAACATGCAGCCTATAAATGAAGTAGAAACTATGAAAGTTATACAAAAATAATGATACAAGCCTTTCTGATTTAAATGGTGATACAATAATGGTTTTAATGCCATTATTCATACCCCCAAGTAATCTCTTTTCCCCTATGCAAGCTCACGATATTATTTACCAATAACAACTCTTCCCCTGAACACTATCATATTACTTCAGAGACTAAAAACCTTTGATGCCCATGACTTGCACTGCTCACACATTAGTAAGTCACATTTTTAGTTCTCACTTCAGCTACTCAATTTAATGTGAAAAGGTTTTATCCATAAAATTCCAGCATCTTTATCATCAGCATTTTTTTACAGAAACAAATAAGATTTTATTACTCCAAAACACAATTCTGTTCAAAATACCAATCGATTTTCCTGACATTACAAACAACTTCCTACCACCTCCTTCCCACCACAAGTGCAAAAGCATCTCAGCAAGAACAGAGTATCTGCAGGTCATGTAAAGCATGACTGATGAAGGCACCAAACAGAAACTGTAGAGAAAAAAATTGTCCTTGGAAGTGCAAGCACTTCTGCAGTACAATTAACTTAATTAACCAGACAACATGAATATTCATAAGGCTGTTAATGTCTCCCCCATCCAAACAGATAAATGTGATGTAATGACTTCCTAGTCAAGCATAGCTAAAATTCTGATGAAAACTGCACCAACATTTTGGTTCTTTGCCTGAAATATCACAGAAATTAACAGTCCCTCAGTAATATTTTATTTTCTGAACCAATTTGGAATCATGAATTTATTTATATGAACCACTTTGGATCAAAAGGTTCACAGGCATCAGATAGAGATTGTCTCTTGCTCTGTAACAACTGGATAGCTTTTTTAATGTCCTTCCACAGTTCCCCCTCCCCTTTCTCTGTTTCCCGCTCCATACAGTTTCTTAGCAGTAGTTCCCATAGCAACAAACACTCTTGCTAATGGCCAGCAGTACAACTGCAGGCTCCCCCACATATCATCCATTTGATTTGGACCACAATAAGGCAGCTCAGTAGAGTATTTCAGTAAAAACATACTCCCCTCTGGACCTCTCTCTTCAGGAGGTAAATTGTTTCAAGAACATCTTCCCATCAAGATGACTGAAAGTTCAAAATACTGTCTTAAGTACTTATTATAGAGGCTAAACCCAGATTTTAAGCCACCCACATAATACTATCCTGTAATTCAGTTGCTGTTTCTACTTGGCTGGAAAATCCTAATATTTTGTACAACGGATTTCTGGTGGGGAAAAAAAAAGTTAACTGACCAGAGTTGCAACCTCATGAGAACAGGTATCATACTTACCTGCTTCCTAACTGAGTACCTCATGGAATATATGGAATATGGAAACCAAACAAACAACAGATTATTTTTAAGAACCTATTAGCAGTTTCTCACAATATCATTTTATAAACTGTTCTGATCCTCTTTCACAAAATCCAAGCCATTCTGTGTAAGGAACTGTACGGAATTCTTTAAGGTTTACAAGTCCTTCCTGACCATGACATATTTGTCTTAACCTGAGGAGAGAAAGCACTGATGATGAGGCACAGTGACCTACACACAAGATGGAGCCAGGTGCTGCAGAGATTCTGTCTCAGCACCATCAGAGTAACTGAGCTGGTAAGTGATG
Organism: Dicaeum eximium; assembly: GCA_013396995.1. Classification (NCBI taxonomy): domain Eukaryota; kingdom Metazoa; phylum Chordata; class Aves; order Passeriformes; family Dicaeidae; genus Dicaeum; species Dicaeum eximium. Next base: position 944,005 of record VWZP01009762.1, on the reverse strand, counting down.
GCCCAATTCTGTTCAACTTCAAATTCAAATTCATTACCTTCATGTTGTGGAGATTTCTGTCTCTTTTACCAAAGGTTTTTTAACCTGAGAAAAACCTAATGTAATCTTGCTCCTTTACAAGCAACTAATGCTCCTTTTATATGTGCAAACCAAATCAAAGCATTTAAAAATCTGTTTGCTCAGTTCAAAGTGACATGCTCCTTTTTTTTTGTAGAAAACTCAAAAGAGTGATTTGCTGTTTTACTGGCTGTAGGAATTTTTTCCTTACCAGTTAAAAACATCTGAGAAATTATGTCAAGTAGTCTTAGCAAACATCCACACCAAAGAGCAGTGTTCATGCAAAAATACCTCTCTTCTTTTCAAGAGAAGTGGTTCATATAGTAATTCAGAAGCAACCCTGACTGTACTGATTTGTGCTGGTTTTAGCTAGAGTAGTTTAATTTTCTCCCCAGTGGCTACTGTGGGGCTGTGTTTTGGTTGTGTGCTGAACACAGGGTTGATAATATAGAGATGCTTTTCTTATTGCTGAGCAGAATTTACACAGAGCCAAGGCCTTTTCTTCTTTTTGTGCTGCCATGCTGGTGAGGAAGTTGAGGGTGCATGGCAAGGTGGGAGGAGACACAGCCAGGACAGGTGAGCCCAACTGACCAAAGGGATATTCCAGACCATGTGACACCATGCTCAGTATATAAAATGGGGGAAGGTTGGGACATTTGAAGTGATGGCATTTGTCTTCCCAAGCCACTGTTACGTGTGATGGGGGCCCTGCTCTCCTGGAGATGGCTGAACACCTGTCTGCCCATGGGAAGCAGGGAATTAATTCCTTGTTTTGCATTGCTGGTGCACACAGCTTTTGCTTTTCCTATTAAACTGTCTTTATCTGAACCCAAGAGTTTTTCAGCTTTTACCCTTCTGATTCCCAGCTGAGTGGGGCTGGGGTTAAAACACAACAGCTCTTGCTAAAGCCTTCCTGCAGAGCTACACTCCAAGGAGGACAAATACAAAATCTGAGGAGAAGGGACACACAAACCTCCTGACACAAACAAAACCACACCACAAGATACAAGTTAATACAAGAGTAAGATGACTTTTTAAGAGAGACAGATTTTCATGTCTGTAAAAGTAAAGAAAGTAGGTTTTTGTACACAATTTTTTTTTAAAATATAATGCACACAATGTATTTCTGGGACACCATTTTAAAATAGACCCTAAGCATGAATCCAACTAAGAATTCCGCCAAGAAAACTGGAGATGCAAAAAAGGAAAATCTAGAAAATAAAGTTTTCATTTCGTATAATTTCTGTCAGGAAATAAGACTGAAACTTGATCTTGTATGGATCAGCTGAAAATTATTTTAGTTTTATTCTTTCTCAGCTTCTTCCTTCAGGCAAAGAGCTCATCTGTGCCATTACTATAAATTATCATTACAATTTAAAATCAAGTCATTTGTAATCAATATAAATCACTCATTGAGGACATTTATTCAATAGCTCCCTTACGTAGCTGAAGCTTTAGCATCAAGAACTGCCTTTAGTAGCCAACACTGTAAAACATGCCAGAGGGACTGAAAACAGATGACTAAAAAATGTAACAGTACCTTTCATTCTCACCTGCTGGTATTACTCCAAGAGGAACTGGTGCTCTGACAGGCTTTGATACATAGTCTGTGTCTTTTCCAGCATCTATCTGGGCTCTGAGGAGTAGCCCATGAGCAACTTCACTGACAGATCCATCTCCACCAACACAAACTACCCTATGACAAAACAAAAATGCCAAACAGTTCAAAACAAACTCTTTCACAGCTGAACAAACAAGTGGAAGCTAGCTACCCCACACCATATACATAATGGTATTTCAAAAAGCTAAAAAACATTCCTTTTTTAACAGCAAGCTTGGGCTTCACTGTCAGATCAGTAAATGTTACCTGAATGCTCCTTGATCTTGTTTCTCCTTCCTGTCTGAGTGGGAGTAAATATACTTAAAAACTTAGGAAGTGCTTCTTACCTTACCACACATCATGCACATAAACTGATCAGATGGAAGAACCAAACACATGCTTAGGTGCCTCAGTGGAAAAGCTCTTTACCCCTTTCAATGCTGACCCATACAAACATTCCAATGCCTTTTAATTGCCCTTACAATAACAACTCACCAAATATTGCAATAAAATTTAAAAAAACCACTTGAAAACAGCTATTTTCATACACTATGCAGGCAGTTGAGGGATTTAGCAAAGTATAAAATCCTAGTGCCAGCAATCCTTTGCACAAAGGTACTTAATCACTGCTTCTGGAGCACGTAATTAAACTCCCACCTGCTGTGGCTATAGAGAGGAATGCATTTGTCTGTAAAAGCTCTGTTACAGCAAACCTTTTTTTCCCCTTGTTTTTGTTTATTTAAGTACATATTACGGTGATTCTCCAAATCAGTAAATATATTTCAATGAAAAGAATAGTAGTAATATATTCCAAGCATTTATGACAGAAGCGTCATAGTTACTTTGAGAGGAATTCACCTAAATTATATTCTTTTCACATATCTGTATGAATGCAGTTGTGAAACTATGTCCAATCATTCAACCAGGTAAAAATAGCCAGATTTTTATAAGAAAACACTCATTATGTTATTAATGTTATCAAGTGTTTAATTTCAATTACCTCATGTCCCTTAACATTTTTCTTCAGTTTCTATTATTATTTACAAGCTGATTTTTAATGTCTAATTTTTAGGAGTGTTTCCTCTATCTAGCTAAACACTGCCACATTAAATTTAAAAAATACAAATATAGTTTGAAGAACAGAATATAAAAGTTTGAAGCACATTTTCTTCCTGCTTGCAATGAGCAGTCATTGCCTTTCTTTTGACTCATTTTTTGTTTATTCCCAGGCATAAAATTCTCTGTCACAGTAGCAAAACCAGTTAATCTTTGAAGTCTAAAAAACTGTATACCCAGAAGGACTTGTGTGGATTATCTTCTGGCTATTAAAACTTTTGAAAACAGATATATCTTCCTCTGATTTTGGAGGGCTGTGTAGATAGAGTCCAAGGAATAACATGAAAATGCTACTAATTTTGTTTTTTACTAATTTAGCATTAATCATCAAGAGTTGCCTTTTTGGCTGGAAACAGATACCATCAGGCACCTGGGATTCTAATGCTCATCAGTGAGAACCTGCTATGCATAACGAGTAGAAAGTCTTGAGCAAATAAATTTTACTTAGACCTTGAAGAAAGTTTCTGAGAGAAAGAAACATCTATTTAACCATCAGATGCAACTTTCTTAATCAGCTATTCACTAAGGACTGACTAACCTGGGCTACTCCAAATATCCTTGATACTTTAGGCTCCTGACTAGGGAAGAAATATATGCATGGGCATTGTCCAGTTCTGTCTCTGTACAGATAGGAAAATCCAGCTGAGATAGCAGAGTCATAAATGCAGTCTCTATTTGTCACCAAAGCTCAGCCACAAGTCAGGGAGAAAAAGCCAAATTGACAAAGTGCCTCAATTTTCAATGTCCCTAAAAAAAAAAATGGATAGCAAAAAATGTAGAGTGTATAAGACAACTGCCTGTGGTCTTTCAAAACAGAATAGTAACTGGGGGAATCAGAGAAATTATAAATACAAATAAACAGCTTTGACAAAGAATTAACAAATAGGAGTGTCACTTTCAGAAAGCACTGAGATATAAACTTCCAGTTTACTGCTGCAAATCATAAGCTTCAGTTTACTTCATATGCTATTAACATGTAAGGAACCATCACTCTCCTAGAGAGAAAATCAAGCCCAGAAATTGTGTGTTGCTATATTATTTACATACTGCAATGAATAAAAGAAACCCAAGATGTCTTGCCATTTCTACATTTTTGTGTCACTAAAAAAAAAATTGGATAGCAAAAAAGGTAGAGTATATAAGACACATGCCTATGGTCTTTCAAAAGGGTTATATTCTTCCAGCTTGGATCTGGCTACTGGAGAAAGCCTTATAGGGGAAATTCTCAGTGTCTACCCAAAGATCAAAGATGAAACTATTCAAATATGACTCAGTGTAGAAGATATTTGTGAAAGAAGATACAATCCAGGCTTCTTCTTCTTTATCTTTGTATTCTTATAAATACAGAGACTGAAATTCTCATGAAGTATATTTCAGAGAGCTTTATGTTTATTTACCATTATTTATGAATCCAAGGTACATTTCTATTGTCAGTAATTAATAAATACCAAAGTATTTAATGAGAACTGAGTTTCCCAGGTTTCATATATATATATGAGAAACAGCATAACTCATTAAACACCCGCTAACATAATTTTGATTGGAATACAAATAAAAAATAACATGATGAGGTTTACTAATCTTCATAGTCACTAACCAACTTACCCATCAAATGCCTGCAGTTCACATTCTTTAAGTACTGAGAGAGCATGTCCTTCATACTCAGTTACTGTAGAAAACATCAATTAGCAGCAGATTAGATAATTTCAAATTATTTTGTCCATCAAACATAAAGAACACAGAGTAATTCAATTCAGATTAATTTTTTAAGTAATTAATGCACTAAAAGTATGAGAAGCTATATTTTACAGTTATGCTAGATAAAAGGCCAAACATTACATTTCTGCTGCTATCAGATACATGGCTATTTCATGCATTTAAATTCAGATAATTCAAGAAGATGTTTATCACATCAAAATGCAAGTTCTAGCACTGACACAGTTGGTAAACTTCAGGAAAATAAGCATATCCTCAGTTAAGATTGAATTACTTCAGGATCAAAGTTAATTGCCTTTGTGTTAGGATATGCAAATTGCTAAATCGAAAATAAGAGGAGTTAAACACAGAAGTATGAAATCAAGCCAAATACCAGTGACAACAGCACATAACACACAGAGGAGGGTGGCACAAGTATACACCAGGGTTCATAGCCTCTGGAGGAAATGAATCTGTCACTCCACATTGATGTCTCTGTGTTTGCTGATACCCTGCATAGTACTGTAAATGCCAGTGAAGACAGGATAAACTGGCATACTACAGATGGCACGAAGCATCATAACTACATTTAGCATTTTCTAGGGCAGCTTTGCCAGAAGAGACAGCCCAGCTGCAGCCACCCATCAAAGATTTTCGCTGACTGACATGACACTTGCAGATGGATTTTTTGTGTAAGAATGTGCATCATTATATGCAAAATTACATTAATCTTTCATGCTTGTCTGTCCCTGGTGCTCACATAGTTCAAGGCTTTTCTCCTGTGTTCCTAAACATGGCTAAAATTATTAGTCTTGGTGTCTAAAACAATCATTCCATAGCTGTACCTGTTCCAACAGTATTTCTACAGACTATTCAAAGGGTGCTTACAAGAACTGAAAGCACCCCTATCTCTTCCTATTTATACAAACACACAAGTAAGTGTGTGGATGTAGTGAGTGTATATATCTTTTCTCCTAAAAAATAAGAAGGAAAACAAAATCAAAAATTGTATCAAAAATGATACAATTTTTACACCTCACACTAAAAAATTGTCTATATTGCCTATAACATCAAAATCCCCCATTCAGTACCAACAAAGCTCTAGTGCTTGGTGTTTTGAAAATTCTTAATTAAAAAACAGATTGTTTTGATTATAGGGAAGGCAGAAATTTATCATTTTGCTGCAGAAACAGCTATCACTATAATAACTTTTGGGAATTATATACAGAATTTACTTCCATGCAGGGCCTCTCTGGAATATCAAAGCACATTATATAAGCTACCATATTCAGCCTTGCATTACAAATGGGAACAATGCTTTTATCAATATCTGTAGGCAGTGTGAAAAGTGACCAATAAAAGTGTGCATCATGCAAAAATGCAGAAAGGTTCAAATATCTTACCATTGTTTTCTTCCCATGAAAACACTGAGTTGGTTACCAGGTTACATGCCTTTTTAAATGAACACGATGACATTTAGAAAGTTATGAGTACAGTCTAATTAAAATGGAACAGTAAATAAGATTTATTTTGTAACAGAAAACATGCTCAGTGCTTTCCTAATGTAATGTAAGTTATGCTTACTGTTACAGAATTAATTCACTCAAAAAAACAAGGACATGAAAATAAAGAGGGCTCAAGTCTACAGAGAAATCAATCAAGGCAGTAAAAATGACTAATGTTAGCCAGATTGAGAGCAAATCCATCCTCTTTGCGTCTAATAGCTTAAGTTTGGAAATTATGTAGAAGAACTGCTCAAGGCTTAAGACTGGGGAATTCCAAGAAATTTAAAATTTGATGAGAGAATGACAGAGGATCTGTTTTGACACATCATGACAAAGAGGCAGTGAAAAAATGAGGTTTTCAGGAAAAGCTTTGTGAAAACATATAGAGAATCATTCAAGTAGAAAAAAACTTAGAAAAATCCAACACAGACATAAAAATATGATGTCTAAAAAGTTTTCTGCAGGCTTGACAGCCTCCAGAGGGGCATGTATAAATCATTCTGATAGCTGGAAAAAAAGCTAAGTGTTTGAATATTTGGCACTGTTCCAATTCAGGGGGAAAAACAAACAAACAAAAAAACCTACTCAGTGTATTTTGAGAATAGGAAGAAAGCTTCTTTAATTGTTTGAGAAGGATCCAGATCTCATATTTATCAAAATTATTATCACAAAAATATTCTTCGATTTTTTTTACAGTTTCTAACACTTAATTTAGAAAGATTTTCTTTTTCAAGAATGCTTTGTTCTTAAGTGTCAGATAGCAGCATTGTGAAGGAAGGACACCAGAGGTGCACCTCATTTGAGCAGAGTCACAAATACTCCAAAAGCACTTTAACATCTTCTTCACATAGCAAACAAGAACCAAGGACTTGGCCTCTACACATACAAAAAGCAATATAAAATTAGTTCAGTGCTTCAAAATAGGGGATGCTTTCACCTAAACATACTGGCACTCTTGTCACAGACTAAAATCAATTGGACCGTAAGTGTTAATGATGACAGCTTTTTTTCATCCAGCATCAACACCAGTTATCTGTTGGTATTTACCTTATGGTAAGTTTAAACCAATGCTATTTATCCAACTCTCAAACATTCCTTTCTTTTGTGGTTCTGCCCTAAAAATAGGAGTTTGGGAAGGCTGTTATTGCCTAAAAGTCCAGGCTGTAAATGTGCATAAATGGAAGCAAAAGAGTCAAAACTAGGAAGAGAAGTCAGACAAGCTAAGATTCCATCAGGGTTTCCTTTCTTTATTTTGCTTTAAATATGTGTAAGATTTTGCAAGATACTAATGTATTTCTAAAATACTAGCTCCAGTTATCACCATTTGCCAGTACTTGCAGGTATCTCAACAGTGGAGTGAGCTTTTGTAGAACTCAATTTTTTAAAGAGTCACTGTTATTATCCTAGCAGCCATATCCCACCTGCAGCATTAAAAAACTGCCCAATTCTTAAAAGATGCCAATTTTAACTATTGTTATTGACCTTAGCTACAGTTAAAAGTACTGCTTCAGTTTAAATTTGCTAATTCACACTTTCTAGAGCTCTAAGCACTTCAGAGATTTGCTTACTGCATGTGACAAAAATAACTCAAAAACCCAGCAAAACACAATCTGCTCCATAATACCTTTGGTTATTTTTACTGAAATTATTGAAGTGCCATTGGGCACTTTTGGGAGGGAAAGCCATTTGGGAGGGAAAAAAAAAAAACCTCTACAAAATTTTACAGTAATTAGAAAAAGTTACTTCAGCACTCACTTATTTACATACATGTAAATTGATTGTAAGATTTATATATATCCTTGGGTAGAAAAGAATATTTCCACTCCAAATTTCTAAACACATAAGAAGTTTATTCCAAGAGGAGCTACAATGAAGAATAAGATCCGGAAAGCCTGATCAGAGAGGAAGCAACAGCTACCCATGTACAAGACAGGCTGAGGACAGATCTGTCTTTCAGCACTCCACAGTCAATCTTTGATGTTCTGAAGTGTTTTTGGTAACCTGAAATTTTTTTTATTTTACATGCACTAGAAGCCACTTCAGAGGTTTGAATTTGCTGTAAAATTTTTGTGATCAACAAATCTTAACTTCGCGTTAAATGAATTTTAAATATGTGTATATGGAAAAATCTAAATGTAAACTTTCTTCAGTGCAAAAATTGTACAAAAGCCTTCACAATTTCAGTACTTAATACACCTTCGTATGCCACCAGTTATGTAAATATTGGCCATGTTCCAAAACAGCAGGAACAGCAAGATGCACACTCCAACTTCACAAAATCCAAAACAAGTATGGGAGGAAAAAACCCAGTTCAATTTACTAGAAATAAAACGCTTGGTTTTATTAGTAATAGGGTACCAGTGGACAAGACTTTTACTCAGCGTCCACCACCACCTTTTTTTTTTATTTTTGGAACAATTCTTAATGATTTAGCTCTCTACCAGCATTGAAAACTGCATTGTAGTTTTCTCATTTTGCCTGTAGGAGGAGTGTTAGGCAGCTAATAAGCACAGCAGAATTTCAACATTGCCAAAATAACCTTATTTAAAGGATAGGCCACTAAACATTTTTCTGGCTCAACTGAGAAGTTTCCTATTAAATGTCAAAGACAAATAATTTAAAAATAAAAAACTAGAAGTGTTTTTATTCCACTAGTAAAAATGTTTTTGAAACCTCTACAAAGTACATTTGCAACTTGTTTTTTTTTTGTGACAAAAACAAGGCTAAAGTTCAGTTTCTAATATAACAGCATTATTAGTCTGTTCACACTATGATCCATGCCTTCCAGGTGGAAAAATATATCTGTAAGAATTAAAATTTATATAAAGCTGCTAGCATTCCCTCTCAGTTCAGGGTAGTTAAGAAATTATTGCTACAGAATTCTAATACAGACAATCTTTTTCAGATTTCTTTTAATGTGAATTTCTTCTAAGTTTCTTCTTTAATCTTCAATTGATTTTAAATTGCGGACTTAACAGTTAAAAATACATGGATACAGGGAATAAAATTAGCAATATAATTTTCATCTAACATTATTGCATTAGTATATTCTCATGGCTAAAACAGATTTTATCAGAATAATTGTTGGCCCACAACCTGAACTAGTTGTCATTTCATAAGAAATTTAAGGAACAACTGCAAAATGAGACCTCTTATAATTTGTGTAAGCTGAGACTGATTAATTTTCCAAGTAAATTACAACAGCCATAGGAAAATGACTGGATTACTAGTATTGATTGCTATAGGTGAAAAATACTGAATCAGTAACAGGATTACTGAAGCACTTTTTGACAAAATAAAAATATATTGTGTTGTATTAACTAGAGCTCCAAATGCAGTACTTGCAGTCAAAGGCAATTAGGATAAGCAATAAATTCAAATTGTCTTGCATGCTTAACTATTAGTTTCACAAAGGATTAAGCCATACTTCTGAAGCAACTTACCTGTGACATCAGTTTTTATGTCAGCAAGTTTAAAAAGAGGTGCAACTTTTTCATAATAGATGTGAGTGGCTTCTCTTTTGTGGCTGCTTGGATTAACAAACACTTTCAAGGATTTAGGTCTGTTCTGAAAGCCTAAAAAGAGAAGAAAACACTTAAGATTACACACATCTTGACTATTTTTACAGCTTAAACGGTTTTTTAATACCAGAACCTTTACAATACTTTGACAGGATAAGAAAATTACAGTCTAAAAAAAGTCTCGATTTCTTCTTGCATGTGCACTACTTATCTTTAAATTACAGTATTGATTAATTTTGTGTGTACAGCAAATAAACAGTTGCAGGAACCAGAAAAAAAGTTCCTATGGCATAGCCTAGTTAAACCCTGATTCAGGAGCAAGGTGAGTATGAAATTTAGGCACCAAAAAAGAAAAGAAACCCAAACATAAAAACATATCCTTGTTGGAATTTAGTATGACTGACTCCCAGCAGGCATACAGAACGTAACACCCAATAAAACGGACACCACAATCCAATAGTTTTCTTTTCTGAGAGTGGAAATCAAACAGTCCAAAGGAAATTTCCTCACTGTGAAAGAGGTCCAACCAACAGTTTGTAGAAGTAGGAAAGTGCAGTTTGTAGAAGTAGGAAAGTACAGTTTGTAGAAGCAGAGAAAGTATCAAAAATTCTGTTACCCAGATAGTGCGAGTTACACTTCTGCAAAACAGACATTAGGAGAAAACTGGAGGGATAAAAGCAAACATCACTATCTCACTTCAATGTTTTTGCATATGAGATGTAAAAATTTAACCCTAGGTGGCAATATAAAGTTTCAAAAGAAATCCTACGGAGGTAAAAGAAAATAGACTTTTCAGTTGGTGGAGGAAAAAACCCTAGATTTTTGAGGAAATGGTTAAATTTAATTTTTTAAGAAAAATTAATTCATTAAACCATTCTAAACCAGAAACTGTATTTATGATTATGTATATTGGGCTACTGTTGAAAAGCATATCAGAGTTAATACATAAATCCCAGCAAGATTTTTAAGAATTCACAGGATCAAAGTATTAAAATATTCTCTTTATGACTATTTGAATATCAATTTACCTTTTTAGAGAGATAAAACATTTCACTGACAGAAATACGTTTCACAAACGAGGCATTTGAGCAGAGATGGTACACTACTGAAGCTATTTTGTTTGTGCCAAATAATAGCCAACTGACATGAAAGGATGACCATGAGAGAAGTTATTACTTTATCATTGCTGGCGTGCACTGGACACGTTAGAACGCACCAAACTGAGTTTAATGAAAGCATATCCCGTAACAGCCAAAGATTAAACTTTCACACAATATATTGTGAAGCTTTTTTGAAGTGTTTTTGAATAATAATCTTTTAATTGTCTTTAAACAACATCTATATGAATGAATCAATGTCACTGACTACTGTGTGCAACTGATCCCAGTCTGCCAGCCTTTTGGGGCTCCCCTAACTGGTATTCTGTTATTGTTTTCCATGGCTGCTCCATTTGAAACGAGCCAGCAGCCTAAAGCAGGAAGGCCAACTGTTCCCCTAGTACTAACAAATGTGCTAATATGCACTAGTTTAAACTTGATCTATCAAGTGAATCAGTGAACCATGAAGGGTGGTGGGTCAATCAGGGTGTTCTGAAAACAAAGGCTCCTGGGGCAGCAGAGACGCTGTGCTCAGACATACATCTGTGCTGCTTTCAGGCCCCGGCCTCAGGAAAATGGGTTTATGTTACAAAAGTTAAGAGCCTGGAATCATGTCATTACCACCTACATTTATAAATACTTTATACAACATTAGGAATATTATACATGAGAAAAACTAACAATATGAGACCGAGTCGTTGATGTAACTATGGAGACACCACTGTTAATATTAACTAACCTAAGTTAATGTTTAACATTAATGGTTTAATTAAAACTTCATGCATGAAGTTTCAGGCTTTCATATCAAATCCCTGTGTGATAGATACTATGGAACAGTAGATAAAAATAAAATGTACTTTGTGCTTTTTTTGCTACTTTATCATTTATTCTTAACCACATTTAGTGTCTCTTGTTAATTTAGAGAGTTTTTAAGTAAAGCTTTTTCAAATCAACTGCTAGTAAGCCTTGTTAAAAAAAAGAATGAGCATTGACAACTGTACATTTTGTCTAATTTTTGAGCCTGCCCAAACACTTTCAGAACCACTGTGTATTTGCATGTGCAGAGGATTTCAGATGAAACAGTGAATTCTATTGACACAGTGTGTCCCCACACGCCATGCCCCTAAGTCCTGTACAAAAAGATGTGGTGTATAAATGGAAATCACTGAGAGTGAGGTGTGCACCAGGGCTGACACAAGGTAACAGCACACTGGACCCTGTCTGAGCTGCCCTTTGGGGCCTTACAGGAGCCAGCCCAGAGCCAAGGCTCCAGAGGTGCATGAAGATGGCAGTGGCTATCTTACAGCAGTTTAACAAACATGTGATGTACAGATCACATTTCAGGAACACTCTATCAGTGAGCCAGCTCTTCAGATCTAGCTGGCATGCACTGGAACAGCAGCAACAGCAGGCAGAAAATAAGAACTTGCTTAAGTATGGGAAGATACATACATTTTGTTACCCTGTCACATACACACTCAGGAAGAACCATAACAGCAGTCACTGTAACTAAATTCTAAACACTTGTATCTGTGTGTGCTCACTTACATGGTAACAGGCTTCATAAAAAATTACAGCTCAGTTAAACTTTAAATTGAAGTACTCTGAACACAAAGACAAAGCAACACAGGACACTCACTGTGAAGATAATAAAAATGAACAGGCAAAAACCATGTATGAAACATTCATGCCAGACACAAATCACACTGTAAAAAGGAAACTGTGTACATGAAACTTCAGAAAAAACAAAATCTTCATTAGAAACCTCCAGATAAACTTTGGCTCATATTATCACCAATAAACTTGCTATTGTTGTTCCTTAATTAATGTACATGCATAAAACATAAAAACTTGTGAAAGAGTAAGGTAAACAAGTAGAAATTGCATTTATCTGCAGAGGAAACACACCTGTCAGTAACATGTACTCCCATTTGTCAGAATGTCTAAATATTATTGACCAAATAAATATATATTCGACTTTGATAAATCACCTGCTTTTAATTTGATCCAGCTCAAAACCAATAAAAAACTCCTTCAAGTAAATAATGCAGCAGTTAATGAAAAAATACTTTGTGACCAGACAGACTGGGGGGAGGAGGGAGGGGGGGGGAAGTAATTTTTACTATTTCAGAAAGATAAAACCAGAAGCAGCCAATTTGAGTTCATTAACAACGACTCCAGCACTATTACCAAAAAAAAAAACAAGGCAGCAGCAAAAACTATGAAAATCCATGACTGTTTCACACAGAAATACCAGCCACCGAGAATTGTATAGTTTTAGTTCAGACTTGGAATATAGACATCACAGCAACTGGTATGATGAGGGGTTTCATTTGGTTATTTTTATCTCTCTGAGTCCTGTTTATGCCTGAAGTAGAAGGCAAGGAGAAAAAAAATTACTGATCAGAGATCCAAAAAAAAAAATCTGCACAAGGTCTGAGCTTCTGAAGAAGCAAGAACTTGAAACAGCATTGCACAGAACACTTTTTTTTGGGTTCAGGTGGCTTCCAATTACAAAGCTATAAAATAGAGACTGTACCTTGAGGTCAAGGCAACCTGAGCTAGAGATACTGCAGCTTTTTTTTCTGTGAACATATGGTATCACTGCTCCTGATAGATGGAGAGTAATCTAGGAACAAAACAGACATTTGCTCCTTATGCAAATGTCCTTGCCTTTATGGGTAGCTGGAGATCTACAGGAATCCTGGCACTTCTGCAGATTGAGATATTTCATGATAAAGTCTTTCAGAAGGGGAAAAGGGAAGGCACTTTTTAATACACATCTTCATTGGGAAAAGCCAAAGCATACTGTAAACAAACAATGCAAGAATGCACCATTAATAACTCATGTTGTTTCTTTAATATCTGCTTGTGAAACTTTAGTAGAAGCACACCCTAAATTCTTATTCTAAGTGTTGTTACAAACACTACAGATGTCCAAGATTTGAATTCTGTAATCTGGCTCAACAATTCAGCTGGAGTTCTAATAGTGTGTCACAAGATAGACGGCTTGTCTTCTAATAAAGAAGTAAATAAGCAAATTTGTAATAAACAAACTCATGTGCTATAATCTAAAACAGAGGTACCCTTTGGAGTTAAATCAGAGTTTGGCATTGGGGAAGGGATGTAATTTTGCTTATTTAAATCAAAAGAGTGCTACATTCTGTGCCTTTCAAATATAAACTACATTGAAAGGCTTGGATTTCTTGGGGGGCTCTTTTCCCTATACGGTGAATATTTTTTTCTTAATTTTGATAGCACTTCCATAAAATAAAAAAATAAAAAACCCTAACCAACCAACTAGCCCTACAACTGGTTAAACAAAGCATCCTGAAATTGGCATCAGCCTAGGCAAACACAGAAAGATATTTTTAAAGTAAAGAACTACATCCCATCACTATTGTCAATAAATTTTGTATCAAATTATGCAGCAAGAGTCCTACAGAACCTTAAGAGCACTGCCACCGGTGAATTTATGAAGATAAGGAAAGTCTCTCCCATTAGGCTCCTAAAGAATAGGAAGTCTCAAGTGGGATTTCCTAAACCATTACCAGAAAGTTCCTGAAGAGTTCCCAGAAGTGCAACTACTGTAGTACCACCAGGTGTGATGCAATTTCAAGTGAAAACATCAACAAAATGTTATTTCTTTCAGAAGCAGATTTCCCAGAAGACTCTTCAGTCAGAATAAAGAAAACTACTTATTTTCAGTAACTTCCAAAAGTCTTCCAAAATTAACATCAATTTGTTTTATTTTTACAGATAGATTAGTCTATTATTGTCACTTTCCTAGATTTCACACTTGACCATGTAAAACTTCCGTAGTAAACATTTGCCAGAAACAAGATTCATATCTGTGTCTTAATTTCCACAGGCGAGATGTTTCTAAGCTTCAGTCAGCCTCACTTATTGCCAGAAGAAATAAATATGACATCAACCTCAATTAAATGCTTACCATTCAAAATTTCCTTCAGATGTCTAAACCATGACTGACAATGATCTTCACTTAAGTTATTTAAATGGATAGCACAGTCTGTAAGCTTATTCTCTTCTTTATTCAAGCATTTAAAAATTGTGATACCCAGCAAAGTACCACCTTTTTTCTGCCCCGCAAAACGACGACGTTTCAGTTTTACTGAAAATACATCTTTCATTTCAATAATCTCCTCTTGAGCCTGTAAAGCCAAACTGGAATCACCTGTAAGGGGAAAAAATAAAAAGAAAAGCATTACTAATGTGATTGGGAGTAAGAACTAAAGGTATTGTTAGGGCTTCATCTCTAGGTTCACTCCTTGCATCTGTTCATGCTTGCATTGAAACTTATGGTGTATCATTTCCCTCAATCACTGGGCTTTTATTTTACCAACTTTGTTATGTATCCAGCTGTACAAACAAAACAATTTCAAAGAGGTTATTTACTCAGCTTTCTGGTGTTCCAAAAAATTAATAAAATTTCAATCTAAGAAACGCCCTTTTTGAAATCGCATTCAAAAAGCAAATTCTTTATTTTATTCGCCTAAATCATAGCAATCATAGCAGTCATACTTGTAAATCATAGATCAGAAAGTGTGCTGTGACCCAAGCTGACTATATGCTCACTGTATTTTTTTGTTTGATACAAGCATTACCTTTTGTATTTACATCAGAAACAAATCAGAAAGCAGTTAAGCAAAAATAGACAAATAAACTAAAACTGTGTTACCCATCTTTACTTTAATTTTTGATTTATGAATTCAGTTTAGAAGACAAGAAAAACAGTATCAAAAAAATGCTTGTGACAGCTCGAGACCCTCATCCCAGGGGAGATTTGTGTCAGGCTAAGGGAAAGTTTTGTTATCTTGGGGCTGTTATTTACACGGATGCTGTGGCTGCAGATGCTACCACTTCATTTCCAAGTGCCTTTTGGAGATGTATCAACTGAGTCACTATGGTACAGGCTCCTCCCTTTTCTGCTCTCTTGGGCTGCATTCTGATTCCTCAAAACCAAAGTCAAATACACAAACTGAAGGAAAAATGTCACCGTTCCTGTAGATATCAGATTCTTTGGACACAGAAATTTTTCCCTGCTTTCTTTGTAATTACAGCAGATCTGATACAGCACACCAATAAAGGTCCCTTTGCAGCCCAAGGCAAGAAATGCTAGGAACCAGAAAACTCCCCCAGATCTAGCAACAACTCTGGTTTCTCTGTAACAAAAACTGTAGCAGATTATGTTTGATGAATATTGATCCATGCTGTACTGGAGTGTTGGGATAACCTATTTTAATTGTCATCCAGGGAAAGATGGACAGCACCCCCTACCTCATTACACCACATGAAGCTGAGGGTTTCAGAAAGTCATATACTTTTTCTGGGCAAGAAAAAGATGACTTTGTCAGTTCCTGTAACAGTTTGATACTGGCATTTCTCAACATCATTTCTGGAAGGAGACCATGCAGTGATCATCCCTCTGTCCAGGAATCCTGGATGACTTCTCCTCAGCCCTGCTAACACAGCTGAAACTCAAGTCAATATGACTTCTCCTCACAGTTCTCAACCAATTCATTTTTTCCTGTTCTGTACCAAATAACCTGGGACAAATAGAAGCATGACCTTGTTATACTTCCCACATATTTTTCCCAACTTGTTATACTTTATCATCCTAATATCTCCATAAATCAGCTACTAAGGTGTAAAACTGGACTGAAATCATTCCACTCCTAGCAGGAATACTGTGACAAGTAAATGTTGGTGTGCATTGAGATAGTACACAGGAAATTGTAGTGCATATTTTCAGAACTACACAGCAAATAAACAGGAGAAAATTCACCTAAATAATTTAAAAAAAAAAAAAAAGAACAAAAATCCTGAAGTACTGTAACAACTGCTGTAAAAGCATTTTCATTCAATGTATCCTTTAAAAATGAGGGAACTGAGAGAGAAAAAAATGATTCCGTTTGAACTATGATTTTACACAAACTCAAAGTGGACATTGTACAAACAAACTTGGTACTAACATTACCAAACCCAAGATCTTCACTTCTGTCAAAATTTGTACTGCTTTTCTAAAACATTTAAAGGTAAATAGTCTTTGTAGGCCTGAAATAAAAAAACTGACTGGTGATGTCTCAAATTACCTAGAACTACATAGTTTAATACCTACATTAAAGACTTGTTTTAACTTTTAAAACAGAATTTTTGAGGAGTCTCAGGTTTTTCCACAACATCTCACTGTCAGACATACAGTACACTGAAAATGCCAGCACACAACCTCAATGTTTTAGGAAAAGGAAATATAACCACAACCATTCTGCAGCAACTGAGCTGCAACATTCATTTCCCCAGACCAATACAAATATTCTAAGTGGGCTTGCCTTTAAAAAACTTTTAAATAAATCATACTTTAAAATAAATAATATTTTGGATTTCACTCTTAGTTTTGCTGAGGATGTCATGAGCTCTATTATGCCAATGTTATGGATGTGCACCACATATGTTACAAACATTAGCCTATTTATCCTGCACAAGTCAAGGAAAATGAAGGCCTGATAAAACACTTTGTATTGCCCACTAACTTTCATAAAATGACATTTAGACTTAAGCCAGGTAAGATCTACATTTTCTTCTCATTGCTATTTCAGCCAGTTACTTACTCGTTTGTGAATCTTCCTCTTACTCTGTATTTATCAAATTGTTATGTTGCTCAGATGCATATCAAAACTTTTGATATTTAAAATAAAACATTCTTACTAGGCAGCACTAGACTTTCAAAATCACTATCTGACTTTGTTGGTTTTACAGGAATACATTTCCAGATGGAAAATGATATAAACCCTAGGAATGCTGAATTGTAAAAAACCATTATCCTCGAGTTTTAGTTTCTAGAGGAAATGTTGAATTAGCTAGTAGGATTAGGACAGCCCATTTTTACTAAAGTTGTAAAGAAAGTAAAGAAATCAGCATAAAATCCCAGGCATAATGTATTCTATATATTCTATATTCATTTTCTCTCCTTACTCATTCACCCTCTCTTCTTCATTCCTTCCCTCCTTAGAAAATAGGACCATTGCAAATGCAGTAAAATTTTACAAAACAACTCAGATAAAATTTAAGTAGTGAGCCGTATTTATAAAATATTTCTAGAATGAGAAAACAGCCAAGCTTACTTTTGCAATAAAGTATATATTGGATTAAACACTTTTTTAAACTTTGAAAACCGTACTGGCTCGTTAGTATCATATTGGTTATTGCGAGCAGTTTCAGGACATTAACTGTCCTCTCACATTACTTAGAAAGATATTGGGTACCATCTGTTCTTTCAAGAGATTTAAGTGTACATCTATTAGATATCATGCTATTTATTTAATTCAGTACCCACTTCCCATTGTTGTATCTTCTGAAAAAAAAAGTCAATTTAATTACAAGGAATAAAAAGATAATCTCTTCTACCAGGCTGCCCTGTCATCATGAAAGCAGAGAAGGAACCTGTATAAAGTAGGTTACAGGCGTTAAGGAAGAGCAAAACTAACAGCACTTAACGTTTAACGAAGATCTAACAAAACCAGAATATACGGCACTTAAAAAAAAAGTTACTATAAGCCAAGGGCTTGTCTGAATCAATCTCAGCACATCTGTCTGATGTAGAGCGTAAACAGGATTAGAATGGGATTTATCTGCTTGACGCTAATTGTACTCACAGTTTCTGCACATGTCCACTTTTTTTTTTTTTTTTCCAAATACAGCATGAAAAAAAGAAAAACCTGCCTGGATAGATGAATTTCTAGGAAGTTTTATGCCCCTATTTATCATTTCACTAATTTCAAGCAATGAGACTATCATAGCTTTTTCCTATTTATGGTAGTCAAATCTCTTATTTTACAAAAGATTATGTCTAAATCAACCATACTGAGCTTAATCAAAAGATGAGTAACTAATACACTCAAATAGAGTTTAAAATTTGGTTTGTAAATAGTAAACTAGATTTTAATTAGTTAAGAATGTTAAACTAGACTTTAAACAAAAAGACTACCTCATGTTTACAGCAAAATTGATGAACATATACACAAAGGAAAAAAAAGGCAGTACTACAGAAAAATAGAACAGTTTTAAAGAAAACTTGGCATTTAAATATAAACACCAACACTTCAGCAAGGAAACACTTTTTGGATTGTTATCCTACCACAGAGGCCTAACATCTAGATGTGGTACTTAAGGATTTGATTTCCATAACAAATATCTGGAGTAGATGGAAAATATCAGAAAACACACATGAAATATGACTATCATTCAAGTGCAAGAATTGGACACAAAGCAAAGAGTGTTATACTCCCTTGGTCACAAAGGCTTCCTATCACCTTTGGCAAGATACCTAGCCCTCCTGACTATAATGAATAAATAAATCTTTTGCACATTTTAAGCTCTCTGCCCCACTACGTTCTCAAAATTTACTTCTTTAATAGTTGATATAGCTGAGTGCAGCGTAACTTAACAGAAATAATTTAAAAATTTAAAAAATCATCAAGACCATACCAAAGAAAATTCAGTGATTGGTACTTATTAAAGAAGTGCTTTATAATAAAACACTTATTTATTATAAAATTGATCACAGACCATGCTACATTGTATGAACACTACTTTCAAAATAACCATTCGGGACGTACAATAAAACATAACTATATTAATATAAACCCAAAAATAAAATAAATATAATTAAAAATTAAATTTTTTTTGACAGTATATCTACAAATCTATGTTTAGGAATATTTAATATGATGTCTAATGCATATAAACCAGTACCTATTAGCCCAGCAGTTACTAAGCCCATTTTTCCCTCACTGTAAATCAGCAAAGCACAGTAAGCAGCATGCAGCTGATAGCTGATTCATAAAACCTCTACAGTTTTCAGCTACTTATTGATTAAGAAGGGCCGACAGTGAGAGAAGCAGATATGATCGTTCTTGCCAGAAAAGCCAAGAAAAACTGTAATGCTTTTCTGGCTATTTAGCACTTATTTAAGGACTCTAAACATGAGACAGAAAAGCTATTTCAAAACACATGAATTTTGGATGATTTCTTATTTCAAAAAGATAGGTCATACAACACTTCTGGCAAAATTTGGTGCTATGCCTCTTAATCTCTTCTGCAAGCAGAGAAAGAAAAATTCCAGTTTCTGTTTGCCAAAAGCATCAAACAGCAAGCTGAGGAGTAGGTGGTACAGCCAGGGCCAGGCTGGGCAGGGGCTGGTTTTTGTTTGAAGATTAGTCTCACATTACTCTAGTCCTTTAAAAGGTGTTACAGGAGAAGTTTAACGCAAGCAAGGTCCTAATCTAGAAACACATTTCTCACACTGCGTGCAATGACCTGCCTGGGAGCAGGAAGGAGCTCAGAGAGTACTACAAGGGACTGAAGAGATGCATCTCAGTTTCTGCAGAGCTGGAGAGAAAAGCAGGGTGCAACGACTCACTTCACCTTTTAATGGCAGCTATTCACTTGCAGCAGCAGCTGTATTCCTTCAGGGCAGAAAACTGAGCTTAAAAACATCTGACAGGAATACAGCCCACTTTCATTCTCCTTCTCTAGAGAATCTTAGGGAGAAGTGATGTATTCTGCCCAGCAAATGCAATCCCTGCCTGCTAATCCCTCTCTCAATACAGACACCAACCCTCGACTCACCTGCCATGACTGTGCAGTCCAGCCCTTTTCCTGAAGTCTGGCTCTGGGAAAAACCCAGCTGAGTCAAAGCAACTCCCTAAAGTAACAGAGATCACCCACTTTGCTTTTCCCCCGGTTTAGTCTTCTGACAAGTTGTTTAGTGTAATCAGTTCAACACAGTATAAAACTAGAGATGCTCCAAAGTGCTAAGAAAATTCACAGCAGAGAAGAAGGAAGAACTGGGACCATGTACTTTGATCAGCAGGAAGTCAACATGGCTTGAGCCAATCTGCTGTGCATTTTCACTTCCAATTTCTAACTCCCCAAAGAGCACACAAATCAACAAGAGTCAGCAAGAACTGGAAAAGATGTACAATGGTTTCTCTTAATTCTTTAGAGCTCTAGTTATATCTTATAGATTTTTAAAAATAAATTATAAGTCTCAGAATAAAATTCCACTTTACAAAACAATAATGAGACATTCAGTTATGTTTCACTGGACAAGCAGTTATTCACTATTCTAGTTTAAAGAAGCCATCTTATTTTAAACTACTATCACAGATAGCTACCTGTAAAAAGAATATTTTAATGAAGAATAATGGACATATTTAAAAATAAAATTCCAGAACAAATTTGTATTTCAGGTCTTAATTTTTCAACACAATACTAGCCAAAAACCCAAGTAATTTTCCAATGCAAATCTTGATCACAGGATAAAGGCTTATGTTACCTAAGAGAATAATTTCACTTGTTTCTAAACAATTTTACTATATTCACAGCATGGGTAAATCCATCTAAAACTGTAGCCTCCTACCTTTCATCTTCCCCTCCTGTCTCTCACCACTTTTAAAATGGTTCTTTCCCCCAGGACACCAGAGCCAGCTGATCCAGCCCCTGTTCTCCACCATATCTGTTAAAAACTAATCCTCAAGCTTCTGAACATCCCCACCAAACCAAGGGGGCTGCTGCACATACAGCCCCTGTGCACAGCATCCTATCACAGCATCTGAAAGAAGGGCAGCTTTAGGGAACATTTGGAGTAGTCCTTGAAGTCCTGAGTTGGACCAGACTCAAGCACTTAAAATTTTGTTTAAGTTTCACTACAGCTTTAAAAGATGGCAGTAGGCAAACTTCTGAAAAGAACAACCATCACCAAACTACTTAGTTCTGGTGGACCAAAAGAAAAGAGGATCCCATACTGTAAGAGCACAGTTTAGTACAGCTCAGAGGCTGGTTTTGCTGGAGCTGAGGCCCTGTGGAGAAGGGCCAGGCTTGGGGACTTGCCCTCTGAGCAGGACCAGATCTCAGAGTGATGCTCATACACAGCATCCTGGCTCTGCTTGATGCCCAGCAGGCCATGGAAAAGGCCTTTCCTCTCGTAATGAGGCTCATCAGACATCTATCCATCAAGCCTTCATTAGTGTCCTCATTCAGCTCTCACATAGAGCAGTGAAGTACCTTGCTTATTAACTACAGGCTATTGGCAGAATTTCATTAGAAAAACACACTGACATGGGCACTTTGAAAAGAAGTCAAATAGCTTATTGAATAAATACCTCTGCAAAAAAGTGTGAATGAAGCTTTAGCAGAAGGCCTAACGCTGTTCCAGAGAAAAAGCTTCGCCTTAAGGAAGAGTTTCCACTCCATTCTACAAGAAAGAATTTGAGGGAGATGATGAATTTAAAAACAGCATAAAGATCTATTGGGAATAATGCTAGAACAACAAGGTAAGCTGAAAGGAATCAAGGACTGATTCCCATCCTGAAGCATTTGAGAGAATGCAAGAAGCAAAGGCTTTGCTTTTAATAATTACATTTCTTATTAACACCACTGCAAGAAAGAGGTCACTGGAAATATACTATAGAAAGCTCTACATTTTATATTAAGAATATGGCCCACATACTGCCTAATTTCATATGATTTCACAAGTAGCTGCAAACCTTTCATTTAGTGGCTGAAACTTCGAGGCTTTCCAGTTAGGAAGTAAGAGGACTTATGTAAGAAACTTCAGAGTAACAACAAGGTAAAAAGTGCCACTGATTGCCATCATTTCCCAAAACCTCTGCAAACATATGGTCTTACACAGACCCATACACCCATCATAAAATGGAATTTATTTTGAAAGAGATTTCTGAAATGAACAGAAGACTGGTATCTAGTAGCCTACAGGGTTTATTAGAATGGGCTAGCAGAGCTGAAATGTACTAAAGAATCCCCAAAGAGGAAACATGAGCCTAATTTTACATTTCCTCAAAGACATCTCACACTTACACAGTGTTTTGTACCTACTAATTTATGTTACAATCACAGCAATTACTTCTGTCATTTCAGAAAATAAGGGGAAGTGGGGAAACAAATGACCTCTTATGGCCACATGACAATACTGAGTTTGATCAATACAAGTCAATAATTACTTTTACTTGGAGTCTTACTTTCACCAGATCTGCCTCAGCCTCAAATACAGATTTAGAAACCATCCATACTGCTAAATACCAGTGTTTTAGGGAATTCATTATGTCTCAAATATCTGAATTTTAGTCTCTTTAGTCTCTTCTGGAAAACGTTTCCAAGAAACATTTTCTTCAGGAAAAACGTAACAAGCAGCCCATTCTAAACACAAGTCAATATCCTCTGTAAACTGTTGACAATTCATGTACCCTAGCAAGTCATGCTTTTGGTTATCAAAGCATAGCTCTCAGCTGCTAGATGAGCTCACCCATGAACTTCTACATGTTTGGCTTTATCCTCACTGATCTCTGTCTATTTTTTTTGGTCAGAGACTTATGAAGGAAACTCTGCCATTTATGAAGGAAACTTTGTATCATTGTATCTGCATCTCCTGCACTAGCCCAAGGGCAAGGGATGGCAATAGCACCAAGGGAATCCTCTGACAAGCATAAAACCCTTCCCTCACCCCAACGCTCAGTTGCCACTTAGGAACAGGAAGAATGCAGGCTACACCACTTTGCCTGCAGGGGTGAATGAATCCTATTTTGTTCATGTACACTATACTTGTAGAAAACTTGAAAGAAAAGCACCAAAACCACCCCAGAATTTTATTAGATGATCTCTATAATATAGATTCCCCCCACCCCCCTCCTTTCTCCTTATGGACACTGTTCATGTTTCTGTGACTTTGTAAAATATTCTGTCATATTAAAAATATAGTTTATATTACATGATAGATGTACAATACAAAATTTACTTAGAACACAACACCAAATTTAAGGTATTCTCAGTCAATTGTCCAATATACAAATTAGCACTTCATATAAAGATAAGGCTTACAAAATGCAACACTCCAAAAACTTTCTGGTATTACAATTATTTTTATTATATAGAATTGACTCCATTTGCAATGATGCATAATTCTGTTACTGAGGAAATTACATTCTCAGACTGTCATCAATTTTAAATATTTTTTTTAGCTTAACACTATGACATAGCTCTCACAAAAGATTTGATACCAATATGATGTGACACAACTGAACCAAACCTTAATTTCACTCACAGTGAGAAATCACAGGATTAAGTAACACTGTGCAGTCTTTTAGAAAAGTTTATTGCTTCCAGATGGATGCAAGTTTCCTTTCAGCACTGATTGTATCTTCTGTACACAGGGTGCCAATGTTACTATAAATATAGTCAAAAGCAGTTATAAAGATAAATTATTAAAATATTGACATAAACAAGCCCATGCAATAGCTCCTGTCTGCACAAAGTAAGGACAGCTACATTAGAGCGCTGCCTGTCTCACAAATGTCCAATACAACAACACGCGCACCCTTTGTAGAAATTACAACCCGTACATGAACAGGCACAAATTTCCAAGGTATCCATAAAACGATTCCTCATTCCAACTGCGTGCTCTTTGCCCCATGTTGTGTAGTGCCATGTGTTTCCCTGCGTGGTGCCCACCACCAGGACTCCCACCTGTGCCCGTGTGTCTGCACCGAGCTCAGGCTCCGCTCACTTCACTGAGCACCAGAACTGCTGCACACGCACTGCCACACACCCGTGTGCAACGGAAACTGTAAATAACAAATATCTCTGAGCTAATTTACATTTTGGTCCGCTGCATCAGACACTTGTAAAGTCTATCAACAGGTCTACAAAGTGTTTAGCAGAAAAAAATAATTCTAGGGAATATCTGATTAGTCTATAAAAAATTATATATAATGCTATTTTGAAAATTAAAATACACTCAAAATTATCAGGTGAAGCCCTCAGAGTTGTTTAGTATTTTATGTTGCTATACCATTCAGAAATTACATTAATACATGGTAATGAGTCATTTAAAATATTGTTTGAAATTTTAATGAGATTCTCAAAAATCTGGAGATGTCCATTTTGAATTCTGACATAACCAGTGCATAAAGTAGGATAAGTTAATGCATTTCAGAGAACATGCAGAATTCATAAAATGCTTTATGAATAAAACGTCAACATTGAGTACCATGAAATTCAAAATTAAGTATAGAGATAACTTTCACTTTTACATCAAACTACCTTAGTATACTAAGTATATACACAGAAACTTACCTATTTTTGGACTGCTTCAAAACAGAGCCATTTGTCCAAAAAACCCTCCAAAAACACCCAGCCCAAAATGCTCCACAATGTCTGCTTTGCATCCTGGCATGCACCAACAACTCCAAACAAACCTCTCCAATGCACTTCAAGCAAGTTCTTTGGCACCTACCACCAACTTATCTCCAGTATGGTAACTGCATGTACACATCACATTTATGTATCCATTCCTAATCCTGGTACTAAGGACTAAAATCAAACAGAAAGATTACTGATCAACATTAAAAAAAAAAAAAGCCAGTTTCTGATCACTGTTGAATAAACACATCAGATGACAAAGATGCACTTCAAATCTTCCATAATACACACAAATTTTTACTTCCCCAAACTTCTAAATGCTAGCATTACACCAATATGCACAGGGATTACCACTATGAGGCTGAAGTAAGTATCTTACTTGCAGATCCTATGAATTTTACTCACAGCATCACAATCCTGCATATAATCAGAGCACCCACACAGCAACAGAGAGATTCATCTTCAAACTCTTCAGCATGCACTTGCACAGTTACTGTTACTATTCCATGCAAATTTTCCTCTATCACAATATTAAACCTATTTTTCTCATTTAAAAGTAAATTTACCAAATATTAGTTTTTACACATATCCAGCTGCACATTACAAATCATACAATAATCTTTGACTTAGCCATAAAGTGAATTAGTGCAAGAAAACTACCACCACCTGTGTTCAAGAAATAATCAGTATTGATATCTTGGCATACATCTTTAAGCTGCTGACATAAATGGAAATGGATGTTTTATATAAAGGGTTTTCTTCTGTGAACATCAGAAATCTTCTCAAATATATTTATGGGAAAATATCAGCAAAGCATACTGAGTTTACACTTTTTCCTCATTTTAAAGTTGATCAAACTAAACCATTTGTAATTGTTTCAGACTCTTATCCTATACTCCACAACAAAAATAAATATATAAAAAAACCCCAAGACTATAATAATTAGAAGCATTCATATGAACAATATTTTCAAGGGAATTATAGCTAAGAAATTCAGGTTTCCTATACAGTCTGCTACTGCACTGTAATTCTTAACCAACATTTAATAAAATTAACCCCTTGGTATTTTGTCAGTCAAAGAACATACTTTCTTTAAAATGCATTGTTCCACCAATAAAAGTAAGTACCTTGCAAATGGAAGGCTAGACAAACTGAAGTTCAAATTTTATCATTAAATCTTGCTTGGCACTGCAGACACTGGGGGAATTGCAGACTTGTGATGTGTGCGCTTTTACTCAAAATATCATTTAAATATAATTTAACTGGTTTCTGGTATGTAAGACCAGCAATACCAGGACAGAGCAAACGTCCATCTGTCCCAGTATCTTATATCAAACCATAGCCATAAGCAGATGCTAAGAGAAGAGAAGGAATAAAGGAAGCATTTATTCTGTTTCCCACTAGTACTTTTCCATTCCCCACCTGTTTTCATTTGGGACACCCTGAACTGACTGTGGTTTCTACACATTTAACAGCAGTAAAATGAGGCCTTCCATCTCCACCTTAATCCAGAAAATCTTTTAGCATTAACAATCCTTTGGCAGTAAGTTTTACAGTTCTCTTAGCTATTCATTTGGTTTCCAGCCTGGTTCTGCTCAGCCTTACTAGAAGCACCTTATTTCTTATGTTGCAAAACTGCCATCTACTTGGTCCAGGCCCCATCTCAAGTACCTTCCTTCCATACCAAAAAGTGCCAGCCTAGTCTGCCACTCACATCCAGAAGCCATTATGTACCTTTAACCCTTGTCACCCCTTGAACCCTCTCCAGCCCCACACTGCCTTTGCTGAGAACACCAGAACTGCACACAGTATCCAAGGGCTGCTTAAATAACTGCTGGTTTATAGAGCATACAAACATCTGCTTTAGTCTCTACTTATGTTCTAATTATCCTTAATGTAATAATCCTAACAACTGTTTAAGTGACAGATGACATTTTCCACATGATAAACCTATAATCATACACATTAGGAATGGTATAACTACAGCTCCTGATCTTTATTCCAAGCTGATGACATTCAAGTAAGAGATCGATAAAATACACTGTGAGTAATTATTCCCACTCTTGGACTCACTGTCCTGTTGCCTTGTCAAATCTTTAAAACTGCCATGGCTTTGAAGTTGTGCTGTAGGAAAGAACTTACTTTATTGCTCTGCTCTCACAGAAAATTAATATTGCTAAATGCTGATGAAGAAAACAGTATCTGCTTTAAGCAAGACAAGCATTCATATACATCTAAATCATTGTAAGTTCAGTACTGAATTTCTGTGTGTACCTTCCCCAAACAGTTTCCACAAAACAAGTGAGACCTAGGGACAAAATTTCAAAATCACCACCTGCTCGTTTCCATCATATTTTAAATAATTAACTACTCAGCAAATGGAAATCCTAAAAAAAAAAAAAAAAAAAAGCTCCTATTTAATTTTAATTTGTACTACAGTTAAAAAAAGAAACAAACATTGATCAGGTACTCTTTTTTCTGCTAAGCATTGTTTTCCAAACCAACTCCTAGCCCTGTTTAATGAGTGTGTTGCAGTCAAGTGACCAAGAAACATTACATTTGACATTAAATACTCAGAGTATTCTTTTTCCTTAAATAAAAACAATACAAAATTAAAAACAGACATCTGTATTACAATCTTTTCCCATTCATGGTAATATACAAAACAGTTAGGTTTACCAGACAATGTCAGCTGCAGAATCCACTGAATGAAATCACAAATCTGTTCAAAGTTTGATGTTGACATGAGTTACCACCATCTACACCCATCTAACTGTTAGTGTATTATTCACTGGCACTATGATAATTTTGATCCCTAGCTAATCATCTCACTCCAAGTTAAATTACATAGATGTGACAGAGCAGGCCTTTGGGAAACCCAAAACCATCCGAGTGTGAAATCTTTCAGTACCTTTCTTGACAGAGCATTTTGACAAGTCTCCAAAAGGCCATGCAACAAACAGGAGAGCAGGGAGAGGACTTGGACAGGAGCAATCTCATTTTCAACCATCTTCAGAACAGTCAACAGATCAGCCAGGCAAAAATGTACTATTTTCACACAGAAACCCAGCAAGTCATCTTGAATTTTTTCCTATTTATTGTTAGCAATTTATTTACAAGAATTTTCACTCCTTAGAAATACAAAGGCTTTTTTAAAAAAGCCATTTTCATATGTTATTTTTAAGTGATAATATTTATTCTACGTCTACAGTGCTGTGCTAAAATAATGCAGAAAAATATAACTACAAGACAATTTTTAAACTTTTGTCAAATGACAGGAGGGTGCTATAACAATGAGCACTTAATTACCCAAACTCAGATCAGTATGTGCAAAACAGCATTATATTTAGTCATAAGGATTTATTGCTGTTACCCTTAACTTGATCATTCACATGTCAAATTTTGTTTTTCCAAGACTGTCTGCACTGTGTAAAGATCTGTTTCCAGGATACCTATAATTGTGCAGTACATAACATCTGTTGCCTTGCATTTTCAGAGCCTCACAAAGAATACTTTCCTATATTCACTTGAGTGTATGGACTGGCAGAACAGATATATTGTCACAGTTCAAATAAACTGACAACTACAGCAACTATTCAGTACTGAAAAGCATCCACCTAACTACCATCTGACATTGCTCAAGCAGGCAAAAGCAGGGAAATTCAGAGTTCAGCACTGAATTCTCTTAATGAACTGACCATTTGTTTAAACTTGCAACAGACAGGTGAGAAATAGCCACATGCTAAAGAACTGGGAGTTACAGCAAGTCATTGAAAAAACTGTTGTCAGTGATTTAGTATATTCCTGTGACAACTAAGTGAGAAATTGGGGAAGGAGGAAGTTCCTCTAGCTCTTAAACATAAGTGAATTGTGTTTCATCAAATCCCTTACAGGTATGCTACCAGACATCAAGTCTCACACAAAAATTCAGGATTACAATTTTTTTTATAACACCTGGTTTCACTGCTCAAATCTGCTCTTCAACTAAAGGGGGAAGGGTTCCTGAATTGCAGGACAAGAGTTCCAAAACTACTGCCCTAGTGAGACTTACCATCCACACTTTTAGTCCACAGACACCAGTATTTTTGAAACAACCTGAACAATCGAAAGGAAGGCGTTCTAGTCACTTATTTCAAGTCAGCAATTTTAAAAGTTTTTTTTAAAAAACACAACCCAGAAAACTGACAGTTAATGTCTATGAGACAGGAATTAATTTAGAAAAGGATCCTGGTAAAACACAATTCTATAGCAGTCACAGCACTAAATGACAAAAAGGTCAAATTTTGAAAGGAAACAGCAGATACCACCACAAAACTAGCAGATGTTCCTAAAGGATCATCTGTACAAAAACATAAGCATATGTGAGAGAAATCCAACACTATCACGAAATCAGTTGGTGTCTAACATAATAGCAGTTCCTTATGGCAATATGGTAATACATGGATCAGATACTCAACACATTATGGCTTTTTGTCTGCACATACTGTTACAACATAAGTCATAAAAACCAGGACCACTGATTTCCTCAAAAGGAAAACATTAGTTCCACAACCCACAAATGTTAAGGTACACAGACTAGTCTCTTCTTCAGATTATGTTCTCAGATTTTCAGCCACTTAAGCTTTCTCATAAATTGTCTTAGTAGGATAAAAATACCTTTGGAGTACTGCTTGTGCTGAATACAAACTTCCTTCTGAAGGCAGTGCATAATATAGCCAGATATACCTAAATGAAACAGCAAACAAAAAGGGATTTCTTCTATCCAATATCTATTTGTTTGGGTTTTACATAATTGCAACAGTATCTATTATTTACCTGCTGCTTCTGTGACATACGTAGTTAACAAGACATTTACAAGGAGAGGGAAATTGTTTTTCTAAGTTTAGTTTTATTGATTCCAACAAGAGCAGATGACAGACTTCCCTGCTTTTATTTCTATTTTGCAACTGTAGAAAAAAAGTCATGCATTTTCCAATTAACTGTGCTTAAAAGTCAAGATAAGCAGGCAACATTTGATGCAACAGAAAAATACAAAAGTGCATAACAGAGGGGTACAGATTCAGGGATGATATGGTGAAATGACAAGCAAAGAAAGAACACAACAGCATCTAGGATCTGAAAGAGAGGCTAAAAAAATTAGGGTTTCTGAAGGGCCAAAAACCAGGATAATTAAAAAACTGAGATAAGAGACTTCTACTTAGATAAGGGACTGCATATTCTTTAATAGTTTAAAAAGAACAATAATTTCCACTGAGAAAGAGACTCAGTGTTACAGCACTATTGTGGATATGGAAATATCACTAGCATCGGCATCAAAGATTGGTTAGCATATCAACTTCTGTTTTAATATACACCTTTAGATTCTCTCCATCATGCTATGTAAGCAGGACAATCAGTTGACTCTTGCACACCTTTGCCCAAAAGGCACAGTCAAGCGTTGTCAACTACTCTGGGAACAAAAAAATTACAGAACCTTAATACCTCTTTTTTATATAAATTCACATTCTGCTCTTCATTACCTTTTTATGTCTCCCCTAACTCTGCAGTGATTCCCCATCCTGTATCACACACCCCCCTCACACCACAGCATCACCCTGCATGTCTCCCTGTCTGCCCAGCAACAGCTCCAGTGTCCCCTCTGTTCACTCACATCCCTCCCCACAGTACCCAAAATCGCTCTCACACCCACAGGGCACTGCACAAAACCCCCACACTCCCATAATACACCAGCTCACCCCCACCCCAGCGCTCCTGATTGCCCCAGTTCCCACCTATCTTCCTTCACCCCCCGCCTGCTCAGTGGCCAAAAACCAGCACCAGCTCCGCCTGGCTTGTTCCTGGTGTGCCACCTGCCCGGAGAGCCAAGCAGCCAGCCAGGCACCATCCTCGCTGCCCAGGCAGCAAGAGGAGAGGAACAAAGCAAAACACAGCCTTGTCTGTAATAACAGAACATGGCAAAGACCTAATTATTACACAGTGCTACAGGAGAAACAAAGCAAAAAACCCAACCACAAAAGCAAAACCCATCACCTTTATCCAAGCCTAAAACTTGCTGAGTTTATGGCCTACAAGAGCTTTAAGATAACAGAAACCACAAATTCATCCCCAGAAAGTTTTGCATTAAAAAGGCCATAAAGAAGGGTCCCTTACTATGAAAGCTAAATAAATCCTGTTATTTCAAATTCCCATGGCATTAGAATCCAACTCACTAACATAGGCAGCACTTCATGTGTGTGCAAACCTGAACACACTAACACAATTTTCAAGAACTAGCATAGAAACTTTTTTCCTGAAAAAAGATTTTTAAATCTGATCTCTCTCTTTGAAAGTAGAGAATTAAAGTGTATATAAAAGGCCCTATTAGACATCCAGAGGATGTTAGCCCCTTTCAATGTAAGCAGAGAGGTACATAAATGTGTGAAATACAAGAAAGAACAGAAAGAATGAAACAACATAAGTTGTGCCACAAACATATGAACTGATCTTCTGATAAAGGAAGAAAAAACCCACAGTCAAGATATTATGTTCAAAAGTCCCCTGAAATAAAGAACTAATTTTAAGACTCCTTTAATTTGTGTATGTTATTTCCATAAATATTTGTCAATCTCCCCAAAAAGTGTAGATTAGTAAATTATTTTGCAGCTTCACATAGCATTTTTTAAAAAAACATTAATTTTACAGACTTCCTAGATAAAGATTTGAGTGTCTCATAAGTTCAGACACCATGGAATTGTTTAAAACTGCATGATTTCTTCCTTCAACTTACATCTTAAAGCCATATATTAAAGTGGTACCTGAACACCTCACTTTCAGTTACACTTCCTATTTTTTATGTCTCTTCCTTAAAAATAGTTTTTCTGTTTGGATAACAGATAATCCACTTAGAGAAAATATGTTCTCTACACATCAGAAGTAGAATCAAAAGCTTTGAACTCGGTCCTCTTGGAACTTCAGTAATTCACATTTTGTAACAGCCAGTTTCCATTTCCATTATTCCTGACTGACCGATAGACTGACAGATGTCTTACTTTAGAGATCCCAAACAGACTATTGGTATCTATTTCAGCCACATCTGTTCCTAAATAGCCTTGGCAACAGGCCACTATGCGCTTGGAATTAATTTTAAGTCCTTTATTGCTGACTCTTTTGCTGTTGAAATACATCAGTGATTCTTTTTCCTTATTGCTGCACTTACACAGAATATCTGTAAATCTATATTTTAGATGAATATCAATAAGAACTATAGCATACTATAGATAAGAATAGTATATTTAAACAATATATTGACTGGTTTTAATTCATTATAATTTTTTTTAAATTTTATTCATTGTGAAATATATATTCAATAGCACATTAACCTCTGGATTGCTCCAAGATCTTATTTTCTTGTTCATTAATTAATTTAGAAATTATGTTCAATTACCTATACTTAAAAAGCAAGTTTTATCCAAATTATTACTATTATTATCCAAGTAGTCAGCCCAGCCTGCAAGCCATCAGTCAGAGAATAACTTCTATACCATTCAGTTTAGTACACTACACACACAAGAAATTACACTTACAAAGTTTTTCAGTATGACCAAACTCCTCCAGGCTTCACATACTGGTAAAGCACTGGAAAAGTGCCAGTTTTGTTACACTTCCCACCTGACAGAAATCTGCTGAAAAACTGCAATTATTGTTAATCAGGAAACTCTGTGGCAAACTTTAAAAACATGCTGGAGGCTTTAAAAATTACCAGGATTAAAGTATTTATTTAACAACAAAAAAAAAAGCCATATGCATAAAGAGGATACAAGTGATCTTCTGGGAACTTAGAAAAATCACATATAATATTCAAATCTCTACTTAAGATAGCTTTCTCTGCTATAGTTTCAAACCAGCACTCAAAATGAGAACCTCCACAGTTCAGGGCTGGAATATTAATAGAGAAGCCTTGCCTTTTTCTTAATTTCCATGATTATAGCATAGAAATTCCACATCGAAAGAAGCTGGAGAAAAAAACTATCAACTACTGACTGTGAGCTCTGATTCCCACTGGGGCAGCCGAGCACTGCTAAAAGCAAGCAGCCAGCTCTGGGTCAGAGGGGTTCTGCCTCCAGGGAGGAGAGAAGGCTCGGCTGAGCCGCACGCCCAGGCGGGAGCTGCAGCCTTTCCAAGGGGGCAGCTGGGCCGTGCCTCACAGTGCCCACATTCCCACCTGACACATTCCCTCCCTCAGGCCCCACACCCAGCCGCCTGCCCAAGACTCGCTTCTGCCATAAACTTTGTTATAATAAATTACACACAAAATTCACAATGGGTCATGCTTATTTGAGAGGTAGGAACTTCGCTGTAGAGTGAACAATGAAGGAAGCCATCAAAAATCATCAGCAACCGTGGGTAGCCAAAAACCTCTTGGAGACGGAAGCTGCAGAAATCCGGGACAGAGCAAAGAAGGAAGTCCTGCGGATAATCAGGCTGCTTAGAGCCCCACAGGAGCAGCACAAAAAAATTGGGAACTCTGAGCTGCAGCTTTGGGCTCTGGCAGAATCTGGAGGAGCCAAGGCTGCACAAACCACCATGTGTAAGAACACACCATCGGAACCACAGCGCTGTGATGACAAACGACAACTTCAGCCAGGCAGGAATTCATCTGGAGAACTGTGGGGGATGGGAGGTTAGGAAAAAGGGAAGAATGCAACTACCTTATAGTTCTCTGATTTTGACAGACTGTAGCAATTGCCATAGAAGAAAGACCTTTCCCCAAAATAGGAAGAATTGCTACATACAAGTCCAAGCAAGAGACATTCAGCAGCACTTGAAAAGCGTGAAGACCTGGTTTGACCTCTTGGAGCCCCAGGCAAAGTATGTTAGGGAGCTTTTGGGTTGGAGAGAGCATGCATAAGCCAAATCCCAGTGGAAAGACTTGTCCAGAGAGCCATTAGCCATCTCTGAACACCCCACTGCCGTACTTAGGTACGAATGAGACCCTACCACAGATGGCTCCTCCCAGCACCAGTACAGAACACCCCAGGGTAAGTGCTACTGGGAGCCAAGAATGATGGAGAGGAAAAACATTCAAGCTCCAGAATCCACATTTGACTGCTGCAACTGCAGCCTCTCAGAAATGAAACTATTCAGCAGTTCAATGCCACCTAGTATAAAACCAAATTGTCAGAGAAAGAAGGTTCAGCATATATTTAATACATGTGCAGTAAAAGCCCAAATCCCGATAAAATTGGCAGCAGCTTGTCAGTGCTGCTTTCCATAGGACTCCTGAAGTCCTGCCATCTGCTATAGGTCTGACCATAGGCATTGCATACTTCATTACATTTCAGGAGCTATGAAAAGTTTCTGATGTCAGTATGAAAGTACCAACTGAGAGGGATGAATTTTTCCTAGGAAAACAAACAAACCAAACCAGCCAAACAAAACAAAAAAAGCCAAAAACACACAAATCCCTAACCACAGAATATACTCCCCATCCTTAGAAGC
Source organism: Dicaeum eximium (assembly GCA_013396995.1). NCBI lineage: Eukaryota > Metazoa > Chordata > Aves > Passeriformes > Dicaeidae > Dicaeum > Dicaeum eximium. The sequence continues at coordinate 909,702 of VWZP01009762.1, read as the reverse complement.
ATGGAGCAATATACACCAAAATTTATTCTTCCTGTCTGCACCTTAATATCCTTCACTGATAACAATTACAAGACAATTACAGACCCTAGTTCCTGATATGAGGCAATTCAACCTACATTAAAGGAGGCAGAACATAAGTGACACCCATACTAGAGCTCCACACACAGAACTAAGTAATTAGCAAATCACATTACAGATCACATACACAGAGACCTGTAGATCATCTCAAACGGGAGGAAGAGAACTTTGAGCACTAAGTATCAGCATTACTGAAGGCACTCAGAGTGGCTCCCCAAGAGGAAGGACTGTGTCCCCACAGCGGGTGCAGGGGTGATCAGAACTCAGCGGTCCGGCTGAGCAGAAGGTATTTAAGTGTGAGTGCAGCACTGCATTGACACAGTTAAACTATGCAGAGGAGACGAGTCAACAGCAGGGCATGACTGTGTATTTGTTCAGTTTCAGTAGCTCGGGTATCCCAACATGGTTCATTAAATGAACCATACTGACTTCATCTGTGAGCATCTGACTACTTCTTTGCTTCTGTAAATGCTGACTCTATGGCTACGAGATCTTGCCCACAGGAACTTTTAAGTTCTGGCCGATACACTGCTAAAACAAATGTGGTATTTTAAGCCTGGACAAGTTAACTATGCCATCCCGGAAGGCAAACACGCAGCCTGGAAACTGCATTCCTGAACACAACTTTGATTTCTCTTTCATGTAAACACTGGGAGGCACTGAAATAAACAAGCACCTCTAGGAGTGTGTACGCAGTTTTAAAACTATGTATATGTTTACACAGTTTGTAGGAGAAAAATATCTATTTGGATATTTTCAAGCAGCATTCCTTTGCTTCTTAAACTTTTGTGTATAATTTGTTTCACTTGATCAAATCCTTTAAGCAGACTTTCTCAGCGTGCTGCCGTGTGAACATCACAGAGCAACGACGACTTGCAACAGAAGCCTCATCACAAAACTCAGGCACATCCCACAAAACCATACTCTCCTCTCTGTGCTCTAGTTTATGTACCTGCCAAAGAGTATAAGCCGGGAAAAGTTGATGCCGCAGAAACAAAATCAAATCCTCTTACTGCTCTGCCTGGGGCTAAGAGGCCATAAAAACATCCTCTCTACCTTCTGTCCCTTTCGTATGACCCACCAAGAAGAGAAGACTCTTGCCAGAGAGAGCGGGTTCAGGAACAAGACACTCAAAGCGTTATGAACAATATCTTTTTCAGCCAGCAAAGTAACCTCGAAGGGAGCAGAGGTGACAGCACAGCCTTTAAGCACTTCAGTGCAATCCCGGTTCAGGGTGACGCTGTCCCGAGAGCCCCGGCCGCCTCTCCCCGCTCGCCCCGGGCCCCGCCGCACGGCCCCGGCCCGACCCGGGCGGACGCCCCTGGCCCGCCCTGCCCCGTCCCACCTGCGGGGCTCTCGGGCAGGATGGGGCTCCAGCGGAGCCGCCGGGCGCTCAGAACCACGTCGCAGCTCCTCTTGCCGATCTCGAAGATGCCCCTGAGGAGCGGCTCGTCCCNCCCCCCGGCGCTGGGCAGGGCGGCACCGCCGGAGCCGCCAGGTGCGCTGCCCGCGGGAACAGCGGCCCGAGGGCACCCGGGCGTCCAGGCGCTGTGCTCCCCTCGCTTACTTCTCCAAGGAAGGAACGCTCCCGCTACAGAAATTGATTTTCCTTGTCAGAGTCCCACGTCTTCCACTTCTCTGTTATCATTAGCAATATTGCTGTTCCTTAGCTTTAGAGAACTACGACGTGAAGCTCTAATAGCTCTTCCATACCAAAAAGGCTGAGTCTTTCACAAGTTGTGACTCTGGCATAACCTTAATGTAAGTACCACCAGTTATACCTTTCATTCATAAGGACGGAGCAAAACGGTGACTCCGAGTCTGATACTGACTCGTACTAGAACAGATCCACTACCAAGTGGGACAGTGCAGGAGGAATACCCAGACGGGTTGTGTAGTCATCCCTCATCCCCAAAGCTGGAATGCAGGGGAGGCAGACCACTTTACTCTTGCTCTATAGATGATGGCCTTTACTGCTTAGAGGTATGACAGCTTTACTCACAGGTGCTGTAAGATTCACTGGTGACAATGTAAGAGTGCAGGGCCAACTCCCAAGTATAAGGTGCTTCTGAGCCTGTAAGGGCTAAACTTGTAAATTTATAAAGTTTTATAAAGTCACCGTGGCCTACTAGGACATGAAAAGGATATTCTTAAACAAGAAGTTCAGTAATTTTATTTTTAATGTTTGTAACAATACAATTGTAACTGTCCTTCTGAGAAATAAAGCAATAAATTGAAAATATTGCCTTTTGCTGATGGATACAAGAAACAGTTTAAGCCACATGTTAGAGTATCCTATGATGTTTAGCCTTGTAGAAGAGAAATGTTGATTGCAGTCAAACCAGCCAAGAGCTCATGAGATGATGCATGTTCTCAAGACACGTTGCCTTCCTTCATAATTCCATAAAAACCAGTACCAAGCTACTTATTATGTAACTGAGACACTTTGAGACACATTTAGAAAGTCATCACGGTACAACTTTTTGATACTTACTTCCATCTATTACTTTGCCATGTTTAAAATGGTTAAAAGAGTGATGAGATAGGAAAAACTGTGAGCCAAACAAGCTTGCCTTAACATTTATCATTCTGATACAGCAGTAGATGAACCAATTCAACTTGTTCCTGTTATTTGGTGTCAGTGATCTTTAATGTGTTTGCACTGATGTCATTCAAAAGGAAAGTTAAATCATTAACTGGAAGATAAAGCATAATATGACACTAGATATAGTCAAATCTCTTTTGAGGCCATATGCCCTGTATAATTCCCTGCAGTCATTTGTATTTGTTTCTGGGAAAATTTATTAGCTTATATCACCTAGTGCATATTATATATTATCACCAGATAATTTCTCCTAAGGTAGAGGAAAGGGTAAACTGATAACTGGCTTAGAACCCTAAAATAATAGTGTTTTCAGTACCACCAGTGGAAAACTATTGCAGTTCCTAAGAGACTTGTAATATCTTCCAACTGATGTAATTAAAACTTCTAACACCTTCTTACAGGCATTACTTGAGAAGTCTATTAAATCAGTAACAGTTAAGGTACTAAATGTGTTAGATAAAAACATAAAATAGTAAGAGAACTGTATATAGTAACAAAAACCATACAAGTCTGATCATTTGTTTTGCTACTGTTCACAAATCCTCAATGCCCACAATTCTTTGTAAATCTGAGACAGACACTTTTTTCCTGGGGGAGGGGGAGGTGGGGGGGAAGTTCCAAACAAGTCTGTTCTAACAAACTTTTTTTTAGTTATCATATGCATTTTGACTCCAGGACCTGAAAGGAGTACAAGAAAGATGGAGAGAGACTTTTTAAGAGAGCATGTTGCAACAGACAAGGCGGACTTGTTTCCAGCTAGGTTCAGCTTAGGTATAAGGAAAAAGTTCTTTCTGTGAGGGTGGTGAGGCACTTGAACAGGCTGTTCAGACAAGTTGTGGATGCCCCATCCCTGCAAGTGCTGAAGGCCAGATTGCATAGAGCTCTGAGCAGCCTGGTGAAGTGAAAGGTGGCCATGGGCATAGCAGGGGTATTGGAACGAGATAGTCTTTAAGGCCACTTCCAACCAAATCCATCTTATGATTCAATACCAATAGACACAAGAAAATAGAGAAGCCCTGTTCACCTCTTAATAAAGATTATGTTGAATAACATTTTTTATAATAAACCTTCAAATTAAGTTAAGGGAAGCAAAGCCGTTATCAAGCACAGCAAGGGCCAGCTGCTTCCTAAGAAACAGGGAGCTGAGAAAAATGCCAGGGCTAGCAAGGCAGGGACCCTTCTGGCCAGAACCCACCTGGAAGTACCTGAGCAAGGAAGTCTGGGGAGGGTGCTAGAATCCATCAGCCAAAGTAGAACCCAGATCACCAGCCAAGTTTGTAAGGATGAGGCAGGTCTGGATCAGAGCCAGATCAGGATTGTGGCTGAGCTGCAGTCCAGCATCACACAGCATCTGTAATTGAAAAAGTTGTAGTCCCAGACTGAACTTGAATAGAACTCCAGGCTTATGTGTAGGGTCGGTGAGGGGATTTCAGGTGGGGATGCTCAAGGATTTTAAGGCTCAGTAGTGACCTCGTGGGCCTTGCAGCCAGAAGCACAAGAGGAGGAATTCTGAGGAACAGCAGGAGCAGGCTGTTTCATAAAGGAAGTGGGATTTAGAGTGATTAGAAGTCAGGTAGGATCCCATATACCTGACCAGGGTAAACAGAACTGTGTAGCTAAGTTCAACAAGAGTCCAGACAAACCCCTTGTATCAAGGTAGGTCCAGCATCAAGCTGAAAAGCAGAGTCATTAGGTCAGGTCAGGTGACAGTAGCCAGTGTCAGTGCTAGCCCAGCAGCCACCAGGGAAGCTTGTGTTATCAAGGCAGGTCCAAAGTCAGGCAAGAATATCAAGTTTGTGGGTCAGGACCTGGATATGGCACAGACATGGCTGCAATAAGACAAAGGCAGACACCACGCTTAAGAGCCTCTTCTAAATTATAGATCTTGCATGAGGGAGGGGACATCTCCTTTGTGGTTTTGGCCCAGGTCAGGGTGCTGGCCTTGAGCACAACCAGATGGCCTAGGAGAGGGAAGCATCCTCTGGACCGAGAGAAGAGGTAGTAGGAAACAAAGAGAGGAGCTAAGCTCTCCTTAACTAACAGTGTTTCTTTCTGGAAATCATCCCTTGCTCTCTAGATTCTAAGAACTAGTGAGAGCCTCAGAACTATTTTCCAGAAGAACTTTGTGAAGAGAAGAAAGAGGTAGGACAACCTGTGACAGAAACAGTGAGTGAGGGAAGTACAGCTAGTGTTACTGGCTAGTACAGCTAGTGTGCCAATGCTGAAGGACAGCAAGCAGGTAAAGCTTGCTGTTGGAAAATATGTCCTCCCACCTCAAAAAAAAAAGTCTGTAAAAATGCAATGAGGTAAGTAGGCCAGTTTTGGATTCATAAGAAAGGTGATGTTGAAGTTAAGGGACAGGAATTTAGAAAAGAAGCAATGAGGGGACACTCTGGAGAAAATACCTTATCCCCATTCCAGAGCTTTTGACTGAACATTTCTGGTAGCTGGCTTGTTTTCTGTAGCTAATGGAGATTTCCTTCTGGAAAAACCAGGATTTTGAAGTTGGCAGCATACCCTTGGCTTGTATGTTCTTCTGGCTACAGTGTGTGTTTATACAATGAGGATTTAGTGTATAGTCAGTTATACTTCAGCTGTTCATTCACAGATACTAGCTCTCCTAAGTATGCTCCCTTCCTACATTTCTACTTTAAGAAATAATTTTTTGTAACTCTCACTATTAATTCAGCTCTGTTGAGTTGGTTTACCATGAAGTGACATTAAGCAGAATACCAATTTTTTTGCACAATAAGCCAAGCCATAAATTATTCTGAAGGAAAATGGTATAAATGGTCTCTAGAAGAGGGTATTACTATTGCTGTACATCATCAAATTTTCAAAAGAAGGAAAGCATTAAAGAACAGAGAAAGAAAAGTAGGTAAGGAAATGGACTAACCTTTGCAAAAAGAATAACAAGAACAAATGAAATCATTATACAGGTATAAGAAGCTGCAGAAATGCAATCTGAAATTGCAGCCATTCCTGATACTCACATGAACTGAAATGAATCTTAATCAGAACAATAGAGAAAAATGTGGTAATAGGAAGAATATAAAATGAGAATGTATTGATCAGAGTATATTGTCTTTTCTTTGCATTAAGGTTGGTATGATATCTTTTTAAGGTAATTTTTTCCCTCTGAATCTTATTTTCTATGGCTCTGTCACAGTGTTGCTAAATATGTAAATATTAGTTGCTTCTATTTTATTTCATGCAAAATGCAGTTAACTCTATGCTGCAAAGTACTACAAGCTAGGGAACTGAAAACTAGGGCTGATATTCTATGTTTTACATACCCTGTAGGCAACCTAAATACTTAAGAGAATGCTTTGAGAGCATTGTCAGTTTTAATTTTGTATTGCATAGCTTCTGACAGTTTGTTAAATACATATATGAATTATTTAAAAAACACTTATGTAGATATTAGTGTATTTGTAGGTCTTCAGCTCAATGTTTCAGTATGTATTTATGTATTATATTTTTCAAGGGGTTTTTTGTAATATGGTGTTTTCAGCTAAGGAAAAAGTGTAGACCATTTATAATTTCTGAAATAATTACCATACAAGCCATCTTGGTCAATAAAAACAAAGACCAGTTTCTGCATATTTTCCCTGACACAGCACCAGGCAGAACTCCAAGTTTTATTTCTGTTCTTCCTCAGTAGAAATGAGTGATAAATGAGTGGGTTTTGTTTGATTTTTTTTTTAATCTTAAGATACCTGTTATATTTATAAAAGAGAATGAAACTTAACTCTGTAATTTTTAAAACTACTTGACAAGATGGTTCTCTGAACAGAAGTATTATATTTTTTTTAAAAAGAGACTCGTGTTTAATATGTCAAAAGCAATTGATAAGGTCATGGTGGATCTAGTTTTAATCAGTTCCAATATTGAAATAATTACAAGACTTTATAGAAGGTGGAAAATAATTGTTTTACTTGCTCTCAGTATTTAGTTAAGAATTATTTCTACTAATCCTTATTACCTCTGGAATTGCGTGTTGCTTTTCCATGTTAGTCTATTAATATTCTGTAATGGTATCTTTTGAAGAAAGTGGCTCTCTGTTTTCTTCTGGTGAATTCAGGAGTCTTGGTTCTCCTTGAATCTATTTCCCTTCACCTGGAGACTCCTTCTGAGTGCACTGGGCCAAGCTCTGATGTGGTTCAGGCACGTTGTTATTTGGGCTAGGTAAAACCAGAGGCTTCAGTCACACATCTTGTGGATGTAACCTGGAATTCCACCATTTCAGACTCCTCTGCCATGGCTGGGGTCTCAGCTGTGTCTGTCACAGCCAACAACGTGTCCACAACCTCCACAGATCCTCTTCTGTTGTTCCAGAACACCAAGAAGGGACCAGCTGCAAGTCATGACTGTTTCTCATATACTGTACCTGCAGATTTAACCCCAAGCACGCACTGGTGGCAGAGCAATTTCTGCTGTCAGAAGTATGTCGTAAAGTAGAAGGGAAAGGCCATTGGTCACAACCAGCCCTAAAAATAGAGTTTTAGGCCTATGCTGGCTGACCCAGTATGTGTGTGGGTACAAATCAGCCCCGGTTTTCTCTGCATGTGGAAGTTAGATAATCCTGCTGTAACCTTAGTTAATTAGCGGTATGTTCCTAGGAGGGGAACAGTGTGAGTAATTCTTTCCATTAAAAGAGACCTTGATAGACCTTCCTGTGGGAGTCATGAGCAGAAATTTCAACATTTGGCTTGATGTTAATAGTATGAAAGAAATATCATGGAGACATCAGACGCATCAGCAAAGCGGGGGAGGGGGGAAGGTCTCCAATATTTTATAAGGGTGGTGATAGGGAAAAAAAACCACCCAAAACTAATTGAAATAAAAAAAACTCACAAGTAATTTGTAAAATAGAGCCTCTAGTTACCAAAATGCCTAATTAATTTTCCTTATTAGATTGCTCATAACATTAAAATATTACTTTCTCTGAAGTATCACAGTAGCAAATATTGAGATAGCCTAGGTAGATCTTTTAAGTAGGTTGCATTGGCTGGAGGAGTTGAAATTTGTTATCAACAGTGGAAAAAGAAAAGGTAATTGAAAAGGTTTCTTGTGCTTTGGAAATGCCTTCCAAATATTCATTAAACATTTAAGCAACTAAATTTGCAGAATATGTTCCTGACATTGGCACTGGTTCTGTGGTATTTCTCTCATCAGATGGAAGTACTGTGTGTTATGCAGAGTGCATTCATGCATAAACAATATCATTTTCATAAATTAAAACCTCCCCTGCAGAAGGAACATCTGTGCCTGCCTTTGAATAAAAGATGGTGGCATGTGAGTTGCCCCTTGACTGACTAGAAGAATCCTTGTATTTAGGAAGAAGGCGCATAACCAAAAGGCAAGCAAGTCTGGGTCAGCTTTTTCAATTTTATCTGAAAAATCGTCATCCATTTATCCCCCTCAGGTTAGCTAGGGGACATTTACCTGTATTGCCACTGACTGGAAAAGGTTAATGGGTGCTTGAAAAGTTTTCTTTTGCGTTCTTTCTTTTGAGATTCAGCAACAGTTTTCGAGTGTGGAGCTGCAGGCTCTGGAGAAACGCAGGGAGATGCTGCAAAATGCATCAGTCGCCATCGCGATTAAATTTTAGCATGTTTATAACGGGGAAGCCTGGCAGCAGCGGCTGCTGAACTAGGACAGGTTTGCCATGCTTACGCGTTGGATTCCGTAGCTACAAACACCTTTAAAATAGGCACTAGAAGCTTGATTTCTCCTGGGGGAGGCAGGGAAATGCCCTCATCCATAGGAAAGCTTGTTTACTTTCTGCTGGGTTTAGCTGAAATATTTATGAAATACCTCCTCTTTGTGACAAGCTTCATATAAAGTATTTCAGGTAACATCTTACGTCTGTTTCTGACGGTCAGAGGCAAAGACCTGTTGATAATACTTCCTGGTCATTAGGGGAATTGCTCTCCCGCAGGTTGTGTCTCCGGGTTTCTTAAGCCTCACAATAACCACTGAAGATTAAAGGAATACGTTTCCCGTCTGGGCAGAGGAAGGGAGGATGAATCGATAGCGCGGGTCCAGGTCTGCCTTGCGGGGGGAAGGCGCACCCGCTCCCGCTCCCGGCGTGCGGGTCCCGGCCGGGGCTGCAGGGCAGAGCCAGGGACCGGGGATGGCTGCGGACAGCCCGGGGGCTGCAGGGCAGAGCCGGGGGCCGGGGATGGCTGCGGACAGCCCGCGGGCAGGGCAGAGCCAGGGGCCGGGGCTGGCTGAGCACAGGGCAGAGCCGGGGGCCGGGGATGGCTGCGGACAGCCCGCGGGCAGGGCAGAGCCAGGGGCCGGGGATGGCTGCGGGCAGCCCGCGGGCAGGGCAGGGCAGGGCAGAGCCGACCGGGCGGGTGCGGGTCCGGGTCGGACCGGCAGCCGCAGCTCCCCTGCGAACTACGCTTCGGCCCCGTTCCCCTCATTCAACAAATCAGCATTGCAAATAGCCGGGCTCGCTGTAAACAAACAGCCCGCCCCCGCCCCGAGTGCTCCTCAAGGTAAGTAAAGAATCCGTGTCCTTTTCTTAGTCCAATTTTATTCTACAAATAATAAGTGTTGCACCTTTCATGAGCTATCCGAATAAAACAATAATCCCATAGGAATTACTTACACTAAGAAAAAAAAAATCACATTTAAGGAAAAATGCAACATTCGACCAAATGTTCAATACTATGTTGTTGCCAAAGGATGTAAGTTTTTTTTTCTAAAATCCCAGTGTGAATTACACCATAATATACAGGATTACAAACAAAATTACAGTACAGATTGATTCCAGTTGAACCAGCGTTACATTTCAAACAGCACTTATTCTGGACTGCATTGTACATGCAATAGCTATTGTTCTAATTACGGATTAAATGGTTTGAATTTGTTTTAAGCTACCGTACTAATCGACTACAATAGGTATATAGCCCGACTTTAACAACCTGATTAGACTTCGGTTCAGATTTATAAGATGAGCATATGACAACCACGGATTGTGTGAACATGTAAAAAATCATGCATTTATAGCGCCCGGAAACATTAACATCTTCAAGTTATCTTGAAAAAAAAAAAAAAAACCAACAACAAAAAAACCAACCCCAAAACAAACAAAAAAATTCCAAACAAACCAAAAACACGGAATGCCAAGGGGTTCAAAGACTAAAAAGAAACAGTGCAAATTGTATGTGATAGTCAAGCAGCTTTCGATTTAAAAAGGGTGTTGGCATTTGCTTATAATCTTTATATACAAGTTTGTGCAAGTAATGTGTTGAAATGATATGTTTTAATAGAAAATAAGTCTATCCTTCTTATATCTTCTCAAGACCAAGGGGATCTGGTTCTTATTGTACGGGGTAAAGGAAAAAGAAATCAAGAAAAAAGAAAGAAAAAAGAGACTCGCATGGGAAAGAAATTGCCCGGATTGTGCATTTTTTTTTTCTTCTTCATCTATTTGAAAAGGAAAGAAGTGCTAAGGCAACATAACTTCTCTAAGCACTTTTCTGCTGGTTTAAATTAGTTAAATCATTTTGTATAAATTAGATATAATTCTACCTTTCCAATATGTATAAAAATTGATGAAGCTGCATGGTTTAAAATAGGAAATTCACGTTATAAAAAGTCATTAAAAATTCTGTACAAAATCACAACAAAATAATTCAGCATGGGAAAGGTAACAAGTAGTAAAACGTTGGTTGAAAAATATAGATTTCATATATATTTTGTAATTGGCCCATCGCTAGTTTAAAAATTGCATAGATCCTAATTATTGCTTGTGATTTTGTTATCCCGATCAGGTAATTGACGCGATCCCAATGCCCCTACCCCAATTTACAGCGTCGCTCCGAGGAGCGGAAGCAAAGACAGCGGGTGAGCGGGGGCCCGGGCGGGACCCGCCGGGCTGCCCCTGTAAACAAGGCGGTGGCGGGCGGCGGGGCGCGGCTGCCCCGGCCCTCCCTGCGGCGCGGGGAGCCTCAGTCGTGGAAGATGGCGTTGAGCTGGGCGCTGAGGACGCGCTCGTGGTGCGGGTGGCCCTCGTAGGGCGCCAGCCCGTCCACCGGGATCTCGCAGCGGGAGGCGGCGGGCGGGAAGATGGCGGCGTGGGCGGGCGCGGCGGCCAGCGCGGCGGCGGCGGCGGCGGGGTAGTGCATGGAGAAGGCGTAGCTCTTGTCGAAGTCGGCGGCCGGCTCGTGCTTGAAGGAGAAGTTGCCGTTCACGCTGAGGGGCGGGCTGAGCGGCCCGTCGAAGGCGGGGCTGGCGCCCTCCGCCAGCCCGCTCTCGAAGAAGGGCTCCAGCGCGGCGCCGTAGGCGTGCGGCGGCTTGAGGTGGAAGAGGTGGGAGCTGTCCATGGTGCCGTAGGGCGGGCTGGGCAAGCCCGGGGACTGGTAGGGGTAGGGATGCGCCGGGAAGGGCGCGCCCGCCGCCGCCGCCACGTGCGGCGGCACCTCCTGGCTCTGCTCGGGGAGGAAAGTCCGCGGGTTGAGCTGCAGGCAGCCGGCCACCAAGTTGGTGGTGGGCTGCGACAGGCCCTTGCAGAGGGTCTGCACGAAGGACACCAGGTCCGGGCTCTTGCCCGAGCGGAGGATCTCGGAGAGCGCCCAGATGTAGTTCTTGGCCAGGCGCAGGGTCTCGATCTTGGAGAGCTTCTGCGTCTTGGAGTAGCAGGGCACCACCTTGCGCAGGTTGTCCAGGGCCGCGTTCAGCCCGTGCATGCGGTTGCGCTCCCGGGCATTGGCCTTCATGCGCCGCAGCTTGAACCGCTCCATGCGCGCCTTGGTCATCTTCTTCTTCTTGGGGCCCCGCCTCTTGGGCTTCTGGTCGTCGTCTTCCTCCTCCTCCTCTTCCTCCTCCTCTTCGTCCAAGTCGTCCTCCTCGTCCTCCTCCTCCCCGTTCCGCAGCGAGTCCTCCTCGGCCTCGCCGTGCAGACCCTCCAGGTCCTCCTCCTTCTTGTCCACCTCGTGCTCCTCGTCCTGGGAGCTGAGGCACTCGTCCGTCCAGCTCGGGGGGCCCTGCGGCTGGGGCTCGCCCATCAGCCCGCTCTCGCTGTACGACTTGGTCATGGTGAGCCTCTGCATGGCGGAGGAGACAGAAAAGAGACGTGTCAGCACCCGGGGCAGCGGCCGTGGCCCCACCGCCGGCACAAGTTGCCCGCGCGTCGCTCCCCGGTCCCGCCGCCCCTCCCGAGGGAAGCCCTGGATTCCCCACCGTGCCAGGGCAAACTTTTAATTGTCTCCGCGTTTCTGCCTTGTAATTAAGTTGACATATGTTCAAATACCATTATGTAACTCGCCGATATTAACGGGGAATATAAGCAGATTATGCGTGCGGGAGCCAGCCCAGGCGGCACGACGCAAGTGGACCAAGCGTGGGTTGTTTTGTTTTGTTTTGCTTCGAAAAAAATCCTCAAACATTTTTACCGAATAGGGGAAGGGGGACACACGCACACACAGGGCACCGGCAGGGACGGATGGCGCCTGTGACGCCTGTCCCCGCCGCTCTCCGCGGCTCCCCCTTGCCGCCTCCTTGCGTGGGGCTTGTGCCGCCCCAGCGGGCGCAGAGCACCTGCTCCCCGCTCCCCAGGACTGTCACTCGGTGCCCCTGGGCGGCGGGGCTGCGCGGCCCCTGTCCGTGGTAACAGGTGCGGGATTGGCCTCGGTTCCCGTCTCCGTCGTCCCCTCTGTTGCAAACGGGCATCGGTTCCCCCGCTTCCCGTGTGGGGCTGCGACCGCCCCCCGGTAGCGTCGGGCGCACCGGGAAGAAACAATGCCGCACACCGCCGAGGCGCAGCCTGCGCTGGGACCGCGGCGATCGCGCTCCGCGGAAGGAGGGGAGCCCAAAGTTCGGAGGCGCATCGGGGGAAGCACATTAACATATGTAATATGCGTCTGTATAAACGGAGGCACAGATACATATTTATATGTGCGTATGGACGCGTATGCGCACTTGCGCATATATACGCGTACACATATGTGTGTGTGCGAGTATGGATGGGTACAGGTGTGCCCGCACACACCCGCGAGTGACAATAAAACCTGACGCCGTTCCGGCACAGGCATATCCCGTCCGCCCCGACGTCGCAGTGTCCTCTCCCCCCCCGGCAGCCGCCGCGAGCCCCTTTCCCGCGGGGGTAAAACCCGGTTTCCCGTTACCTCCGTTGCTCAGCCTCTCCGGCGCGGTGAGGGTCTCATAACCCCGGCACAGCTCTGCGTGCGAGGGCGCCGCGCGTGTGTGTGCGTGTGTGTGTGCGCGGTGTTTTTTTCCCGAGGTTGCCCGGCGCCGGGCTCCCCCCGTTATATAGCGGGACGGAGGATGCGCGGCGGGGGCCGGCACCGGGACCCGGGCACCGCGCGGCC
>VWZP01009762.1:879783-896659 GCA_013396995.1 Dicaeum eximium | reverse complement strand
CACCGCGCCCTCTGCCACCGCGCCCGCCCTGACACCGCTCCGCGCCGCTCCGCGCCCGCCGCCGCCGAGCCGCCGGCCCGCGGAGCCGCATTGTTCCCATTGTTCTGGGGTGCGGCCACCGAGGGTCTCCGCCGCGCCCCCCTTACATCTCCTAACGGGCGCCTGTGACCCCCGAGACTCCCTGTCCCGGTCCTTGTCGCTCTCTCGCCGCCACAGGCCCCCTCCTCTCTCCCCGGTTTTCTCCGGTGCTGGGGAAAACGGACGTCCCGGGGCTGTTGTGACACACACACACACACACACACACACACACACACACACACACACCTCCCGGGTTTTCGCTAGGAATACTGCCGGTTAACGGAAAGTTTGACAGAAAGACGCACAGTGGGGTGGCTTTAGAGTCTTTAAACGCCCCGGCGGAGTTCGCAAACGCCACCAAACCTTAGGGATGCGCTTTAAGGAGGGAGATAGCCCCCTCGCATGATAGCTGTGCTACCGGCACGCGTTATCCGGATATTTATTCAATAATAATAAAATTATTTACGCCTCTTGAGGCTTTAAATGCGAAACAAATCGTTCCGCCCTGAGGAGATGGGTTTGGAAGATATTTTTCCAGGTCGGGTTATTTCTAAAATGTTTCTCTCCTGTTGGTGACCTACATAGCCCGGGGCAGCAGGAGGGGACTCCGGGGATGTTCGCCTTCTCGGTAATCAAATACAGAGGGCAACCGGCTACTTTTTGCTATTTCCAAGCTGGCCGGTTCCCTGTGGGTAGCGAGGGCCAGCAGCGCGGTGTGTGCCACCAGGTCCGGCGGGTGGGGCCGGAGCGGGGCACCCTCGGGTGGCCGGCGGCTGCGGCCCTTCCCTGGGGCACAGGGGCGAGGGAAGCGCCGGCGCCGACCCCCCGATGGATCCTTTTCCCTGCCCGTGGCGAGCCTTCTGTGGCCATAGGGGCGCCCCGGGCCAGGGTCCGAGAGCATTCCCGCACCCTGCGGCTGGGCCGGGCCTCCCGCCGGGCCGGCAGCGCCCCGGAGAGCGCGACCCCATTAACGGGAGCTGCTGGGGCAGCCGCGCTGCTGGAACGGACCCGCTTCGGAGGCGGTGAGGTTCGAGCAGGTTTGGAGAACGCAGGACAGAGATGGATCTGGTCCAGCCCTGTCTCGGTTGCTGGAAAATATTCCTTTGAATGACACTGTCTGGGAATACACCCGGGAATGTGGGGCGTTGGGGAAACACTAGGCAAAAATATTGGGAGGAGGGCACTTCAGAAAACTGCATCTCGGGGAGCGGTGAGAACTTTGAGGTGCTCGTGTGCTTCTGAGTGTGATCAACACAGTCATCTTCCCTGGGAGCAAAATAAAATCAACACGTTGTCGATTGGCAGGTAACTAGAGAGATCAATAAAGAAGCAGGCAGTCGGACGGAGGGGCTTAAGCCCGCCGAGCCCGGCTCGTTCAGTCCCAGTCGGTGACTGGCGAGTGGACACGCGTGGCCGTGGGGGAGCCGGCCCGACAGGTCCGAGGCACTGCTCCGTGCCGCTCGTCGGGGCCGGGGAGGAGCGCTGAGCTGCGGGGGCGCCGGGGCTCTCTGCCTCCATCCTCTCCGCCTTCATCCTTCCCGCTCTTCCCGCTGCTTCGGCACTGCTTCTTCTCCCGATCTCGCAGGCGGCCGGCTCTGCCTCCCCTACTCGGGCCGTCCCCTGGCTCAACGGCTCCAGTTTCCCACCTTCCCTGTTCCTCCTCTTCCCCCAGCCGCTTGATTTTATCGCTCCAAGCGTGTCTTTTTTTTTTTTTCCTCCCTGACCTACAGACTCCTCCTTCTCCATCTGGCTTCTAATTCCGCTTCTGTTTATTTTTCCTCCGGAATCCCTTGATTTTCTTTTCTCTATTTTTTCTTTTAATTATTATTTTTAAATTTTTCATTTTGTCTTTCCTTTTCCCTTTCTTTTTCTTTTTTTTTTTTTTTTAATTTTTTTTTTTTTCTTTTCCTTTCCTTTTCCTTTTCTTTTTCCGTTCTGCCCTGCCTCCCTCCCTAGCTCCCTTCCCGCCCCCCTTTCCCTCCTCCCGCGGCGCGGCACGCGAACCGCACGCGTCCCAACAAAGCTCCGGCCGGCCCGGCCGCCCCCCGCTCCCGCCTCAGCTGCTGCCTCCCGGCCTGGCAGGAGGCGGTCCCGGGGCCGCCTGGGGCCCGCTGCGGCGGCGGCGAGCGCGGCCCCTCCGCGGGTCCTGTCCCAGCCGGGCGGGAGGGGGGTTTGCTGCGGGGGAAGCAGCGCTGTGGAAACGCCTTACAGTTGTCCGGAGCGCGAAATCCGCTCCCGATGAAATCTCTTGGGTTTGCGGCATTATCTTAATTAAGATAATTGATTCATATTGCACCTGCGAGAGTGCGGGGAAAAGATGCCTCCCCAAATAGCTTGGAGCTATTGGAGAGAGGAAGCCGCGCTTATAATTGAGCGAGTGATTTACTGCCCGGCTAGCCCGGGCTGCTCGGGCTCTCTCCTGTCGCTGCCAGGTTTCCCGTTCTCTCCCTCTCCAGAGAGGCACCCGCACACAACACGAAGGTTATCCTGAATAAAAAAAGAGAAGGGAAAAGGTCTCTCCGCGCTGTCCCCGTCCCTCTGTCGCACCGCACCGCACCGCACCGAGGGGCCGGAGCCACCGCCGGCGCGGGGATCGGGCTCGGGAAGGGCCGGTTCGGGTTTGCCCGCGGTGTTCCCCCGCTCGCCCATTTCCGAACGCTGCGGCCAGAGGAGGGGACGGGAGGAGAGGGCAGCCCCATCGCCCGGATCACTCCGAGCTGTGGCCAGCCTGCTCCGGCTGCCGTGGCTCGGGAATCACGGCGGGAGAACAACGCTTTGAAGAGCTGCTCCGGTACCGCTCCGGTACCGGTTCGGTGCGGGGTGAGACTGGTTCGCACTTCATAGCGTCTCTCTGGGATACCATGTATATCTGGGCTCGAAAACTGGTACGGCTGATTAAGGTGCCTTTTCTGCTCTTTCCCCCCTTAAAACTCAGTGTATTAATTTTATTGAGCCTTTCCCTGCTAGATAAATGCTGTTGTTGTTTTAATTCTATAAATGTAAACTTCTATTTAGTTAATGGAAAATACATCACCACCAAGGTTTAATTATCAGCTTTTTAAATTACTCTTTTAGTCAAGTGCACACAATTATGAAATCACAATAGATTTAAAATATAATTCAAATTGATTAAAAAAAACCAAATCAGAGAAGTACGTACCATTAAAGCAAATGTCTAAATTGTATTGGTAGGCTGGCTACCTCCTGAGCTACAGTTTAAATAGCGTCAGCAGTCTTTGCTATCGGTGTCAAACCACCTCTGTCATTAGGAAAAAGGATTCTTATCAGAAGGGATTTAGATGCTGTTGTAACTGCAAAACCTAATTATTTTTGATCCAGGCATTTACCCCCAGAGTCCCACCTTGTTTAAATAAAGTGTTTTCTTTCCTCTTGAACAAATGCATTTCCATTTGAATTAAATATTGATAATTTGACCTTTTAGTTCCTTTAACTAATCAAAAGGAAAAAAAATCCAAATGTAGATCCTAGTGCCTTGCCCTAGTGGGTCTTTCCGCTTGAATAGACACTGAGATTAAATGAGTCAAACTTCCTCTTTCATTGCACTCTCTTTGCACTAATTGCTTATGCAAAAATGCAGATTTGTATTAATTAGTAACTCCACTGATTAGTTCGGTGGTATTTTCACGTAATAAATCATGCTGCAGACACGATTTTTGGCACATCCCCAGTAGTGGCTCAGGATGCAATAAGTTTTCCATATTAAATAAAATCTTAGCCTAAATCTACCTTTTCGTTGCAGGTACACTGTGTACCACCTGCTGTATGCACCTGCTTCGGGAAATTACCTTCTGTCCCTGGCAAGCCTCTTTCCTTGATAATGCACTCCTCTTCGCAGGGTGTAGACTTTAAAATGGGACACATGAATCACAGAATCAAAGGAGGAGAGAAATATGATGTTATTTTTAACCCTTCCAAATGAATGATGCTCGTTTTTAAGGGGATGAAAGATACGTGTATCTATGTAAGATACATCCATGTAGATGGTTTTTTTTTCCTTTTCTCTTCTATGCCCAGCCACATTATCTCCTTTTACAGCACCATTCGCTGTCTGCCCAAATTATCAAACCCAAGCCCATTTTTATTTTTTATGCTTCTTTCTCTTTCCTTGAGCTGCAGAGGCTGAACTTCTACAAACATCACACTTGTTAACTGGAGCTCACATCTCAGTTGGATACAGAGGCCTCAGCAGCCACAAGACTCCACAGCATCTCTAATGGCTCCTACACAGCACCAAACCCATCCCCGCTTGCTTGTACCATGAAACCTCTGCTAGAATCTCTCTCGATCACACACAGGCTGATGCACAGCCTCCTGCAGCTGAGATCTACATGTGAAAAACATTTCCCAAAGCTTTCTAAAATCATCCTGGTACCTTCCTCCTGGTACCCTCAGACTGAGTGATCTCTGCTTCACACTGTGTCCTCAAGTGAGGCAGCACAAGGTATTGGTGCACAATATATATATATATATATATTATATATATATATATAATACCGTAACATATAGTGTCAATTGGTGCAATGCCTGTTAAAAAGAACATGATGCTCCAAAGGAATATAAAAGATGATGGCACTGGTGTCATTTCCTAACAGGTGATACTTTCAAGAGCAGATCCTGACCGGCCTTTGTCTCTTTTCTGCTAAAACTCTCCCTCACATAAGCAGGACTGCTGCCACAAGCACACTTGCAGGATCTGGCCTTTGGCCTAGTCTAAGTAGTGCAATGGGGTGGAAGAGCATCAAACACAGGTGCCAGCAGATTATCCAAAGCTTTGCTGAGATTAAAATCTTGTCTCAATATGAGTTATTGCATATTCTCTAAATAGAAATCTCCTTAGTGGTGGCTTTAAAAGGTCTGCTTTTGCTTTCCTCTGAGAGAAAATAGCAGTTGAACACCAGGCTGTGCACATAAAAGCTTATGTGTTTGTTGCCTATGGCCATCCAATCTGAACATTTTGCCAACATTTTGGACTCCCTAGCAAAGCTATTGCTTCTGTTAGTGTTCCTTTATTGAAGAAAGTTAAAGCCAAAACGCTCTTAAAGGGATATACACAAAAATGATCCTGATTAACCTCAGAACATGGTTACTTGTTTAAGCAATAGCCTGAGAACAAAACAAGAAAGGCTAAATCAATGATCCACAGGGATGGAAAAAGAGATTCAAATAATCATTAAATCTTATTACATAATGCGGCTTTGCTTTTACCTCTCGGAGTGAGTTCACACCTGGATCTGTGCTTTAGTGCTCCACAGTGAGCTGGGCGCGATGGAGAATCATTTCCCATCACAGCACAGTGTAACCTCTACAGCTGTAGAACAGAAGTAGTCAACTGATGTCCATGAGGATCTAAAATATGTCCAAACCCCAAAATATTTTATTATAAGTTCTTGTGCAAAATTAACTTCCTGTGATCTTTCAGTAGGGAAGATGCAAGCCTTGTTGAGGTGCTCAGTGTCAGAGAACTGATGGCCATGACTCTAAGTGATCATGGGAGAAGTGTGGACAAGCTTGAAAAAAGCAGTAGATGAAGAATGATCTCCACACTGTGGCCTGTCAGGTGCCCTTTGGAGAAAGGCTGGCTGTGGTGGAGTTATGGCATGAGCAGGCAGTGATGCAACAGCTAAGGATGTTCTGGCTGGAGTAATCTTGCAGAGAGACATCCTTAATGCTGAGCTTTAGTCCAAAGCTCTAGGTGGGAATATTTCTGAAGTGCTGGGACTGAAGTTGTGTGCCACAATGCACACTCACTTCTCTCGTGTACCACGTAGATATTTCCTATTAATCTGTGATGGCTCTTGCCCAGGAAAACATTTCTCTTTGCAAATCATCCTCTGAGCCCAGAGAAAAGTATGTCCTGAAAACCTGTAGCTCTGTCATCTGGCTTAGTCCTTCTGTCAGAGTTTTTTTCTCAGTGCTGAGCCTTTGCTTGGTTTATGTGGATTCCCAAGAGAGGAGGGACACGTTTGTAAATCACTGTTTTCTCTACAACTGAGCTCCAGTTACGTGCCACTATGATAATATGAATATTTACTCATTTTGTCCCTCTTCACCCTTGCAAGTGGATAAGAGCATCTGGCCCTTTGTTAGTAGACTGTTGTCAGTTTGCTAGAGCATCCAGTTGTTTATGTTCACTTGAACTAGAGCAAATAAATAACCCTGCTCTGCAGTGCTTTGCAGAGTGGGGTCACTGTTGAAAGAAGGTATTAAACCTCTCCTTCCAACAGGAGTGGAGAATTCTCACCTGGTCACTCTTCAGGTGGCTTTTATTTGTTTTTGTTTGGTTTTCTTTTAAACTGGTGGGGTCAAGGCTCACAGCAGCAAGAATCTCTACCTCTCACAGATTTGTACTTCTAAAATGATTTATTATTGAAAAGGATTGGCAATTACAGTTGGTGTTAGGCATTTACTTGATATAAAGTAATTTATAGTCCATTTCTTCTACTATAGATCCACAGGTATTTATAAGTTTCATGCATCACCTTGATTTCAAATTATATGTTGAAAGTTTGGGACAGCTCATTCAGTAGCTGCTGTGAACAAAAGTGTGGGAGCTGTGAGCAGGAAGGAGCAGTAGTGAGGAGTCAGCCTGGCTGATGGTTGGCAGCTCTGTTGTATTCCCACCCGTGGATTAAGGACTCAGAAAACGAGCCTGAGTGTGACAATGTAGGTGCAGGTAGAACTTGAGGGCTCAATAAAAGCCATGTGATTACTGCAGGGCATTGTGCCATCATGTGCAGTTGGAGAAATGTAACAGCTTGATGCTGTCTACGGAGGGAAGGCTCATTCCCTCTGCCTGCTTTTCTATTTCTCTCTTCCCCTTGCTCTTGTTGGTGTAATCTGCTCCATCCCCTGATACAGATCTGGTGTCCGTGAGACAGTTTAGAAAACACTTTTGTCACTGAACAGACTACATTGGCTCATAGAAGACCTGACAAACACCTTCACACATGCAGGATAAGAAGCAGAAGCACACAGCCAGGAGAGAATAAGGACAGGGAGAGAGGGGGAAAGGAGCAGATGGAGAGCCTCACTTTTTCTGCTGCAATGTGGTTCTGCATTGGGCCATAATGACTGGCGGCACTGCACCATCTTCTGCTCCTCCTTAAACTATCTGGGATGGACCTGCTGAAAACATCATTTCCAGGCTAGAGGAACCTTTGATCTGGTCCAGCATGGGATCACATTAAATTTACAGTATTTTGTCCTTTTCCTCATTGTTAGCTTTGTATGAATGGCAGAAGGGAAATCCTGCCTATCCTGGTTTGGATCTCTGAAAAAATGATCCCTGAGAGGTGTTCAGGGAAGCTGAAGTCTCCCTGGATGGTTTAAGCCCATGTCATCCTACCCATTGCATTGTCCATCTGCAACGTGTTTCATTCTCACTCCAAGTTAACCCCAATGTGTCACCTGTGCTCATTCACTCTGAAGAACAGACACACAATCCTGCTTAGACCTACATTTTCATTTTGAAGAGATGGCAGCTTTCGTTTATTTGGCCAATAGAATTGTTTTAGTCAGCAACCAAACCAGCAAGAAAATATCCAGCCAGATACTGATGTTGTTTAAGACCAGGTTGGAGACAGTTCTGTAAAAGGATTCACAGCAATATTTGGGAAGAAACAGGCAAGAGTCCATATCAGACTCAGAGAAGGAGGCATTCGGTGTCCATAGCCAGTGGCACAGGACCTCATGCATCAACCATCAGAAGCTTGCTTCTAACAACTCTAAGGCCAACATTTATTTGATAAAAAGATAAGTATTTTCTATAAATTCTTTCTACAAAGGATTGAACTTGTTAAATAGATTTTATGCTAAAGGCAGCTTAAGCAAGGCTTTGCTTTGTTTTGTTTCCAGTTAAGTGCAAGAGAACGTGTCTTCATTTCTTTGCATTAAGATGCAAATTAGAGATCATATTCTTGAGCCTTATGGTGAAGTAGTTTACAAGAGACTGAAAACAAGCCTTTAGTGACATACAGGCATTAGAATATTAAAGCAAGCAAAAAAAAAAAATTATCAGATATTTTGCTTCCTACAGGCAACAGAGAAGAAATGGAGCACCTGCACAAAGTTCATTAGTGCTGTGGTGGAGAGATGGATGGTGATGGGGGCAGCGCTGTGCAGATGAGTGGGAGGAGTGGGGGAGGACGTGAAACAAGGTAACTTAGAGCCATTTCTGTGCTCATTTGCCTCCTGCATTCCCAATCAACTTCCGAAATAAATTAGAGAAGATGAAGAATGTCTCCAACTTATACCAGCTGCCAGTTTCCTTGCACAATTAAAATGTGCAGAGAGGTACCGCTGTGCTCCATGGTCTGCAGGGGCTGTGGGAGCTCCCAGCAGTTACTGGTGTATCCTCAACAGGCCCCTCTGCTTGTCATCCAGGACAATGCCATGGTCCCACAGCTGCAGGATTCTGTCTGTGGGTGCCCCGTCCTGCTCTGGAATTGCAGTAATCCCTGAGCACAAATTTCTTTTCCTCCACCTCCGTTCTCAGTCCAGCTCAGCACATATATAATTGAAGATGGAACAGAGGGGTTGCTGTAAAGTCAGCAATAAAGTGATGATAATGACAGTGACCCTCTTCTCCTTTGCAAAAATTGCCTGGTTTTGGTGGCAGAGAAGATGGGGATGTCCTTTTATTGTGTACTCAATAGAGACAGTATTTATTAGATGATGAAAATAAGAAAGTTAACTCCCCTCAAAAACAAACAAACAAACAACCCTGAAAAAAACCCCCTATCTTCACATTTGCATTGATTTGAAAAAAAAAAATCTTTCTCACATATTCTAGACATGAAGCAGTAATGTTTAGAGTGCTCCATTTATTTCCATATAAATAAATTCATATATCTTTATAACGTATGTATGGGAGGATTACTAAATATGGTACAAATGATACAATTCATAAGCAGAAAAAAAAAAATATCTGCCGCCAGATTGTGTCATTCTGTTTAATAAGTTGGCAGAAATAAATATCTATATTGACATTTCATCTTCTCAAGCCTACACGAGGTTCGGTGCCACAGCCGGTCTTCCTGCCGGTCGTGCCCACCAGAAGATGGCACTGGAGAACTTGTCCTGCAGACAGCCCCGAGAAGGCAAAAACGCAGATTCCCAAACCGGGTCTGCGTGTGTGAATACAAAATTATTCGAAAGGTACCTCTGCTCGGTAATATTTGCTTTTAGGAAGGACTTAAGGCTTTGTGTTTTGTTGGTTTGGTGGTTTGTTTTTTTTTTTTTTTTCATTTTGTTCTCAAACATGGTGGAGAAGAGGCTGAAAGGAAACCAACCACAGTACCCAGTGAATGCCATCTGGGTTTGCCCAGTGAAGCACAGGTTTTGTAGCTTTGTAGTTTTCTACAAAAAATTGTAATTTTCTCAAGTAAGTCTTCTTATCAAACTTCAACACTGATAAGCTTTCAAATACAAGACCTTATGAACAAAAAGGTGTTTTCATATAATTATTTATAACACCTGTTTTCTGAATGAACAATCAGTTCATTCAAAGTTATTTTGAATAAAACTATAATTTTGTCTGAAAAAAGGCACTTTAGCTTTTAGCAACTTCATGTGAAAATATTTTTTCAAATTTTAATAAAAAATGCAAAGGATTTTCTAGTGACATGAACATTTCCACCTTTTAAACACTTACCTGGTATATACTAAATCTTTCTTTGGCTTCTTGAAGAATTTCAGTGAATTCATATGTCTGTCTTAAAATGCAAAACAGTGCTTTCAGATAGGTTTCTAGTACTGAATGACAGATGAAGGGATGTAAATCTTTCAGACTTAGCAGCAGAGACATGAGAAGAAATTAGCCATAAATAATATTTTTGGGGAAAAGTCTAGTTACTTAAGAAAATGTAGAGATTACAAGATGGAAACTTGCTCACATCCCTTTCTCTCCAGTAGCTGTTACTACTCATGAAGATTGATGAAAATGTCTTCAACATGATCTAAATGGCACTTATGCCTCAGGGTTCACTTCATGTCTTTTGATGCGTCCCTGATCAGGCTTTGTTTTGGGAGGTGTGATGGTATAGGACCATTAACCGTTACCAGTAAGTGCTAATGTTAATTACATTAAGCACAATCCTCCAGTTGGTCCATCTGTTACTCATTTTTTATGTGCTACCTATTATTGTTTGGGGGTTTTCTCTGTGCTCCGGGAAGATATCTTCTAGTTTTCTTCTTGGCTTTATTTAAAAGATGTTAATTTGTGTATGCCTCGATGAAATACTTAAACATATTTCAAATTTAGCTTTCATTTTCGAGTGATTTTTAAAATACCATTTTTGCATGTGGTTTTAGTATTTAGTTATGGTGTTGCACTTGAGTGTTTAGCTTAGTAATACACTTCGGCATCTTGTATTTCATATAGTGTGCCTCTTGAAAATGATCAGTGTCATATTTTTAGATGAATTTGGGCTGTTTTCCTCACATTTCAATATCACAGTTTGTGTCTTTGCTATCATTGTGTGCAAATCGCTTAAGTTTGCATTTCCCCCATTGAATCTCCCCTTATTTTTCGGGTAATTCTAAACCGAAATTTGTATTTTCGGTGTCATTCACCTGCTGCTTTCCTTCTGGTCGCACTCAGCTGTACCACTGGCTGAAGGCGCAGGGACAGGCTGCTGATTTGTAACTCTCGGCCCGCAGCGCTTCGCGCACCGCAGCTAATTATTGCCGAGTCAGAAGCCGACGTAAAGCGGTCAGATTAGGATTTAGATAATTGCAGTGGGTTTAAACCGGGGCTCCTGCCTGCTGCAGCCGCCTCCCGGGAGCGGTGCGGGGCGGGCGGGCGCGGAGCCGGGGCTGGAGAGGGAGAGGAGCCGGGGAAAGACGGGAGAGGAGCCGGGGAAAGACGGGAGAGGAGCTGGGGCAGGAACGGGAGAGGAGCTGGGACAGGGACAGGGACAGGAGAGGAGCCGGGGCAGGGACTGGAGAGGAGCCGGGGCAGGAGAGGGAGAGGAGCCGGGGCAGGGACGGGCGAGGAGCCGGGGCAGGAGAGGGAGAGGAGCCGGGGCAGGAGAGGGAGAGGAGCCAGGGCAGGAGAGGGAGAGGAGCCGGGGCAGGAGAGGGAGAGGAGCCGGGGCAGAGCGGGCGCGCAGCTCCCTCTCCCGGGCAGGGGGAAGTCGCCGTCCCGGGGAGGCTCCTCCGGCCGGCCCCCTCCGCCTTCGGATCTCTCAGCCCTTCCCTGAGAGCCAGCTCACTGCCTGGCGGCTGGACAGCGCCACAGAAAATCCGAATAACTGGGTTTGGGATGGTTTCAACCTGTAAATCTGAGCACGGAGAGAATTGGAAAGTTCAAGTTTGGGGCAGGGGGTTCTTTTCCCTCCCACGTTCAGCAACTTTCTCGGAGTTAAGCAGGAAACTGGCCCTGAGAACCACTTTATTTGTAAAACATGAAGTTTCATAAAACAAAAGGAGGGTTTGAGGTTAAGATTCAGTTTAGGATCTGGGCAAACAAGTGTTGCAGCAGCAGGATTTCTGCTGGATTTGCAAAGCCATGGGATTGATATAGCCCTGTGTTAATGTCTTGTCAAACTCAGAGCAGCCATAGGTGTTTGGGCACTCGTAGGCTGACGGTTAACACTCAGTTTAGGTTTTGGGAAATGTATTTTGGAGACATCTTACCAGTTATATGTAAGGTAAGGCTGCCTGAGGTAAGGGGAAAGTAGGTCTGGAAATATGTAGTGGTCTCATTCAAACTACCTGAGCAACAGGGCAGCTCAGGGCAAGTTCTGGAAAATCAGATCTCAGCAGCAGTTTCCTCTGGTGTCTTGAGATGTCCTCCCAAAAAGTCACGTAGGAAAATAATTAAATAGCTTTATTCTTAATTTCCACCTAAGTCTTGTGTTCCCTCTTATGGACTTACAGTTACAGACTGAATTAAAGGAACATGAATACTGACAAACACATTTCTCTCTCCAATCTGTAGGATACTCTGAGGCAAGTTCAAGGCTGAGTTTGAATGCTGTATTTCTATTTGCAGGAATTGTAGCTGATCTTGAGCTTTCTAGAAGTCCAAGAGTAAATGTAGTGCAAGGAGTTAGGACAGTGGGGTCCACAGATGGATCTCCCCTGCAATGTCTGGCAAAGGTGCATGAGATCACTGGGGACTGGCCTCATGAATCTGGTGCCTTATTCTTAATTTTCAGGTAGGAGTAGTGTTGCTCTGCTTTTGTGAAGGTTTCAGGGGAATATGAGACAACTAGGACTGCAAGATCAGGTTTATGTATTCTTGCAAGGTCTCTTCAGAGACAAGAAAGAGCTGGTACAAAATGAAGGTTTCACCTGAAGTTTTGGATAGCTCTCCTGGAAGTTAGGGTCAAGATTTGGTTTTGGGTAGCCACACAAATAAACACCAGGCTGAAGTTAGGAGAAGCTAATGTGACAATTCAAATTTTGGAGTCACTTTAGCAACAGTTTGTCTTATCTATTTAAGGACTCCAGTGACAGAGTAGAAAGCAGTTCAAAGTGCACACAGGGCTAGTAGGGATAGATGTGATGTACTTCAAAGCAGCCACGAGTGTCTGGGGTTTGGTAAGGGCTAGTGGGAAGGTTTGAAATTCTGCAGAAGCAAGTTAAGATTTTCAGGTTACTTCAGACTTTCAGCAGGTTATCAGATGATGCCTGTTGCAGCTAGCTTGGAACCTCTAATGATGAAGCTTAATTTTTAAAGAGCTTAATTTTTTGGGCAGCAGGTGGTGCCTGGTCACCACGATGCCCGCAGTAGCCATCTGCCGTGTGGCGGCTCGCGGTGACACCGCGCTCCGTGGTGGCTCCTGCACGCTGCCCCTTTCCCACCGAGGCTCTGAGCAGCACAGCTGCTGCGAGTACAGCTGCTTGTACTGGTGCAGATCACCAAGAAAACTGGCATTTGTTGGAGGAGGGAACACGAATGTGGCTGCTCTTGAAGCAAATCGCGATCAGGATGATTATGAAAAGGAATATCAGAAATTAGTGTCTCTGAAAAAAAGGACGGGGAACCCACATCCAGAAAGCACAAACACACGAAGATCAGCAGGTGCTGGTGATTTCCAGGCTCCTGTGGACATCCATGGGGTGGACCCCCAAGAAAAGTGCTGAGTACAGTGGTTTCCAGCTCATGTTTGGCCACAGCATTCTGAGATGGGAGTTTGCCCTCAATGCACTCCTTTCCATTGCCATAAACTACGATAATGTTTTCAGGCTTGCACAAGAGACTTGGGAGACTATGCCCCATTTCAGAAGGTGACATAATTAATCAGAAGGACAGGGATGTCCTCCTGTGGCAGCCAGAGCAGCCCCCATCCCAGCACTGGCTGGGAAGCCATGGTAACATGATGCTCTGCCTTCTCCCACTCTGCCAAGTAAGAGATGCTCAGCAGGGGAGTGTGCAGTACTGGCACTGGCATGAACAGCAGTGTGAAGCTGCAGCCAGGCAAGACAAATTAGGAAATGAAAATCATGAAACAATAGACAGTGCTTTACTGTCAAAATGTGCCATGGAAATAGATGGGTTGTGAGAGTTTCTTTGTTTTAGCTAGAAGTGCCATGTCTCTCCATTCCTGCTGAAGATTTTAATTTTGAATCAGAAAAGCTGGCTCACAGGAGTAGAAGGATGCTTTGATTTGTCTGGGAAGTCTGTAAATGCACCTTAGATAAATGCTAGGAGTAAGGGACAGAGAATCTAACAATGATTGGAACCAAAAAAGGCATCAGTCATATTTTTTGCTTATTATACCCTGGAAAATAAAAGCATCACAGATACGCAGTCCCTGACAGCTGTTGACAAGGCAGAGGCAGGTACCTCTCCTTTGGAGCCTCTGGCCATGCTCCATCTCCTGTGCTCCAGAGCCCTGAGGGAACACCCTGACATGCCAGCATGTGGCCAGAGGATGTGATGCTCGACAAGCAGGTGTGTTCGAGTTCTCTCATACAAGAAAGGAGTTACATCCACAAGCTGTATCTCTGACACACGTATAACAACATAACTCTCTCAGAAAAGAGAAGGGTTTCCTCTGAAGCAGCCTCCATTGGCAATTGCCACGTGCTGTGTCTGTCCCTGTGACACGAAGCAGGTCCCCACCCGTGCTGAAAGCAGTGACTCCTGCACACTCTGCAGCATATGGCAGCAGCTGAGCTCCTGGGGGTGTGCTTGTGCATGTGTAGTTAGCAAACACAAACCCATTTAAATTGTTGAGAAGTTTTAAGTCTAAATTTCTATTTAAATTATTCCCTTGTTAATTAGAAATACATTTTGTTTTCTGAAAATACTAATATTGCCTTGTCAGAACACAATGGATCTGGGCACTTGGAAGAAGCCTTACAGGTTTATTTGACACTGACAATTTTCAAAATTGATTTTCAAAAATTTTCAGTATTAAACTGTTTTCATTTAGATGCCAACAAGCTGGTTAAAAATATTTGCCCCTGCAATTCCTGTAGAAATTGGGTATTTTCCTGATATGTGGTGTTTTCAATGCTGACACTTGGTGGTGCTGCAGTTAATAGGTTCATATTTTTCTGCTGCTGTTTCTCTGCTGTGACTTGTTTATTCCTCTCCTCCATTTGCTGATATGCTTGGGCCATCGTCAAGGTACCAGAGAAAAAAAAACTTTATTCACGTTCCTGAGGAAATACAACCCATTTTTCAGCAGTTCTTAAGTTAATAATAAAAACTAGAATAACAACAACAACAACACAACTGCCTTCATGGTGCTGTTTCCTTTCAAAATGCATAAGCATCATTCAAGTGAAGAAGTGCAAATACAGGCAAGGTTCAGTAATTATAAGCTTCAGCACAGAGAGGAAGCTCCAAAAAGGACCTTGAGAGATTGTGGAGCCCATCCTCTTCATGAAGGAGCAAGGATAGCTGGAGATCTGCCCAGCTTTCCATGGAATATCAGTGTAGGCTTTATGGGAATACCTCAAACGCTTTGATGTGTTTTACATGCGCGTCTCCCACGTGGGATCCTCGCCTGAGTAAGGATGGAGGAGAGGCACGTGGCATGTGGGTGTTTCAGTCTGAGAGGCCAGAAATAATTGTATTTGCCAGTGGACAGTGCAACTGAGATTTTGGCTTGTTCCAGCATTTCTGTGGGGTTCATCTGTAAGCCCACGGGTGCCAGGGGAGCTGCTGGAGGCAATAGGAGCTGCACTCATGTCCTGCTCCATTGCTTTGCTCTGAGACTCTCCAGGTTTTCCTCCTGACACTCCAGAAGCTTGGCATGCCCACTGCCCTTCCCCCTGAGAGTCCTCACAGGTGTTCATGGCATTAAGGAAGACACTGCAGGTGATCCTGGCATGATCCCAGCAAGGTTTTTCTATTGAGAAGGAAGTGCATTCCTGCAAGGCTGTAATGAAAAGCTGTCTCTGCTCCCACTGCCACAGGCTCAGCCCACCACCTTTGCACAGCTCCAGACTCTGTTTCAGACAGGAAATAACCTGTAGGGACAAATGACCTTAATTATTAGAACAAAGATTACTTGTTTAAGTGCAGAATCTTAGTATTAATACAAGAAATAATCAAGATGTGCTGTTGTAATTAAATTGAGTCTGTTTTGTCCTCCCTGAAGATTTCCTTCTCAATCTAATTTATTATTTGGTTGGTTAATCAGTATTAAAGACCCAAAGAAATGGTGGTTCACACGTGATAAGCACGACCTGACTGCTATTACAGGCTTCCTGGGAAGCGCTCAGGTTTCAGGCTCCAAAAACAATGCTGTAGCTGGAAAGTTGCAGTGGACACACAAGCATGGAAGAAATAAGGTTCACAAACAACTGACACACTAAGGGGATGTGGAAAAATTGTCTGCTCAGGCAGGAAAATATGTTCTTACTTGGTGGTTCTGTGTGGTGAAAGCCTCAAAACATATGGGATCAGTTTTGGACACATTTTAATGCTTTTTAACATAAGCGAGCTTCATACGCCATTGGTCTTGAGAAGTGAAAGTGAGCAGCTTGTCACAATCTGCTGCTTCACAAAGGCTCATTGTACGTGAGGACTTTGGATTTGGGGCAGAAAAGGAAAAAAAAGAGATGCCATTGTCAAAGTATGAATGGGAGAAATTGGGACATATACCATATATCACCTCAAGCTCTCAAAAGGAAAAAAAAGAAAAAAATGGAGAAAAAAGGCTGGAACAGAATTTTACTTTTTTTCCCCCAGCAGAAAAATGTTTGTACCTTTATTTTTTTATTGGTTTATTTTTATTGTAGCTGTTATTCCCTATTTTTCTTAATATTTGAAGATTGGATATGTTTTCTAAGAGAAAAAAATTTCTTTAATCTTCACCTGGGGTATAAAGTTTGTTTTCCTTTGCACTATGAGGTCTGTCCTTTTTACCAAAGGATTATATTACATGTGATTTTCCCCTGGAAATTATAGAGAAACCCTCACTCTTCTGGGAACTGAGAGAGTAAAATGTAGTCTGTCTGACATATTGAAATGATTTTGCTGAACTCCTCTTCAGAGCTGTGCTCCATTTTATTTTAAATCTGCTTCAAAACCAATATCAAACATTGCCTGAGCTCTTAGTTCAGTCCACAATGTACCTAGTAACTTATAGGTCCTTAATTTACAGATACATATTTACAGATGCACTCGTATATCCTGTTAGTACTGCTTAAACTCCCCTAGCATGTCATGGGAAAACTCTAGGAAGATTTGACCACTATTCTCTAAAAATACGTTTTCAGAATTAATTCCAATACTTTTCTCGGGAAGAAGTGGGGGTTTTTTGTTTTGTTTTGTGGGGGTTTTTTTTGTTTTTTTTTTTTGTTTTGTTTT
>VWZP01009762.1:832651-879773 GCA_013396995.1 Dicaeum eximium | reverse complement strand
TTTTTTTTTTTTTAATTTGCTTTCTACTTTTATTCACAGAGAGATACATACCTGTTAGGCACAGGTACATATTTCTTTCTTGTTTTCAGGATTGTCTTATTCAGTCTTCCCAGTGGATTTGATGTAGACACTCCCTGCTGTCAGGGTGCTTTCTCTCACAGGGCTGGATGCAAGCTGGACCTTGCAGAGGAAACCAAAGCCACAAGTGTCACGAAGAACAGCAAGCCATAGTTATCTGTACACCGTGTACCCTGTGCATACCTATCTTATCCCAAATCAAGCAACTCAGCAGACAATAAAAGCGGATGTTGCCAGGATCCTGCTCAGCAAGAGCCCTGAGATGGCCAAGGTTCTTCTGCATTTTTCTGGCGCTGTTACTCTCTGTCTTGTCTGGGGATGCTCTGGAGGCAGCTTGCACTTCTGCCTGGGTTTGGGTGCAGGCAGGTTGTGTGTTTATCTTGTTCTGTACACACTGCTACTCATATCACTGAATTAATTATTAAAAATATTGGGGAAGAAAGTAATCTTTGTGAAAGATTGCATACTTTTAGATTTGAGAGGGTGAAAACTATATTAAAAATATATCTTTATTAGAGAACAAAGACTTGAGATAGCAAAACTAAAGTGACTCAACCCATTTTGAATGAGAACTGTATATCAAAAGGTATGATTCATTGTGAATGAAGAAAAACTTGCCTTAATCTGCCACTTAGTAGTTACTGAATATAAAATGTACGCACTCAAATTTAAATAAAGATGAACAAGAAAGAGTCTGAGAAGGACCTCAGCGAGAACCTCACAGTAATATTCTATATACAAATAATTTAAGTATTATTATGGTGCAAGTCTTCCTGCAGAATTAAAGAATACTGGGTGTCAGCACCCAGCTAACTCACAAAGCAGAAACTGACAGTGAAGAACTACCTCTTCTTCCATGACAGATGTTCTAACATATAGGCTGTGTTAAAGAGACAGTGGGAATTGGATGATCCATTCTGAGCCAAAAAGAACACTCCCTGAGGAAGCTTTGCTGGCTGGCAGACGATGGATACAGTGGCATGATCCTCCCAGGAAGAACAGCTATATCCAAATCGTCCTTTCTTGACCGTCTGCATACCTGGGTACTGTGGCCCAAAAACATCTGTCTAGGTTGTGATCCCCCTGCCAAAGCACAACATTGAAGATTCCATTCATTCCAAGCTTTCCATGAAAGGTGTAAGAAAATGCTGTAGGAGGTCCTGTGAATGGATGGATGTGTAAGGGATCAACAGCTCCTCAGCTGTTGGAGCACCTCTGGCAGCTGCTCACTGACAGACCCTCACTGTGATTGAGGATCTACCCTCTTACTCCTGCAAAATAATTACCTGTGGGATATAAGGTCTTTTTTTCATGTTGTTATTGGGGTTTTCTTTCTTAAAGGTAATTTCTGGCCTAGCCCCAAGGCTCATACCGTGATCAACAACCTCAGCACATATCAATGACTGAACTGATTTTAATAAACCACTCCACATAAATAGGAGAAATGTGGTGTTAAAATGTCCTGGTCCTCGAGGCTTCACTCTTATTGCTGCATTCAGAATACAATGCTCCTAACCAGAGCTGGAAGAAAAGCAGCTGACTAAAGTAGGAATGGCTCAGATTACAATGTTTGCCTCCCCCAGACCGTGCCAAGGCAGATGGGAATCTCTACCGAGGATTATTCTATTAACTGCAGCACCATTATTTTTCCCATTTCACCTTTTTTAAAAAACCTTGAGTTGTCTTATCTGTGTACCTATAACCTAAAACCTGACTTCCTGAGGTAGGTGATATTACAGCTTCAGTGAGTGGAGCCTGTGAGACACAAAGCACAGTCTGAGTGCTGCTGATGAGCTGTCAGAAGTTTTTGACAGAAAATTTTCCTTTGAAATCTGTTTTGATTATTTTTGCTTTATAAATACATATGAATGCTAGAACTCATTTGCAGGCTGCTAAAGTGCACAAAGAGGCCAGATGCTTTTTTTGAGTTTTGTGCTCTGGCTGAACCTTGTAAACAAGCTAGAACCCTCAAAGCAAATTTTGGGTTACACATCCTGTGGGAGGTGTATGCCTGTTCTGCTTTAAAACCATACACCGTGAGAGTAGATGCAACCTTTGGCTTTCCTCTTCTAAACATTTAGTTTATTGTAGCTTAAAAATAAAAGTTTCAGTCTTTTACCTGTGCTGTGCTTGAAGCACATAATATTTCTCCCAGCAAAATGAGATAACATGACCGAGGGAACAGCATATAAGAAGAAAATACAATTTGATCCATCTGCCCTTATGTACTTATGGCAGTGAATTACAGCTGGATGTGCTCAAGAACAGCTGAAGCTGCCTTGCACCCTGTGAACAGCCAAAGGGCATAGGAGCACCCAGGTTCTTTCATGTATAGCATAACTTGGGTCTCAGAAGCATTTTGTGCATCACCTTGGTGGTCACCTTCCAGGTGACATCTGCTGGGCCAGCACCTGGCCCACCGTGGGGAACTCTGACTGGTACATCTCTCCTCCCCATAGCTGTTCCATTCTCTCCCAGAAAACATGTCTGGGGCCCAGTTTAGCTTCATCCTCCAGGAGCTGGGCTGGCAAAGCTGCCAAGTCCCTTGAGCCAGCAGCGGGCTGCCAGGCACCAGTGCATGGCAATGCCTTCCCCAGGCTGAATGCAAGGAAGGGGTGGGGTGTGGGGAACGCCCAGTGCTGCCGGAGCAGGGGGCTGTGGCACTGTGTACACCCTGTTTCATGCAGCCTGGCCATCAGGAGGCTGCTCTCAGAGCTCTCACCAGAGTGAATCAGCAGCCCTCGCTTCTGCCGCTCCCCTTTGCGTGGCAGTGTCCGTGGTGTTGGATGGATCCCAGTTCTGGGACTGCTTTGGGGACTTATATGATGTGTGCCTGACCTCAGCTCCTCTGGCCGTTCACCTGTGATTTTCCAGCCTGCCTTTCCTCAAGCTGCTATGCAAAAGGGAAGCTTTTCCCCCTGAGGACTCTGGGTTTGTGTCATCCAGAAATACACATCTCACCACACATCACCTGGGCTGCTGTTGCTGCTCCCCATCCTAGAAGAGAGATTCTGCTTGTCCAGTCTCTGCTTCTGCTTGGTATTCTCAGCCAGAGACACCTTCTGGAAAAGGGCAGTCCCATGAGCAGTTTCCTATGGATTTACTTTTGTGTATTTTAGTCTGCTGAGCTGTAAGTTCTGTTTAAAACAATTTTTTCATGAACAGGGCATTCAGAACATCCCTCTCCAGAGTGGCCTCCTGAGTTTCTAGCAAGGGGTGGACTCTTACTTCATACCTCTTGTTGAGGTCATTAATAGGCCTCTCCCTTTCCTGTGAAATGTGGGAACTTAATTTTATGTTTTCTCTTCTAAACAGGGCAGAAATAAGTCAGAGGCTCAAGAGCAGCTCGGGAAGGAGGGGAAAAAGGTGATGGTGAGCACAGATCCTGGTTTCCTTAGGAAAACAGCCCAGAAACAGGATGAAGGTATATATAGAAAGAGTCTTGCAGTTTTATCTCCTTTATGATAAAGCAGTGCCATGGAAAGTAGCTGGGTTCAGGGAAAGTGGCTTTTCAGGACGCTAAGTTTCCTGCAGTGTCCAAGCGGGGACAATGTGGTTTTTAGCTGGGTAAAAGAGCTGTTTCAAAAGGCCTTTCCTCCCCTCCAAAGCCTCACAGCCCCTCCTGTGTTTCTGAGATTGCATCTGGAAGGAAACAAAAGATGCAAACACCAGACCCAGTGTGCTAACTGAAAAAGATATTTTTTCAGTCCAGCAGATGGTGAATAGAAACCTGCCATAGAAACCAGCTTCCGCAACCCTCCCAGCCCGTGTGTGCCTGGTAAATACAAACTGCCAGATAGAACAGCGAGATAGAGCTGGGCACAACAGCTCCTGCTATGAGAGCAGTGACCCCAGGAGCACACAGAAATTCATAATGAACTCGTGAAGGAGGCAGAAAAGTGCAAACACAGTGATGTAATCTGAGGGCTGTTCCAAGACGCTACAGTTTTGGCTTCTGTTCATTTGTAGGGCCCCCCAAACCCTGTGAATCACCACCAGGGATATGAACAAGCCCTCTGTGGCAGCACAAGTCAGCCAGAGGTAACAGTGGGGGCCGGCTGGAGGCACGGGAAGAGACAGCAAGGCAGCCACCACCTGGCTCTGCTTCTGGGCACAGGGAAAAGCTGTGGAAGGAAAGGTGAGGAGACAAAGCTGCGGGCAAGGAGGAAGGTGGTGAGGCTGCAGAGAGCATGAGGCAAAGAACCACCATGAGGATGGCATTGCCACAGCCAGGTGCCACAGCCCTGGGCAGGGAACAAGCCACAAAAACACTTTTGGAGCATGCTGGTCCCAGGTGAACATCAGATGGCACTGAAAGCCAAGGCACAATAGCTTTGGCTTGTCCTGACTCCTGCCAGCAGGATGGCCAGGAGATACGTGAGGATGAAGGCAGCTGAAGAAGGAGAAGCAGCCCAGATATTTGTCCATCTCCTATGTTATGACATGTTAGAAATTAATTATGTGGATTAATTGTTTACCACGAGGAGCTGAGTCATAAGACAGGATTTAATGTTGGATGGCAGACAACTTCAGCTGGGATCTTCAGTGCATTATGTTCGCCACCTTCTATTTGTTCAGGCCTCACCTAAAAACTGTGGGTATTTCAGAGGATAAGTGCTGTTCAAAGTGCCTGGTTTAGCTCATTTGGATCTGTTATTGTGTGTAGGAAAATACATATAAAGTCTGAATTTTTCTGAGGTGTTAGAGGGTATTTTCTATTGGTGGGATAACAGGATCCAATGTGGCAAAGACTGGCATTTGAGTTTCAGATACTCTGAACAAAGCTATTGATTTTAATGCTAGTTTTCTAACTCTCACTTATTTTTTCCCTAGATTTAAAAACTTTTATTTAAAACAGTCACTTGGGCCTCTCACATGGGTTGCATATACTGACAGCAACTCTCCCGTGTCCACGTCTTCCCTTATAGAATCGTATTTTTGATTGACTTTCATACAGCAGAAGCTCCCAGAGGATCTCGTGGAACCATATGGGTCCTATCTTTTGACATAACAATTATTGCCTGGTAATAGCACAATAGCAATAGCAGCATGTTTGGGAATCAACAGTGAAATACTAATGAATGTTAATGCATTGTTTTAATTTACTACATTTGTTTTGTTGATGTACTTATTAACCTTCAGGTCTGTGGTTAATAAGGCATTCTATTTTAAGGTATTATTATCTGGGGGAAGAAGAGAAAAACAACGCTGATGAAGTTAGACCATTTGTTCTTCATTTCATTCACACTTTGATTGGTAATTGACAGCAGATTTAACCACTGACCCATAGACTGAAGGGACACTGGTACAATTTTAATAATGCAGTGAGATACAAGGCTCCTTCCTCTCATCCCCCTTTCCGGAAATCTTTTCCAATCTGGATGAGATTTATGGAAGTACACAAGTGATATATTAAAGATTATAACTTTCACTGACAAGTATCAAGATTCATGCTTCTATAACATTCTAGCCTATTTGAAAATTTAGCTCTTAGTGACTTTTATTGGCATGGTAAGGAAAGCAGCATCCTCATCTACATTAGCAAGGAAAATACCCTGAAAATCTGGAAGGATGGAGCCTGTAATGTAATTTTTCAAGCACAAACCGTTTGCATCTGTCAGAGGCCTTGCTCCACCTTAACAACCTTGCTCAGCCTCATCTGTGACCCCACACCCCCTGCCTGGGCCCTATTTAAGCACAACCAGAGGTACTGTTCCCTTCCTAGGTGATGCTGTAGAATGCTGCTCTCAGCCCTGATGGTTTTCTGCTTTTGCACTGCCCACAGCCCTACCAAGGAGAAAAGTTAAACTCTCCAACGTTTTGGAAAGAAATGGTAAAGTAGAGAACAGCTTCACAATTTGGTTTCCTAAGTAAATCCCCTTTCTTTATGGGTACAAAGTTTGCACTTGATCTTGAATTGTGTCCTTATGCTGTGTCATTTGAAACATCTAAAGCACACTGGGCTTGCACTAGAATTTGGATGTCTAATGCATTTGAATTAATTTGGAGACCTCTCTTTGAAGCTTTCACTGTAATTCCATCTACAAAATGCATTTAGTGTTTGACTCTCATATGTAAGTAGACTCTGTGGTTCCCAGGAGAAAGTTATGGTACTTTTTTTCCCATTAACATTTATTTTTAAAGTTTTCATTCCAAAGAAAGGGAAAATTCCTTGCATGTAGGGCGAGGGGCCTGGATTTTATATCACTGTTTATAGAAGTACATGTGCATATGAAGCAGAACCTGCTATTTCCTGCAGTTCTTATAGTAGGGCAGCTGAAGGAAAGGGGAGAAAATAAACAAAGGTAGGAGGGCATTTCAGTTCATTTAATCACTAAGCTGTTTTAGATACTAAATGTTCTCTTTTCTGAAATGTGAAAACTGTATTCCTGTTAGATCAGGTAACCCTGAAAGAAGATATTTCCCTTTACCTTGTGTCTGTATTTGGGTGTTTCTCTTTAGGGACCATGACTGCACACCTCTACTCAAGCATCTTTTTGGGCAGAATCTGTGTCCTTGCCTTAAGCTTAGAAACCCCTCCTGAAAGGCTGTGCTTGAACAACAGCCTCAGATTTTAAACTGAGACTACAAAGTTTTGGGACAGGAACACACATTCAGCATTCATCTGTGGGCTAAGTAATGTGTCTTGGGAATATTGGAGCCCACCAGTCTGTTAGTGACTGTGTGCATACTGAGATTTTTATTTCTGTTCACAAATGCCAGCAAGACAATGGACATGGTGGAACAGAACCACTGTATTCATTACACTGGACTCTCCTTTTGCATTATCCCTTCTCATTCCCATTTCCTCTGAGGCAGCTGTTTATTATATACCCTGCTGGTGCAATTAATGAGAAAAACAAGTTCTACTTGTGCTGACTAATGCAGAAACCCCACAACTTTCCAACAGCCACAGCGGGAAGGAAAGGCATCCATGTGCTTTGTCTCTTGGAACAGGGATAGCTGCAGCCTGAAAGTGTTGGCATTTGGTCTGTGCTCAGGAAGTCCACCTTGATCCACACAGGTTTCCATGAAAAGCAGTTATATTGTCAATTCACTTATTACACATACCACCACCCCTCAAAAAAACTTTAGACATAATATAACTTTATATAGAGAGAGCTTGGTACAGAACACAACTATAAAATATTTAATAGCCTATTTTCCCCATAAAGTAATATTAAAAAAATGCACAAATATTTCCTTTGAAGTTTTTTTTTTCCTTTAAGCCTTTTAGGTATGTGCATTATACAACTACCACCTCACTCTTTTCAGAGGTAGGCACACAGTATGTTGCTTTTTCTTCAAAATCTTTGATTCCTAGGAAATTGTATTGATCCATGGATCCTACAATTCAGTAGGGTTTTCTTGTAATTTCTTATTAATTTCCACCTAGATTCCAGTGCCTGTCCCCTAAACAGCACATGGAGCACAGACTGGCACAGCATTCTGTCATCACTGTTCAAAGTATCCTCCAGATTTTTGAAGATCTGACCTGCATCAAACAACTGCAGTGCAGTGGTATTATTGATTTGCTCTATGATGGGCCAGGCTGAGTAGGGAAACATATTAAGGGTCACTTCACAGTGCTTAGAAATACACAAATGTATCAGTAGGCCTCAGATAACAACAGAAATGTAGCTCCGTGTCTATTTCCCCTGCTCCTAATTTTTCCTGTTAGGACTGGGATGTAAAGGTTCCTTAACTGTGCACAGAATTGTCTGCTTTTTGCTTAAAAGTTTGACAAAGAAACGTTAGTCTAAATCCTTGAATAAGATAGTTGATGTGCGGGTTCCAGGTTCATCACACTGCAAGGAAAAGACATTTTAGTGAAGACCAAACCTTAGATTTTTTGTGTTTTCTCTGAAGTCTGTAAGGAAGTGAGTGGACCTGGTGTTGGAGACAGAAGTCTGCTGTTTAGCAGCTCCTCTGTGTGTTTATGCTGCTCAGTAGTTTGACTCTTCCCACTCCCTCACCCTGTGAGAAATTGTGTAGGAAAGGGTTTTTCACTTGCTTGGTTCTGCTGTGTAACTGTGCACAAGCTGCTCAACTCTTTGCTCATTTGGAGGCAACACCTGAGCACAGCTCTAAGTAGAAGAAAGCTGAGGTGTGATAAAAGCCAGAAAAAGGGTTTTAAACCCCACTAGCTGAAATGGATTCATGCAGATTTAAACTTCCAAGGTAACCAAGTGTTACAAAACACAAACCGATATAACCAGTGATGTTCTGCAGAACTGGAGTCATTAGGGGGAAAAAAAGTCTAGTCAAAAAACCATCAAGAGTGTTATTATCAAACAGATTGGTAAAGGCTCTTGTCCATCAGAAAGGGATGTGGCAGTGTACAGCAGTGTTTTGTCATTCACATCTCAAAAAAGCAAAACCTGTTCTTGCAGTCCTGTGACAACTCTTCATCACTGCTATATATTAGGAACAGAAGTCACTTTTCACAGCTTTCTCTGGAACAGGCAAATAAAACTGGGTGTATTTATAGTCCCTTGAAGAATACAGGCACTGATGTTTAAAGTGCAGTTGGTGATTCATGGAAAACTGATAAACATTAATTTCAAAACAATGGTGTGGAATGCTCTCATTGTGCTCCCTTTAGCTGCCTTTTCTCCTATCTTGCCTCTTAGTCATACATCCTGCAACACCCCGAGATCTTCCCTGTGGCAGGATCTATTTGTTTCATGTGTATCAGTATTCTTTTTGGGTTACTTCTGTTCTTAACATTGTCCTTAATATGCCTGTGAAATAATAATTCTGTCTCTAAAATATGAATTTGTGAACATGTCCTCAGACATGCCAGTAGACCAGCATTATCACAAAAATTGTTACTAGCCTGTGACACCTGCTTTTACAGTTTTCCAGAGCTGTAGGAATTTTAGACAAGAAAATGACTTTTTACTTTTAACTACTCTTTTTATAATTCAGCTCAGGGATTTTTTTTCTTTTTTACTGCCTGTGCCTTGTATGTCTTGAATAAACATAAGCTGCCATATTGGACAAACCAGATTCTTTTTTAAGCATTTAGTACTGTGAAAAAGATGGTTGTATTAACTTGAACTCATTTCCTGAAACATTATATAACTTTTTTGTTTAGCAAAGATAAGAGCCAAAACACAGTTGGTACTAATCTCTCCTCTAAATTAAAACAATGAGGACTTTGGGCCTACAGTAGAAAAGGGGGAAGCTGTAAACTGTAATTCTTCAATTCAACCATAATTTCATCCCTTGAGTTGCCAAAGAGCTGTCACTAGTGTACTCTTCTGAGAAAGTGATTATAGGTGGGGAACTGGGGATTTAGAAAAGGGTCTGGGAGGACTATTTTTGTTGCTGTTTCAAAAAACAAAAAGAACTGGCAAGGATGTGATGATCTGATTCATGTGGGATTAGAAATCACCTTTGTGTGCAACCTGCCCAGGAACCTGAGTCCCTGGCTGATGGATGAAAGCATCTGAGAGGGAGCACATGCAGACTGGGGGAATGTGCTTTTGGGTACCTTTTTGCAGTGTGTTCTCCCTGGTGAGAGGGACAAAGTGTCCTTTTTGAATCTGGAAGAATTCTTTTGGACTCTGGATTTCCTGTGTGAGCGCTCTCACTGCTGAACAAGGAGCTGCAAAGACCCTTCCCTACACTTTCTTCTGTGGTTAAGGCATAAAGTTTCTCTTGTGCCAAACCTGTTGGTTTCTGGCTCTCTCAGTCTCATAACACAATGCCTGTAAATAAAAGTTATGCTACGGCTTAGGATGATTTTTATTCACTGGATGTTACTAAAGCTTCTCTTGAGTCAGTCCCAAGAAATTATTTTCTCAGAACAACTTTAATCTGTTTTCTGATCAAAACAGGTTCTGTGTAGCTAGTATAATAGTATCTGGACTGAATATGCTGAGATGTGATTGATATGGCTGTACCAATCAAGGATGTGGCTTTTCCCCCCACCAGCTATATCAAGGCAGAGTAACTTTCTGATAAAACATTTCCCTGAGAAGCATACTCAGAAATGCTAATTAAATTGTTAATAGAAAACTTAGCAGGATATTTTGGCCTTGGAACTGAACTGGCCTGCACAATGCCAGTTGGAGATAGCTGCACAAGAGGCCTGGTTGTGCTGTATTTGCATTAGAGCAGTCTGGATGATGGCTCCTTCTCCAGGGCAAAGCTGGAATTGGCAAGGTGAGGAAGGAAGTCCTTTATTGAATATAAAACCTGTGGCTTGCTTTCCTTGTGGTGTTAAGATCCCAGTAAACAGGAGCTGATGGATCATCTGTCTGCTGAAGCATGAGACTGGTTCACACCACTTGACTCAGGATTTAATGAGTAACCTCACAAATGTTAATGAATGTAGAAATGTAGTCTGGGTACTGCTGTGGGCTGCATTTGGCTGCTTGCTGCATCCAGAAATGTACCTGCAGAGGGTTAATGCAGTTCTAGCAGTGAGCTGTGCCTGTTATTTGCTGTGCCTTTTGCCCTCCTGAGCCCGGATCGGAAATGACAAGGTGAATTGTTTAGGTGAAAGCTAATTATGTTATTATTGTATGTTCACTGGTCACTAATATGTACTGCTTGTCATAAATAATGGTGTTGGAAAAGAGTGCCTGGATCAGTTCAATTCCCCCTCAACATCAAACAACCCACTTTTCATTTTTGCTGTGTGTGCATACAAAGCAGCAAGCTCATTCCTTCAGCTCAGTTGTCTCCCTCTGTGTCAGTCTTTAGAGGGAGGAAGACAGCAAGACCTGCTCAAATACATGCAGGTTTGTTTGGAAGGGCAAGCAAGAATCCTGCTGCCCTTCAATGTGAATTGTGAAAGGAGTTATTTTTATCACAAAGAGCTTGCATAAAAATATATTTGTAAGCATCTCTATTGTTTCTGAACAATGGAATACAGCAAATAATGGAGGGAAAGTTATGAACGAATGGGTGTAGGTCTATTTCTGTTCAAATTTTGGGCTTTTTTAAAAGACATGGAACTTGCATATCGCAGCAGAAGAATGTTTTTTTGTTAGGACTTACCTTCCCACAGCAAATTAAGAATCTGTGCCAGAGCCTATCATTGAAAATTGCTGTGTTTTAATGACACCCAGAGCTTATGGGCTCTGGCCCCAAAAGAGGATTTCTGATGTTTTGGTGCAAAAGGTTTGAGGAGCTAATGGGTGCAAGTTACACATCAGTAGTAAGCAATGACACTAAGTGCTGCTCATTGGCACTGGGGAACTCTGTCGACACAGGGGCTTTTTCAGCTTGGAGGAGATGCTTGTTAATATGACAGTCCTGTGAAATATGAAGTAAACAACATCTTCAGACAATGCTAGCCACAGTCTGCAAATCACTTTGGGTGTGTAGAAGTATAAACTATGGCACTTTCCATACCACTTGTATTTTTTCCTGCAGGAGAAGTGAGAGCTGGGAAAACCACATCTGTCTCTATTTTTCTACCTCTTTTACTTATCCATGAGTTGTCTTCCCTCTGTGCTGAAGGGATCTCAACAGCCAGGGTGAGGGGTTTTCCATTTGTTTCCCCACTTTCTGTATCAAAAGTTAACATCAGAATCATTGTAGTTAAACTTTAGGAGCCAAATAATTTAAGAGCATGTCATTGTTTTCAGATGAAATCTGGATTTATACGATGATATGTTGGACCATATACTAGTCCATGGTGATTCATTTTCATAAATAGAAGCACCAGTATCCTGCTGAGTTTGTTTTTTTCCTGTTTGTATAACCTGAAAGGTTAGGCTTCAAATAAGCTTTTTGGAGTTAGTTAAAACTGCTGAAGTAGAACAGATACCCAATATCAGTGCCCTACATTTACAGGTGCCTGTGTGAAATCAGATATGCTGGGTCTCGAGAACACTTTTGCAACCTGCACAGAGAGTTAGGAAGGTAGGATTGGATGCAGCAGACCAAACTGCAAAGAGCTTGTTTGTTGTGGGAAGTGATGTTCTATTTCTTCTGGTCGCTCCAGTGTTGCTTTTACATCCTATTTCAGTCTGCAAATGGCTGTGAGGCCCTCAAAGGATTGTCCTATGTGCTGTTTGCTGCCCTGCATCAGCATCATATGGGGAATTACTTGAGGGATTTTAAAGGTATAAACTGGAAAAGCACTGCAGAAGAACAGGATTTCTGCTTGCAATCAATTTGGGAGTGATTGCAGCCGCAGACCTGTAATAGCAGATCCTGCTCTGTTTGTTTATCCTCCAGGGGTTCAGCTAGACCAGTTTGTGATACCTGCTGGTATCAGGGGAGGGTCCAGGGCTGCTGCAATGTTCACAGCACTCACACAGTACTGGCAGTGAGGAAAGCAGGTGCATTTAGAAGGAATGCAGGTGAGGTTCGTGCTAAAAAATTGTCCTCCTGGATCAGAAACAAGTTAGCAAAATAAAAAAGTTAGCAAGATAAAAACTTGTCTGCCTGGGAAAGCCAGCTGTACAATGTGTGTGTTTTAATGTTGGTTATATTATGCCCATTGGGAGCTAATTTTGATTAATGTAAACATAGGTGGCCTGTCTTTGGTTTGGAAATTAATTCAGTGAAAATATCAGCTGGGGTTCTAAATGAATTTGTCAGCAGAGGCAGTGAAGTGGCTTAGTGGAGTTGTTGCTAGTCAGGTAAAGGTGTGAACTGCTGTTAACTCTACCCTCCATGAGGAGGATATTGCATGTACACTTTTAGTAAATACAGAGATAAGTAAAAGTGTGTGAAGCTTTTAGTCTGCCTTCAGTAGGTCTGACCCTTACCCCTCATGTAGCCTTGAATTCACCTGATGTGAAAACCCAGGACTTCCTCTGCAGTCCTACAGAAGAGCTGGAAATTTAACACCCTTTTTGTTCTCCCTGTGGTGAAATATGTCCTTTAGTCAATGAAAATAAAGCTCAAAAGTATTGCAAATGTACTTTTATCTGAATGTCCCAACTAAGAAACACGTTCCTGAATTTTTAGGGTGTGATGCCTGATAAATTCTTGGAGTTGTTTATGTGCAGATCTGAGCAAATGGTTTTGGTTGGGTTTGTTTGGTTTTTTTTTTTCTTCTTAGCTTGGTGGACCAGACTTGTGGAAGAGAAAAGGATGTCTCTGGTTAGCTGAAATATTTCACTTTGGATTTTAAAGTGTGTAGCCATTTTTTAAAAGTAGCCAAATTTTTGAATAAACACTGTAGAATTTTAAAAGTAGTTAAAAGTTCTTTGTAGTGCTGTGTTTTTTGGTCGATTATTTTTTAAAAAACTATTTCACAGAGATGTGTAGGGAGAAGAATACTGCTGCTGTTTTTCACTCTCAAATTAAACATTAAGGTTAAAATCTGTTCTATGTTTGAGCACATAAGGATTACCCTTTCTCAACACTCATTGGAGCAAACTTAAACTGCTGGGACAACTGATATTTTAATTGTATTCATGAGCTTTGGCATGTTTCAAGTTTCTTTGCCTTATCATGCAAAACTCATATTAAAGAATATTAAATCTCATTTCCTTGAAAAAATTTTTTAGCAATAGCTATGCTCTGAAAGGAAGCCTAGCAACTAATTGTACTTTTTACAGGTAATTTTTTTTCTGTTTCCTCTATGCAATCATACTTATGCTTTAAGACTTCCCAGTGAATTTAGGGTTTAACCTAGAAATGGCCTGACTTGCCAAACTGTGGGAAGAAAGGACAGCAGACAAGTTCTGGTGTGAGAAAATAATTTAAATGCTAATAAATCTGGCCCAAGCAAAGGTGTTTACCAAACACACATGAAGGGAAGGAATGTAGTTTGGAATTACAATGAGAGATCAAAAGATGTCTGAAATAGGATTGCAAAAGGAAATTAAAATATCTATGTTAAAGTGTAATTAATTTAATTAAAGGCTTTGTAAAACAGGTACAGAAGTAGGCACAGAAGTGGATGAATGTTTGAGATGAGCAGCTGATGTAATGTTCAAACATGTTAATAAAAATATGGCAGCTTTTCTCTGCCAAGAACGAGAGAAATATAACTACAAAGTGCTGATCTGTGGAGACAGAGAAGGGCTAGGCAGAGACACACAGG
Source organism: Dicaeum eximium (assembly GCA_013396995.1). Taxonomy (NCBI): domain Eukaryota; kingdom Metazoa; phylum Chordata; class Aves; order Passeriformes; family Dicaeidae; genus Dicaeum; species Dicaeum eximium. Next base: position 865,672 of record VWZP01009762.1, on the reverse strand, counting down.
GATTCTTGAGAGATGTCTTTGCCAGAATTTCCCTCATTACTGGCGTGTCTCAACTGAGCTGGGGCAAACTCTTGCTTATAAAAAGACATTTCTCCTGTCTGCATCTCCTGGTGCAAGGCTGAGCTGCTGCAGAGTGGCCTGACTCTGCTGGAAGGAATGCACCTGGGAACTCAGAGGAGGAAGGAGTTTGGCTTACTAAAGCCAGGACTGGAATTGGTACTATTTGGCTTCAGCTCACCTGACCATGGGAAGCAGGCAGTGATCTTGATTTCTTGGTCATCTCTGAAAGGTGACCAGTCACTGTAGAGGTGGTTGTGTCCAAAGTCATGGACAGTGGTACCCTCTGTGCACGAAAGAGGAGCTGTGAGTGCATCCTCCTCCAAGCACCGTGCTTTCAGCTGGTATTTTGTGGCTCACTTCAGTGCAGCTGTGACCCAGGACAGGGAGGGTTCTGCTTCTGCAGTGCAAGAACAAGAAAATATTTGGCCATACTCTCGCTGTTTGTATCTCAGCAGCTATTTTCAGACCAAAAAAGATGTGTGTAAATCGTTTCACCCTCAAAGTGAGAAGAGGTAGTTTTGCCAAAATCAACAGCGGGTTTCAAAGCCTTCCAGGTTCCCTGGAACACAAAGGCTGACTCAGAGCCATGACTCACCATCAGGAAGCAGCGAGGGGGGGACCTCCTTATCTGCTTTCATATCTGGGGTGTGGGAACCAGCAGCAGGGTGGGGTGGGGAGGGGTGCCTGTCGGTGGGAGAATAGAGGAAAGGTTAAATATTATGACAGCTTCCACTTCTTTGGAAAGCAATTTGGAAACAGTCATCCTTTCTTCTGTCCTTCACCGCAACTGGAATTGTTTTAATAGGCAAAGCATGGGAGCACCGTGGATCCTTGACAGTTGTACAGTAAATCAGTCTCTGGGTGAATTATTCATGTGCAAAGAGACAGATTAATTTCTAAAGTTTTAGAAGTGATGAGAGTAACTCCAGGCACACAGGGACTTGTCGTTGCTACGTTAGTGATGACTCTGGGCCCTGTCCTTCTCTTTTGCCTGGCACTGTTTGCTGTCACTGACCTGTGAGTGAGATGTTGCAGGGCTGCAGTGAGGGTTGCAGGCTGAGGTTTGCACCTGACTTTCAAAAGGCAACTTTTGTACCTGGATAGCAAACTTAGAAGTTTCACTGGGACAGTTTAAAAGCAAAGAGGTGCTCCAAGTCCTGGGATATTACCAGTGAATAATGAGGCGCATCATCTCTCTTGGCAAAGGTGCTGAAGGATGCAGAGACCTTCCTGCCTTTAGGCCTGTCTGCACTACATACTTCTTTCAATCCTCCTTGGCTTTGAGAATTAATAGTCACTTCAATCTTCAGAAGATGCTAAATGGTTTTTCTACTTTGATTCTAGGCAACATGATTCAATTATTTCATCGCTATCATTGTTATTGGCTTTCTGACAACCTGTCTAGTGGCTGGTCTGCCTGCAGCAGATGTTCCTGCACTGTTCTTTAGTGGGCTGGACATCTCTTCCCTCCTAGCTCTACAGATGAAAAGGTTTTCTGACCTCATTGCTTATGTCTCAGGAGGAATGACCCTCACTCTCTTGGCATGCCCTGGATCAGCTATGAGTGCTCCAAGTTTTCTTTATGGCCCGGCTCCTGTTTTGCTTGCCAGGAGCTTCCCAGGTACCTGTCTCTTCCCAGACCCCTTTGCTAATTGGGCTGTGCCTCAGACCCACTGCTAGGCTGTGCAGGCTGGGCTTTGCCTTCCTTCTTTCCCTGCCTCATGCAGAAGTATTTGTCTGGGATAAGTGAGGGTGGTGATTTAAAAAAAAAAACCTGCTTTTTATACAGAACTTGGTTCAGCACTGAGTGATGCTTTTTGCAGTTCTGTGTGCTGGGACAAGCAGCAAGAAGGGACAAGAAGGATTTGCTGCTGTTGTGTTAGTAGTGGCCACATTTGGGAGTGGCTGCACAGGTAAAAGGGAGTGGTGACTTTGCTCACAGCAAAGTAAACTCTAGAAGGTATCATCTGTGCTTTTCCTCAAACATCAGTTTTGGATTGACTGCACTAGAGTTACCTGCTCATCTACATTTAGTTTGCATAAGTGTATGTGAGAATTCTAAATTTACATGTGTGTGTTTTAGATTCCATCTCTATTGCAGAATTCACTGAAATAAAGCATGTTCTTTCTAACATAAAGTTAATTTTGTGAGCTGCAGTGCCCTCCAAGCAAGGCACTCTGCCATGCTCTGTGCCAAGTATCAGTGACCACAGCTGCTGGACTCCATTATGCCCACAGCAAAAAGCAGTGTACAGTCCTGTGCCACTTTCCCTTTTTTAATTCAAATTTTCTACCAGAAGGAGTCCTGTTGAGAGCAAGAAGCAATATGCATTTTAAGAAAATTTCTACCTTCTTTTTCAGGTCTTCCAGACACTTCTCTCTTCAAGTCCTATTTCTTCCTTTTCTTGATCCTTTGTTGAACATTATAATCCTGTGTTTATATCTGTCTGTTGCCATAGAAATAACTGTTGCTAACTAAGCTTGAAACTTTCTTGAGGGATAAAGGAAAAGGTTATTCCTTGTGATTGTTTCATCCGAGTGAAAATAAAGTCTCCAGATGGATTTCTTTTCAAAGGTCAGGAATTCAAACTTCTATACTCTAACATGAAAGAAGCAAGGTCCTTTTAGTGGCATTGCACTTCCCTTCCTCAAGCAGCAGGTCTGACAGTGTGCTTCTGCATCCTGCCTTCCCAGCCTGCTCCAGCTCTGCCTCAGCAGGGGTGAAGGATGGCTCAAGCTCTGCTCATCAAAGCTTTGCTATTGCTACCCCAAACCATGTAAAACATCAACCTCCCTTCCAGAAAGAGCTTCTATGGTCAGTGCAATGCCAACCACTCACTGCTGACCCAGGGTTTGAACAGGGGGCCTGCCAGGGGATGTGAGGGGTGACTGTCCTGTCCCCAAGGCCCCCAGGCTTGTTTGCCCCTGAAAGTCCCTGTTTGTGTGTACTGCTGTGCCACTCTGCCTTGCACACACCTTGTCAAATCTAGAGCTCACTGCATTTGCCTTAATGCTCCTTCTGAGATGTGTGACTGCAGACAACCTCATCATTTGGATAAAGATGAGCTATGGGGGGGAAACCACAGTGGTACTTTTATTTAAATCCAGGGAACATCTCACCTGTCTTTTTGATTGGAAGAAGCAATGAAAGGGGGTGTGGTTTTTGTTTTTTGGTTGGTGGGATTTTTTTTTTCATTTAGCTTATTAAAAATGTTAGTTTTATGAAGGAGGGGGTTGTTCAACCCTCTTTTCCATTGTAGGGAGGAACAAAGCAAAGAATCATGCAAAACGATGCAAATTTAAAATGAAGTTTGAGGCCCCTTGGAAGGCTGCTTTACATCCAGTGCAGCATGTGAAAACCACAGTCACCCTTGGGTAGAACAATTTCTAATTCAGCAGCTACTCAATGAAATAGGGCAGTTGTAGCTGCCTATAGATTCTTTGGTCTGCTAATTTTGGATAATCCTTGTCACTGAAAAATAAACCAAGCCCCATCCTGGTGGGCATGTGCAGCTGTGGGTACCCCTTAACATCATTAGTCTTTAAAGCACTGTATAGTGAATTTTTCTTCTTCCCTGCTCTTTCCTGAGTTTTTCTCTGTATCTTCTCCCTAATCTCTCCAATGAAGCCCTACCAAATTTTAACAGCCCACCAGTTCATTCTCTGTTCTGTGCTACCTAAACTATTCCTCAGCTTTTCTTCCTGAAAACACTTGAGGATCTGCAATGTGGGTTCAAAATTCAATAGTTCTGCTCAGCTCAAAACTTACTATGAAAACATTCTTAGGTATGATAAGCTCCATAGCCATTTAGAGGGTAAGTAAATATGCTGCATATGGGTCAACTGAGGAATGGACATTTCTTTAAAGGTCATAAATAATTCAAAGACAAAACAAGCAATGAAAAAGATCCTGTGGTAAGCCAAACCTCTCCTTATACTAGACCCAGATTTAATTCTCACTTTAAAATTGCCTGCATTGTAGCAACATGATGTTCATGTAGAAAGAATAAAGGAAACAAGAAATGCGATCATTTGAAAACTTGTATAAAAATATCAGTGTGTCACCTTGGATGGTCGTGATAATCTGTTTGGATGTTCCTCTGCAGTTTTTATCTCTATTGTTCTGTTTTATCTCTATTGACCAGTCTTTATAACAGGCAGTAAATATATTGAGTCCAAGTCCCCACAGCCCTGTGACCAGGCTCCTGTGATGGCTCCTACAACTTCGGGTCTGGGATGAAAAAGCTGATGGAGGTACAGTGAGCCACAGGAAGGGCACTGCCCCAAAATGTTAGGCACTTTGTTGTTCCAGACACACTCATGCCCTTCAGTTTTATTTGGTTTTTTTTTCTCTGTGTCTTGGTATTTCTACTTGTGAAAACTCTTCTCTGCATGTGGCATCACATGTTTACATAATGACAACGTTGACAGAGGTTGAGCATTTTCAAAATTTTCCCCACATCCAAAAGCATCTGTTTTACTTAGTCTTTGCCTTGTGTTTGTGTCAGAGTTAGGAAGAGAAACCAAAATGGAGGTAAGGAAGGGATGGGAAAAGGGTAGAAATGACAGCAGGAGTGGGAGAAATGTGCAACGCTTCTTGCTTCTGGTCTGGTTACTTCAGGTGGTGCCCAGAGAGGCCGGTCCTTTTGCAGAGCAGAACACGGTTTTGCTGTTGAATTTGTATCCATAACCATACTGACCTTGAAATATCCAGATGTCTCCATCCTGCATGTGCTGGTCTCAGAAAAGCAAACTGAGAGTGTTGGGAAACAATTGTTTTAGCACATGCTAGGCAGTAACAGTTGCTTTCCATAATTTTAAGTAATTGATGAGCTCCTTGAGATGTGCATGTGTTCGGGTTTGGGTTTTTTTAGAGTACTGACCTCTTCAGAAGGAGCAGGATGTTGGGATCCACGCTGATTACTAATTTGACTATCAGCCACAGACTTTTTTTTCTTCAGGAAGTTTTTCGTCAACTGTGTCATAAAGACAAATCTGCTCTGACTTGATAAAAAATTAGTCTGAAGGGCAGCAAGTGTAAATGATGAGAAGCAGAGCTGGCTGCTCTCCAGCTCCCCTTCCTGTTTTCCTCATTAATACTGATTTTTGGGTAATGTGTGACTCCAAAGCAACTCTAAAACATCACAGTCGTGACCAAGTCCAACAAGGCCAGGTTTTAGTCTTGTCTTGCGTCTAGAGAGGGACAGATCTGTCCTTTCAAAACCAGAGGTAAGTGCAGAGTGAGACTATGGCTCTGTCTGCCTGTTCCTAATGATCTCCTGTAAAGAAAACAGATGTTGAATACAGATTTTCTTGGAAGCATAGTATAGCAGTAATTTAACAGGCTGGAATTTGGTTATAGCATGCTGACCTTTAGCAATCCTCTCATAATTTATAGTAGCTTTCTGGTTTAAAACTTGCTTGGATAAAACCTTCTTCCTTTATCTCCAATTTTGAACTGAAAACCCTTAAATGAATGTGAAAATAAAGTTTTTTGGGTTTTTGTTCCTTTATAGACTGTTTCCTAAGTATCTACAAGAAAATCAAAAGCAAATATTTCCTGGGATAATTAAAGCCAGTATTTAAATAAGTAAGGGAAGAAGTCCTATAAAATACACAGTTGGAAACAAAAATTGAGAAAAAATTTGAGGAAGTGGGAAGTTTGAAGCTGTACAGACAGGAGCTGCCTGTCAGCAAGCAGTGGAGAGTGGCTTTTTCCTGTAGCTTTGGATGTTGCCAAGGTGCTGCTTGAACTCAACCTGTTACACTTGGAGCAGGATTGAATCATAAGCAGTGACCAGTGTGTTGCTCCTCAGACTGTGGTTCTGTCCCTAAATAGAAAATTCTGGAACAGAATGATACTAAACACTTTAACTATTCCTCATTTTGCTTATAGTTAAATATTTAATATAGGGTAAATATTTTAAAATGCTTTTTTTGTGGATCACAATTGCCTTAATCATTTGGATTTTCACACTGAATCCCTGCAAGACAAAGTTGTGTCCTGGTTGCCCAGATTTCAATTTTAAATTCCCCTGGGAGTTTCAATTAGTGTTGTTCTAAGTAGGGAGGTGAGCACTGAAAATGCAGTTCTTAATCATGGAAAACTTTTGTTTAATTTCAGTGGCTAAGATGTACCACGCTGGTTTTTAAAATGCTGCTTTCAATGGGATACAAAGGAGCCCTTGGCCCCTGTGACAGGTGGACTCTCATTACCAGGGGCACAACTTGTGCTTCTGCTCATGGGCATGGCTACTTACCAACCTAAGAGTGCCAGCTGAGAGTATGGTCAGGTCAGTAATTCATTATTTTGTGAATGGTTTTGTTACTGGGGCTATAAAAGGTGTTTCATCCTTCGAGCCTGGGTCAGTTTGTCACAAAAATACCCTGAGGAGACAGGAGGCTGAAAAAGGTGATTTTTAACTTCCTGTGCTCTCAGCAATAACTTCCAACCCCGATTTACAAAGCACAGAAGAAAAGAATCTGAGGAATGTCCTCAGTGGCTATTGAGCAAAGCCCGGCTCCTTTCAATGGAAGTAACCAAGTAACGCTGGAACCCCGACCCTGCCCTCCCTGCCAGGGCAGGCGCCTGGGGAAGGGCTGCCCTCCCTCCTCTCCTGGCGAACCCCCCATCAGCACAGGACTGAAGGAACCATGGATCCACTCCCCCTACAAGGGGAGGGAGGCAAAATCTCCGCTTCAGTTTGAAGCATTAAAGCGCTCTTGTTCTGCGTTCATTTTGTACTGCTGCTGAAATTTTTGGGCATGCAAGGGTATAAACTTATATTGTACAGAAAGGCTGTGCTAGCTGAGAGCTGCTGTAAAAGGAGCTGCTGCATGTGCTGTTTCTGGGAGAGGAGCCTGGAACAGCAGGGCCACTGCTGGGCTGGCACAGCGAGCTCGCACTGCCGGGTGTGATGTGACCTCGAGGCCTTTGGCATGAACAAATTGGCTCTCTCAGCTGGGATCGAGTTAGGAATGGGGGCAATGGCTCTAAACTGAAAGAAGGTAGAATTAGACTAGATGTGAGAGGGACATCTTTACAGTGAGGGTGGTGAAACTGTGGAACAGGCTTACCAGAGAGCTGGGAGATGCCCCCAGCCCGGGAAACATCCAAGGTCAGGTTGGACAGGGCTCTGAGCAACCTGGTCTAGTTGAAGTTGCCCCTGCTCATTGCAGGAGAATTGGCCCAGGTGACCTTTAAGGTCCCCTCCAAACCAAACCATTCTATGATTCTAGAGAACACTAGGTTTTGCCTGTAATGGAGAATGGCCTGCTGTAACATGGGAGTTTATATTTATTTAAGAACTTTGAAGTGCTTCATTTTTATATCTTAAGAAGTAGAAGAAGCAGAGGAACATGTGACAAGCAAACACTTCAGTACCTGAAGTTAGATTGACATGCTGCTAAAAATACTCAGCAGGGATGGGAATGCTGCACAGCATGGGCTGGGGAGGTGTTCAATTTGCACAAGGCAACAACCTTGTGTGGACTTTGCCATGTGTGGTGTGGTGAGCTACAAAAAGGGCAGGACTTCATCTCGTGCAAGTAGGTGGGATCTCTAGTATAAATGGGAGCTGAATGTGGTTCATTAAAATATTTCAGTGGAATTAGGAGCATGCTAGGCTGGTGTGAGGAATTTAATTGAGCTATAAGATAAAAGCATGCAAGATACACAAAGTCAATTTGCCCAGGTTGGAGAATGTTGCAAACAGCCATACAAACTGTACCTATAGCTATCTTCTTACAGAGCTATTGCTGCTTTGGTCACGGCCTGAGCTTAGCAAGATTTTTCACTCTTCAGAAAGGCAATCTGCATTCACCAAAAAAATTAACCAGGGTTAAAAAGTTTCTTGTAATCAGTTCTTGGACTGAATTGTTCCTTTTGGACTACCTGTGATATTGCTGTCTAAGCTATAACATTAAGCAGAAGAAGCTAAAGAAAATAATGTAAATTTATTTAATTGTAATCATGTAAAACTCATGTAAATTAATTTAATTGTCTTGCAAAGTTCCCTCTCTCATGAAGGGATTCAAGTCCCTATGAATTATTTGCACTGCATATATGTTGGTTAACACCCAAGATAGTCTCTGAAGTAAGTTAACCAGATTTCTGTGTGGGCAGGGAGCAAGTCTTTCTGCTCTGCTTCCAAGCATGGACAGTAGGATAATGTGCATCAGAAACCAGGACCCACATGAAATGCAATTCCAAGCCAGTTTGCATCACCTATCCCGTGGATCGTGGTGGGCCTCCTACATAAATAACAAAGGCAGTGTAAAATTATCCCCTGTCTGGAGATGGCTGTGTAAAAGCATTAGCTGGTGCACATTGGTTGTGTCAGAATGCATCAGAAATCCAAGTTATCTTTCATAACACACTGGGTGTGTTAGCTTTTCACTGCATCTGTAGCACTGTCATGGCAGTGACTGAGACGTTGCCTTCACCAAAGGCTGTGTTATTACCCTAAATAAACTTAACTGGAAACTCCAGTGCCACAAAAACAAAGTGAAGTTCATCTGGACTCTCCCAGTAATGCCCTTTGCAGTCTGTCTAAGCAGAGAATCACAAAGAAGGCAAACCAGGAGGGAAGTGGAGAGCAGGAGCCCCTTGGACGGGAGCTGCCTGCTGGGCTGGGTACCAGATCCCACGTGCTGGGCCCATGGGTGGTACCTGCTCCTCACTGTGGGGAGTGAGCAGAGCACTGTGGTTCTCAGGGAAGCAAAAGTCTGACAATCCAAATACATCTGTGCCATCCATTTCAAAAGTGGCAGAGCCACAGACAGAGCCCGGGCGTTTGACTTCCTGTGAGATTTGTTAGGACACTCCATAAGGGGCTGCAGAAAACTGGGTCCTGTGCTGCTGGGCTTCTGGATAGACAGAGATCCTCCCAAGTGACCCTACTGATGCTGTGGGAAGAACAGCCTTTGAAAGGGCAACTACATGGCAGAAGCTAAAAATTAAAAAAAGGTGGTGTAGCACAGTTAAATGTTGTCTGGCCAAATTCTATTACTGAGACTTTAACAGAACTAGTAAGGATAGAAATACCTAATCAGTCAGAGGAAGAGAATGCATTAAAAAAACACCTATATTAACAGATCTTTAAGAAAATGAGGAGTGTGTGGGGGATGCTTTTGGTTAGTCCTTTTGCCTGTCTTTCCTCCAGTGTTGGCTCATGTTTCTTGCTGGTTTGATGTTTTGACTTGTCATATCCTTGAAGCTTAAAAGCAAATGGGAAATTAGCAGTCCCAGTCCTTTCCTGTGCTACAATGCAGAGACAACTCGAGGGACCTTTAAGGTCAGTAAAACAGACATTCTTTATCCCTCTGTTTAGAAGGGTTTTTTGCTTACTTGCTCAGCCTCAATGCTGGCAGCTGGCCCTGTATGTATTTTATCTTGATCTTTGGTTTCACCCTCCATGAATGGTCAGCTCTATACTTCCTGTCCTTATCCTGTGCACTGAACTCTGTAGTTAAAGACAACCTACCTGTTGCTAAACAGAATAAAAAAAATCCCAAAAAAATCTTGCCTAGAGCAGAGCATTAGTGTTTCTGAAAGAGTGCTCAGGTATAAAGGCAGGAGAAACTGCTGAATGGCCTCCTTTCTCTCTGCCTGTCCCATCTGACTCTCCCCTGAGCTGAATGAGTCCCTGCATTGTTCACTTGGGCCAGGTATCTGATGCTGGCAAAGCCTGGCTCAGGACCTTGTGTTTCTCTGGCCCCATGTCTGGCCAGCACAGCGTGTACCTGTGACCCTGTGCAGACAATGTGATGTGGGGAATGTAGACCCCACAAGTCCCCTCAGGACAGCACAAAGGGGAAAAATTGGCATTTTTGCTGTGGCCAAAAAGTTTCAAGGAGCTGGAGTGAGATGAATATTGATAGTCATAGAATTTTTAAATAAGAAGTTATCCTTAGCTAAGTTTCTGCTGGGAAGAAAAAATGTGTCAGGAAAAGATCTTTGATTTTCTTTTTACAACATTCATCCTAGAACAGCATAAAACTGACATGTTTAATCCCAGTAAAATCAACTAATGGGTAAGCTAAGATGATGATATTGTCATATGCAATAACTCTGACAAAGCTGATGGAAAAGTGACTCTTGGTTTAATGGAATAAACTCTGTTTTCCCCACTGGTACTATTTTGTACTCTTTTAAAGCAGAAGACAAGGAGTTCTCCAGCATTTGTCTTCATTAGTTGCATATTTCTGATCAAGTCTCTTGAATTCAAACTTTACAATTGGTTGTACTTAAGTGAAACTGCATAAAACTAGATAAGGGAGCCACGCCAACTTTTTTTATGGGAACTTTTAACTGTTACAGATGAACATTATACTGATTTATTTAAAAATTATAGACTTCTACCAAGTGTTCTGCTACCTAATTGATTTCCTACAAGGCTGTCTAAAAGCCCTCTGAAGCAATTTGAGTAAAACTTGATAGCCACATTTGAAGCGCACTGACTTAATTGAAATATTTGTAGTTTGGATAATTACTTGAAATCTCATCTATCTGGAATGAATAAGTAGCATTACTAATTTGATAAAGGTTGTATGGCCTCTCTTGAAATGGTAATTCTTCACTGTTACTTTTAAAGTATCTCTGGTAACAGCCAAACAAACATACAATTTATGATATCACTTAAAACTATGTTAATGGCCAACTTCAGATTTTTGTTAAAAATGTCTGGAAGCACTGGAAAAACCTATTACAAATACCTATTTGGCAAACTGTCAACTTTTTTCTGGGTCAATGCTCATAAAAATGTCTTTTATTTACCAAGATTAAACAATAGCAGTTTGTTTTCCATTTACTATCATAAAACAATCATGGCATGAAATCTGGTACATTCTGCTAAGAAATATGGGCCCAATTAGTTCATTTATTTCTGTCAACTCTTTGTCCAGGACTGCATTTACAGCTTTTGATGGTTCCAGGTCTATTTTTATGGATTCAATTTTAGCTCTGAAGACTGGAACAATCTAGTGTACAATCTATCATTCCAGTAATATTTTTTTCAAAGATGAAGCAAGACCAAGTAATCTGTTGTATTATGTATTTGTTTCCTTTTAAAGCAATAGCAATTACATATTTACCTGAATTTGATTGATTGAACATTTCTAGGTTGTTACGTTTCTGGACTGAACCGACCGTTCTGCACCATGGATCCTCAGCAGAACATTGTTTTTCTCATAACAACTGGTGTTTTAAGCAAGTGGAGCCTCAATGTGATGTTAACCAGAATATTATCTGTTTGGGTTACAGGATTTTCTTACATAATACTCTTTGCTGTTACTTCCAGAGTTCGGCAGCTGTTAAACAAATATTGTTCCAGAGTGTCTGCAGCTTTCAGTGTTTAATTTCCCCATGGCTATTGTTTCTCATTCAACAAAATACAAGTGTGAAAGGCTGTTCAATAGGAAACAAAAGTGGCTTCATTAAACAATGTCTCAGAAAAAGCCACACCTTGATAATCAAAGTTTTCTCTAGCTTTCACTCCAAAAGAGGCAGTGTAGGAAGCAATAGTTATTTTTAAGATAGGAATTATTTTTTTACTTGATGACATAATAAAAATACCAGGAGGTTCATGGACAGACCGGATCAGCAATAACCTCTGTAATGCTCTGTGAGGAGCCCTTCATGAGACTCTTGGTGAAGGTTTGTTTCCTAGTAGAAGTTTGGAGCTCCTGTTCCCAAGGTATATATTTTTAAATTATATTTACTTAATATTGTTTTCTAGGTAAGTAATCACCTTGTGAATTATATTTACTTTGTCTTAAGCACTGACTGCTTTGTGCTGTAAGAGTTTAAAAATGGAATTACTTCATGAAAATCATAGCAAGCAAAGGCCTTTTAGAATGTAAAAGTCATTAAGGAGACTGAGGGGAGTGCAAACCCTACTGTTGCATGTGACTTTTGCTGAACCATAAGCAAGCAGGTATATTTTAACAGAAGTTTTAATACTCTGCCTTGAATTACTTGGTGTGGGGGGAGGTGGAACAAGTTTTTCCTCCTTTCTTTTTCATAACTTTGCAGCAAGAGATGCTGCAGAAGGGGAAGGAAATGAAACTTGAATAATGAACTTTAGAAAGGGTATAAATAAAATGTCCAGGCTACTAATTAAACCCATTTCCAAATGAACAATCTAATCTCTTGTCTGTGTAATTTCATTATCAACAATTTGAAAGGGCTCAAATATTTCCTCTGATGTTTTAACAGCAGATGTGGACTAGACTGCATTAATTGAGAGAGGTTGTTTTCCCAGTTGCCAAGAAACAGACAGCTTTCTTTGAGAATGCAGTGCTGTGCTCACAGCCTCAGCATCCTCCTGTTCTCCTGCAGGGTTTGGGTAGTCGATGTTCTGGTAACTAAGCTACCCCTGACAGGAGTGGAATGAGCTCAGCTCCACTGATGGATAGACAGTACCAGCAGACAGCAGCTGATGTTCAAACACGTTGAACATTTAAAGAGAATATTGCAGTTCTGCCAATGACCTTATACCTTCAGGAAGGGAATTAGATTTGCATGATGAAAAGAAGGGAAGATACATATTTAAGTGAAGATGGCTGTCAGAAAGTTTTAATAGACTAATAATAAATCCATTCCAAGCTGGCTGCCAGGTACTGTGAAAAATTCTGTTCATGTTGTCTGAGGGCTGTAGTAACACTTTGTGAATTTGCTTCCTGATGCCAGTGATTCTGATGTCTTGTTGTCCTTTTCCTGACATAAAATGGGCCAGGAAATCCAGAATCTTTAAATCATAAGACTAACAAGCCAAGAATTATGATTAACTTTGAGCTATGAATGTTTAATTGAATGGATGATGGATGCTCGATAACCTTTTCTGATGTGGCGTGCTTTTTATGGTATTTTCCACTTTGTAATTGAGGTATTTGTTTATTAAATTGCAGTCATCACTTTTGTCAGTCAGCCATGCCTTTTTGTATTTCCAGCTGTTTGTTTCCATCTCAATCTTCTCACCTTCCTACTTCCAGTCTACCAGCTTGCTGCTTAAGCTGCTTAAGCTGCTTGTGCCCTGTAATTCTCTGCCACACCTCAGGGGCTGAACAGGGACATGTAGCCATGTCACTGCCCCAGAGGGAGCCCCTGGGGCTGCACACCTGGAGAGCAGGAGAGGCTCACCTTCCCTGCTGGCTTGTGATGTCTCCAGGCTCTGCTGCTACCTGCACTTCCAGCACTGACAGCAACAGGAGTTCCCATTGGAAGCATTTAGTTTAAAAAGTTCTACAATCTGCTTTAGCAATGTCTTTTGTTTGGCCCAGTGAGAAACATGCCAACCTCCACCTTTCTGTGTCTTAATGCCTTTTGGTGGGTCTAGGCTTCCTGACAAAATAGTATCTGTCTTTTTGTAATGTACAGTGCTCTGTAGCAATTACCCTTAGAACAAGATTACTTGTGTCAGCAAACTTTATCCTGCATAATCTGGAGAATTAGTTCAACAGAGTTTATGTTAGAGAATGTCAGGCCAGATTTTCAAAAAAAGGGATCTAGAGAGCTAAAATGCAAATTAAGGCCAAATGTATTCGCCTGCATCTAAGAAGACCCTCCAAGGGCTCCAGTAGTTACACACACCCAGACATCCATGGGTGTCCATATTTATGCCAAACAAGCTGTGTAGGCTCTGGGAGTTGCACTCAGCCTGGTCAGAGCCACTGCATTTGTAGATAAGCCTCTCTGCCACCTGGGATCCCTCATGCAGAGCCTGCTGTGGGGCTCATTTGTGAAATGTCATGTGAGGATTAGCAAGATTCAGTGATTAAAAGGAGGTCAGCAAAAGCACAGAACTCGCATCCCTACTGTCATTGACAATTACAGTGGGCTGCAGAAGGGAGCATTGTTATTGAACAACCTGGAGGCCCTCGCTGGGATGTGAGAAATGAGCTCAGCACCATGTGCAGCCAGAAGGAGCTGCAGTTCACATTTTTGCTAGACAGAAAACCATTAAACTCTGCAGCTCTTCTCCTAAAGGGACCCTTTCACCCTTCTCTGTGAAGATCATGAAGCCATGGTGTTCCAATAAGATATGCACAGGGCCAGGAGGGCCTGGCACTGTGGTCTCACCATAGGAGAGATTTCCCTTTAGGGCACGGAGAAGTTTTGTTTCTGGTTGCTCAGACAGAAGCTGCTGCTATATTTAGTGTGGTTGCTGGGAAAGCAAAGGTATTTGTACAAGAGCAGAGCCACAGTCCCTGTCTTGAGCCCTGTGTTCCTGTTATGGGATAAGCTTGTTCCCTGGAGAATGATACAGACATTTCACTTCAAAGCAGATTTGGTCTATAATCTGGCATATGGGTGGTGCTAACATCTGGAGAAGCCTTTCAGGTGTTCTTCCATGTGGATGTTGTACATGGCAACTGCAGGCATCGAAGCCTTTCACTGCACAGGGGATGTAAGGACTTGACTCGGGTTTGCAAATTCCATTCCTGCAGCTGAACACCACCTGTACCATCAGATGGAGCAGCCATCCCACAACCCTCAGCACAATATAACTGGGGCTCTCATCCCAAATAAACTGTGGGATGGGTTAAGGCTATAATGCAGTAGGCCCTAGGAGATGGGATATGCAAGATATTGTAGTTACTCTCTATGGAAGAACGTCCTTGGCATTTTCTAGAGATAAACATTGCAACTTGGCACTCTTGAGAGATGAATTTGTGCCTGAAAATAACATTACAGCTCGTTTTTATCAATACTTCATTGTAATTGGAGCTGTCTATAAGCTATATCTCTTCTTTCAATTAGAAGCTACTGGACAGCTCAGCTGAAATTCCCTTCCTTGCATTATCTAACCACAAGTTCACTCTTCAAAAAGCAAATGTTTTTAATATTCTGTGCAGGCTACAGGATTAAATTCTCATGTTTTGTGTTCCTCCAACAATCTATTAGTCTGTACAGGTGGCTGCAAATATGCCCTTTGTATTAGTATTAGTGTTTGCTGGTTTTCTATGTAACCAAGGTAACTTTTCAGCATTTTGCTTGTGGGTTCAAGGTATCCATTATTAAGAATTAGACATATTTGACTTGAACCTACAGTAGCTAAATGTAAAAAGTGTAATATGCTCTGTTCCTTCACAGTACTGGGAAAAACTCCAAAGGTCTGGATTGAAGAGAAGAGATGTAATGCCCATACATGGGGGTAAAAATAGCATGAGAGACTGATGGGGAGTCATACATCCAGCCTACAGCCATTAAAGGGCAACAGTAGGTTGGAGCAGAAGCCTTTTGATCTTTTGCTTGTCAGACTCCTCAGAAATGCTTATTCTTTCTCTGCTATCTTCAAGCTGACTTATTCTCCCAAGTCAGGGAGCAGTACTTAATGCACCCCTGTGCCTTTAGTGCCTGCCCACACCGAGTAGCCAAAAACATATCTTTGCCTAGCAAAGAACTGTTCTTAAATCAAAGCATCTCCAAGAGCAATATTGTTCTATCAGCTACATAGAACAAAGCTGCCCTTTGTTACAGTGAAAACTTCTTATCACTCCTGCAAGTATCTCTGTTGTCTCAGTTGTTTTCTTTTTCTGGCCGGCACTTGGCTATAACAGTTCACTGCTGACCCCTGTGCATGGTGTATACAGTTGTTCTCAACCCTCAGCTACAGCAAAGCCCTTTAGGGCTGCATTTTGATCTTCTGAGAAATGTTTGTTTTTATTGCTGTTATCTCCACGGCTTTTCTCTCTTTACTGTGCTTAAGATAAGTAAAATTGCATTTTCTTCCAGTTCTGACACTTCCTTCAACCGTGAGAATGGGGGGCTAGGAAAGATCTGTTGTTCACTTGTTTGCTGGTTGGTTTGTCTTTTCTTAAAGCCATCCTGTTTCAGTTACCACTTTTCATGCACTCCTCTAAGGTGTGTTACATGCAGCTGTATTATGTTTGTAGCCAGAATTTTCTCTGCAACCAGCACACACAGAGCAAGATGATTTTTTGCAGTGGGATGCAGCTACAGAGTGCATCCAGCCAGGTAAAACGAAGGAAACTTTTCACCCTTTCATAACAAAGCCTGGAATTACAGGATCCTAATTCTTTTCAAACTTTAAACAAATGACCTTGAGCTTCTTAAGAAGGAATTCTAGGGCTTTGTTATTTTAAGTTAGTTATGTCTGAAGGGAACCACATGCTGTTGTCTCAAGTCTAACTTAACAAGCTGTAAAAAACTTGCACAACTGTGTGCAAATAAACAGCTGTTAAAACCACCCAACGAACAGAGAAGCAAATCTGATAGAAATGAAACAGCAGAAACTATGTTCATATTTATTCAAATGCCAAAATTACATGGGTTTTTTTTCCATTATTCCCCCCGTCTTGCACTCTAGGCTGAACTTATTCAGATGCTTTCTTAGGAGGAGGAGGTAGAGAACACTGAGAAATGTCTGGGTTATTAAGAGGTAAGAGCTCTGTGAAAAAAACAAAAGCCAGGCTATTCTGTTTGAGATTTGTTTGTGTCTTCCTGTTCACATTTGGAAGTGTGTGAACCTTTGAGGATTCCTATGTTGTATCTTAGCTTTTTCTTCAGATTGTGATTATTCAGAAAGGAGTGTGGGCTGCTGAGCCTGTCAATGAATTCACTGTTTGCTATCATTCAAAGGTGAGCACTGGCCTCACTCAGGAAGCATTTGGTACACAATGTGCCTTTCTTAAAGTCAATCTCATCAGGACATTTGCATATTCTGCAACATCCATTTAAGTTGGGTTTTTTTCTGAAATGCCTTTATTTGCTTTGAAGAGAAAAATAGTGAGGAATGTTGTCCTTTTGTAAGCAAAAAGAGGTTGAAGAAACAGTGAGCTCTTGCACTGGTTAGTGCTATATCTGACTGAAAGGCACAGAGCCACGCTGCTCCCTATGGCTCTGCACATTCACTGGCCCAGAGCTCAGCAGCTGGAGCTTGGATCCACTTCATCCACTTCTACTAGCCAAAATTGCATGTGTGACAGTATACCTGTCCTCTCTGTGCCTGTCATGGGTCCTTGCTTATTTTACTGAAGGAATATGGAAGAAGGTTTGAAAGCAGACCTCCTGCAGCCAGGCCACAGCCTTAAGAATAATTTCACTTGGGCTCTCCTTTCTCTCTTCTCCTCAAACCTATCTCTCTCTCAAAATCAGAGGACACTGACCTTTAACCTTTCACAAGCACTTCTGGAATCCCTGCCTTGGTTTGCCTGTACACACTGCTTTTTGGAGAAACAGGAAATCAGCCTGTGCTATTTTAATCCCGGTGCTTTCATATAAATATGCGCTATTATTTTTAACAACTTTGCGGAAGGAAAAATATGTTTACAAGCACCAAAAATTGTGTCTCCACTACAAAATATTAATCTGAAAAACAGTGATGGAAACTTGGTACTGCCTCATAGAGACTGTAAGGTAACGCCGCTGTTGTTCATGTCTCTTTCACTGGTTCTGATTCTTATTTCTTCTACCTGTGCAAAATACAAAGGAGGTGTCATCTTTTCATGGATATTACTAGTTGATATTTTAGGGATGGCTGAGTTGAAGAATTAAAGGGTTGAATAGCACAGTGCTTCATGCCTCGCATCCTTCACACTCTGGTCTAGAGCACAGCCATAATCACAGCAGGAACTTTGCTGAGAACAAATAAAAGCGAAAGGGTAACACAGCTGGAATTTCTGCTTCAAGTCTCCCACTACTACAGTCTTACTCCATCCAAACACTTATTTCAAGCAACCACAGTATATTTCACTAGAAGTTTTACTGGACACGTTAACTGCACATTAATGGCTCTTGCATAGCTGACGTATTTGTAGCTCCAGGGGAAGGAAAAGCAAGGCCACTTTGATATCAGGTTATGTAACACAGATTTTGTTTCTTGGAAGACTCGAGGCCATCAAGAGTATAAGCTATACAGGAATATGTTCCATATGGCAATTTCTCAGGTATTGTGATAGCTAATCCAAATTAATAATTAAAATCCACTTCTATCACTCTTTCCTTCAGGATGCAAGAAAGGGTTGGAGGTTTCCTTTTAACACCATATCATATTTTTCTATGTATGTGGTCCTGTCCTTACTACCACAGCATACTTGATATTTTATTGTGTAATATTTCATCTGGGTAAACTAGCAAAAGGAAGGAGGGTTCATTTGTTCTCTAAGATTTTTTTTACTAAAATGAGCCCACAGTGATATCAGTGATTGATGGAGCACTAATAGCACTGGCAGCCCTAAGACCCTGTTTCCAGAATAGTAGTGGAAAATGTCCTCGGCTCCTTTTCTCCTAGCTGCACATTTTGATGATGTTTTTATCTTGGTTTGGGCAGCCACAGAGATGCTGTCCTTGTGCCCAGCAGCTGCTGTGCTCAGTATGAAGTATTTTTGGATTTGTCCATGTTGGAGGGACTTTCAGAGGTTGAAGGTATAAGAGGAGCCATGAAAGCAAGATTAAGCTCAGAAACCCGGTTTCATGCTCTTGGGACATTCCACCTCCTCAGTTTTATAAAACACAAGGTTTTTGTCTGCCTGCCTGGCAGGATGCTGTGATCTCATGAACACTGGATGGTACATCCCCTATATTGGGCCCATAAAGGAACCATCACAAGTACAAACACAGGAACTAGCTGTAAATACTCAGAAACCTAAACTTTCAAAATTATTGTACTTCAGGCTTGTTTGTTAGGATTTTCTGCCCATAAAAAGTTCTGCTAGAAAAAGAAGGCCATGCATAAAATGGAGAATATTCCAGGGATCTTCTTCAGTATATGGAGATAGGTCTTTGTTGTCCTATCACCAAACCAAAAGAAAAGGTTTAGACTGCATTACCTAAAATGTGAAAGAAAATAAGTGAAATTCCCATTTGGCAGGGAAGCTTCTCCTCACAGGTGTAGGTAGAGCTCTACAGGTTTGCTCATGGCAGAACTGTGACTTAGTGACTCTTGGATACGACCACCAGCTAGCTTTCACAAAGACTCCACAATATCAACTGCTTGCCTTTGGCCTAAAAATGCCAAACTAAAAAGGGTTTACTTTAAAAGTGTCCAAAGAGCTATTGCAGGAGAAGTTGGAGTTTCAGGAATATCCGTTTGCAGACGCTTTCACACGCTGTGAGGAGTGGTGTCCAACCTGCTCTCTGGCATGTGGGCTGATGGACTTGCCCTGTGCCAAAGATTTTCATGTTCTGTGTTTTTCCTAGTGCATAACTGTCAGACAGCTTTGGAGTTCACAATGGGAGCATTCAGACGTAGTGCAGCTGTGCCTGTTGCTCCAACAACTACTTTATATCCAGGCAGGTCACAGAACAAAGACAAAAAGCAGCTGTGCTGCCAGTCCATGAGTCACAAAGCATCTTCCACCTGGGAAGAAAACGGTTGTGTCAGTAGATTATGTAAATTGATTCTCCAAAGTTACTAGGAAAATGATAATCAGTTGCTTTCTACTTAATATTGTAAATTGCATGACTAGAGCTAGCCCATTGCTAACATGGGCAATACTTTTGAAATAAGAGGTTATTTTCCATATTTTTACTAACATGAGATAATAAGCTAAGTTAAACACCTTTGCTGAGTGTGCATCTGACTTCACATTTCAGCAGTTTATTACTGATGATGAAAATTTCATTTACCAATGAAAATTTTTGTTAATGGAAATAGCTAATCAGACAAAACAAAGCTAATGGTTTCTCTCAAATAATGCATGTTTATGGCAATGTTTTGGCTTGTGATAAAAGGAAAAAAAGTCGGTGAATTTTGAGCATCATCCTTTTTTTATTCTGGCACAACTTTTCAGGTATTTAAAACCAGTTGCTTTCTCCTTTCAAAGCCTTGAGTGTTTGTGGTCAGAAGACCAGATTTGCTGACAGTGGGATCAGAGCTGCTGCCAGTGCCCACACACCTGCCCAAGACACTGGGTGCAAATCTAGAGGGGGACACTGGCAGCAGCTCTGGTCCCAGGTGTCAGCAGATCTGGTCTTCTGACCAGCCTGGGGAGGTTTGCCAGGTTTCTGCCCATATCCAGTGCCTGAGGGGGTGAATGCTGCACCAGTCTTAAAGGGATTTTGCTTTATTTCCTCCTTCCTTTTGGATTAATGCTTTATGGGAAAATAGATTGTGAATCCATATAACTGACAGGTTTGTTAGAGCTTATCAGATAGTTTAAAACTCAGAAGAAGCAAGCACACATACCATTCTCTCTGGGGAGAAAACCTACCTGCAGGAATTTAGCTGATTCCATTTATTTATTTATTATTACATTGTTTATTTAGCAGATCGGAAAGAAAATACTTACAACTGAATTTTAATTACTTTAATTTTCATATTTCTTAGAGGAAAGCAATAACAGAAGTCAAGTTACCAGGTACATTTTACATCTGCTAAAACCACCCCCAGCAGGGGGAACAGCAGCTTGCCACTTCTAGTCAGGAGCAGCACTGCCATAGCAGTTCACTGGCTTTAAGATTTTGGGACTTGTAATGAATTTTTGCTACTGATTGTTGGGAGATAGTACCTGTATATTCATTTATTAAGCATACCACAACTCCATGGTGGTTTTTGTGAGCTCGGGGTAATGGGCCAATCTGAATAAGTGAGGAGTGTGCCCAGAGCTCTGAGATGTCTTTTTGTCCCCACTTGTTCTAAGAGTAAAGTTTGGCTGTGCCCAAGGACAAGAACTCCTTCCCAATCCTTATGGAGTGTCAGCATGCATAATGTCCCTTGGAAACCGGTGGGGACAGTCCCTGCAGCGCTCAGAATGGTACAGAATGCTGTCTCCAGGGCAAACCGCTTGGAAAGGCTAAATTACTTAAAATCCCATTTATACAGCAAACTGGTGTAGTCAAGGAAGAGCAGGAGAGTCAAGAATCTAGCAGTGATTAATATACTTTTGCAAGGATTATTTGACAGTCTCTTATTTTTGTGATGTTTAGGAGAGAGAATTGCTGTCTTTCACCTCCCTTTTCTAATCCATTTCCTATGTGTTAGCAAAGGGTAAAAAATACTTGGGTACTGCGCTGCAACTGTGGTGATTTTATATGAAGACAAATTCCTGAGGGTGGAATACTGTGACTGGTCTGAAAAAATGTTGCACATTCTTCTTTCTTCATTTAAATAGAAGCAGCATGGAAATTTTGCAAAGAATGGGGGTGGAAGAAAGGTTTTCTGTTTTCCAAAAGTGGGCGAGAGGTTGAAATACAATTGCAATTACATTTTTTGGATATCCTTGATGTAGAGATGAAGCTTGTTTGGATGGAGTTTTTCACTACTTTATTTTAGTTGTCTTAATCACAGTTTTTGAGGCCTTACACACTGTATTTACAGGTGAATAGGAGCTTAGCTGGAGGGCCCCACTGTTCAAAGCTGAGTATTTCACTTTCCAGCAAGCAGAGTAAGCTCAGCTGATGTGTATATTCACAGTGTAAGTGCTGTCACAGCACTGGTTTTCAATAACTGATACATTAGGATATGCATTAATGCACAAAAGACTTTTAAGTGTCTGCAGTTTGGATGTTGCAAAAAATAGTGATCTGTATTTAGAGCCATTTATTTCCTCTTCTGATAGACTTCTGAAGTGGGAATGCTTTATCAATCTTTAATGCTGAGTGCCCTGGGACGATTTTTTTTAAGGAAATCAGCTTTCACCTGGCAGAAGTGGATGAGAAGGGCAGTTTGAATTCTGTCACTGCAGCCAGCACAGCTCCTCAGTGCTGACTGACTCTGCTGCCGCTGGAGTTAGACAGAAAATAGCGGCTGATGCAAAGTGGTTTTTTAACCATCACCCTTTGTCAGAGGGCATTGATTCCCTAAACACCATCAGTGTGATGGAAACAAACTGAACTCTTTTGCTCTGCTATTATTAACTGCTAATGAGCAATGTGAAACCCAGCAAAAGGGTGTTACCAGTTTATGACTCTGCCAAGGCAGCAAGGTGGAGTTGCATGTGGGAATGAAGCCCTGTTTAATCAGGTTTTGTAACTACTTTGATACAATTTTAGCTGAAGCGTGTTCGGTCAGGCAGTTCCTGGTTTCATGCCCATACTGTTTCGACTTCAGTCGCAGGTTTCAGAATTTACCAAATTCAATACCCACTTTTTACTGTTGCATGCTGATCATCTACAAATATGCTTGTAGTACCTGTATGTTATGTTTTCATTTGTTTTTACTCAGGAAACCAGTTTTAGATGTCAAATCTCCCCTGAAGGCTACTAAATTTTTGGGTAGGCTTTAAAGATGAAAAAATTCAATCCCCAGTTTGAGCTCCCAATAAAGGCAGGTGAGCACAGCCGTAGCACAGCTTTTCCCTCTCTGGTATCACAAGCATGGTTTAGTTTTACAGGGTTTTCTTGACTTTCCCCTTAGATCTAGAGGAGGAAAAATCTTCCATTGTGAGCTGTAGCTGGGATAGGGCAGTTTGAGAGTGGAAGCCCCCAAGGGGAGCTCGCAGGTGAGCAGGTTCTAAGCTGCACAGCAGCCTGGCAGGGTCTCAGTAGGGACAGCCTCATATCAGGGCACACTTCACCTATTGGGAGCACACACACACAGGCTACAGAAGGTTTGCAGCAATGGAAGGCTGTTATTTACAGGCAATGGGAAAGTTTATGCCTTGTGTTTGCAACTGCAGTTGAGCAAATATACAGTGAAATTGTACTTTATCCTCTTTGTTCAGTTGTTAAACCCCCAGAAACCCCCTTTCCCAAGAATCATGCCTGTTTCTCTTGATTTCTTGATTTAACATCTATAACCAAGACACCTATCAATTAATCCGAGGATTTATAGAGCTGCTTTTTGGTTTTGTTTTACTTTAAAAACAAATGAACAAAAAACTCAAAGCCCGCCAGATTCTAAAGTGTTTCTGAGGAAAAGAAAAAGCTGGGTTTTTGGTTTGGTTTTTTTTTTCCCCTGAGAAGAATATCTTATAATTAGGAAAAGCAAGAAATTCATGTTTGTGTCAAGTGAATTATAGCCTGCAAAGCAGCTTGAACATTTTCAGCTGAAAGCTGCTTTGGAAGCTTAACACGGGATTAATTTTTGAAGTATGCCTGGACTATCAAGAAGTTAATTGATGGAGTGTGAGCTATACCCACTTAAAAGACACAGACAGGGAAATCAGTGCATTCTCCATGAGAGGCTCCTAATGATTTCCTTTCAGAGAATGTGCACACTATCTTAATTACACAGGAGCCTACGTAAAGGTACCACTGGATTGCATCCAATGAAAGCTAAAACAAACAATACGACAAGAAAAAGGGCACTTGCGTCATTTCACTTTAGCATTTGTAAGACAAACAATAACTAGCAAATAAAAAGCTCCTAGCCTATGGTGTGCTTACCAGTGCCAGGATACTTAGTCCTTCACATATAATCTTTAAAACAAAGAACTACATATCAGAAAATGCTGGGATATTTTTTTTTTTTTTTTTTGTCTGCACAAAAGCAAGACCATCTTACAGCAAGGAGACGTTTCCTGTGGTGCTCTGCTCTGGCTTCACGCGATTAATGACCTCAGCATTTCAGAGATAAGTCTTTCTGTGTGAATGTGATCTTCTCCTGCATGCACAGGGGCACACAGCCACTAAAACAAATGCATGAGAAGGAATGGATGATAAAGCTGGCAGTGAAACTGAAGTGCTGGAGCATTTTCATTAGAGATGCCATTGTTTTGTGTAAAGTGTAGATTTCAATATATTCAGTAATGGGGATTAAAATGAGGAGCTTTCCTACATGGTAAGCCTTGCCACTCTGATCAAGTCCACCTCGTGAAATTCTGTATCCATGAGATCCCGAGATGTAGTTTTGGAGATCTCAGCTTTAACACGTGGGCTCAGCGAGGCAGTGCACTGCTAGCATGCTGATTCTAACAGCCAAGGGGAAAAATGTCCAGATCTTTGCAGATTGGTTCCTAAAAGGGTACTGATATGGCTTCAAATGTCAGGCCACTTTGGCATTTTTCTGCACCTTTGATCACTTTAGGCATATTTTGGTGATGCCATTCAAATGTTTCTCAAAACACTGCTGCCACAAAGAAGAAGCTATCGCAATGGTACTTAGCACCACGGCGTTGCCAAACCACCTGGATGATCTAGGTGAACTTCCTTCAGAGGATGGAAGGTAGAGGAAGGGGCTCTCTGTCATCCCCCCATCAGCCTCTCTTACCACTGACCACTTTGGGAGCACTTCCTATCCCTTGAAAACTTCAGCCTTGCCTTGAAGCTGCAGAGTGCCATGGCAGGCTTCAGAGCCACCTCCTGCCGCTTCTGGGAGGAAGACCCTACTGTAGTGTCTCCTGTGCTCCCTTCAGGGCACACCCAGACACACACTCGCTGCACACAGGGCACTTTGCTGTGTCCCAGGGCTTTTTCAGGAGTGCAGAGCAAATTTTCTGCATGAAGATAAACAGCCCTCTTCCAGCTTTGCATGAGTCAAAAGCTCTGGAAGGTCTACATGTGGCAGGACAGGATCGATAGGCACCAGCATGACAGCAGTGACACTCAATACATGTCAGACATTAATGTACAACACCTCTCATCTCTACAGAGACTGGTACAGAGGAAGGGAGAACCACAAATGGCACATTTTGAAGTACAAAACAGTGCCTCAATTCATGCAGGTCTCTATATAATCTTCAACATTAGCAATGACTTTTTAATTCATGTTTTCCAGTGCTAGTGAAGCCCAACTGATATATGAACAGTGTTTTAAAACCAAATCCTTGCTCCTGCCAGGAAGCCCCAGTTAAAGATGCACTGATCCATTCCTTCCCATAAAGAGGTTAGAAGTTTGCTGAAAAGAGGGATGTGCACCAAACACACCATCACAGCCCAGTGTGTCCTGCTACAGCAGCACAGATATGAGCCTTGGGAAAAGTGTCATGTTCTTATCCTTCAGCTAGTGTGTTCTGTAGCATCTCCCCTATTCAAACTAACTCCTAACTTATTTACACGAAAGGTGGAGTCCTTATCTTTAGCAGGACAGGTTTTTTTCTCACCCTTCCGTATCTACCAGCCTGAATTTTCTACCTGTGATAATTGAACCTATGCCCTGGACTCCAATAATTCCCATAGTAAATGACTGTGTACTGGGAGAGAGGCCCAGGTACCAAAGTGGGGGAGTGCTGCCTGACTGTAGGGAAGTGGGAAAGTGCAGCAAGAGCTCTGTGGGTTTAACCAGCTTCCTGGGGAACATGCAGTCACTGACTCTTCCCAGTTCACAGCAAGGAAGGAAGGTTTTCCTCTGTCTGACAGATAATTTTAAAGAGATGCATTTATATTTTTGGACACTGCACTTGTAATTCTAGTCAATATTTTAATCTATCAAATGGCTATGGACTATCGATGGCAGAATTCAGGGACTGAGTTTGAATTGATTAATTAAACTATGTGAGCTGAACAGATAAAGTCCTCTGATAATGTAACACCAGAAGGCTTGAACTTCCTTGCAGCAGAATAATATCTCTAGGCAGGACAAATTTTGCTCCCCTTTATTTTTGGTGCCAGGTTTACCACTTACAGCCCCTGCTATGCCCTTTAACCTGAAAGTTAATGGGACTTCTTGCCCAAAGGGTTGGCCAGCCAAAACTGCAGACAGCAATGAAGTACCTGATTAGTGCAAAATGTGACGCTTTCACTACTTGGCCTCCTGCCCAGTGGCAGCTACTTCTGTTGAGCACATCAAATGAATTCATATAAGTCACCAAAGAATTGCAGGCCAGGAATGGCTGTTGGTTGTTACTGGATCAGACCAGCTTCTGACCAGTCAGCTAAAGAAATATCCTGTACTTCAAACACTGGACGATCCATTTAAAAACGTTTTAAAATACATAGAGTGAAATAGAGTTGTTAGACTGGAAAATCCTCTTTAGCACGATACCATCTGACCATTAAATGTCTGAAGAGTTGAAATAGCATAGTGTCTCATCAAGGAGTTACTGAATTATGTAAATAAATCTTTCTTTAGAATTTATTGATTGGTGTGGAAGAGCTTGTGAAGCCAAATGTGCTTGTTTGTCTTTAGGCAGCTTCACAAAGGAAATTTGGCCTTTACAGAAGTCTCTGACTACCCTCCAAATTCAGAGTAGTTATGTTAATGCATACGGCAAGAGAAAACCACTATTTTCTTCCTTTTATTCCAGTTTCATTTTAATGGGATTACAAACTGGCCTTTTAAATGCAGAAACAAATTTCTTCTGTTGCCTTCTGCAATAGTTTTTAATTGACAGTCTGCTGCTGGCCAGAAGTTATCTCAAAGGAGCTGTAACACCTGGATTCCCTCCCTCCCTCCTTCCCATGCTACTGCTGCCACGGATCAAATGGATACCAATGCCCTTCTGAGCTCAATCATTTAAACTGATGTCTCAGCACTGAGTGAATGAGATTTATAGCAAATAATGTGAATTTCTTAAAACTGTTTAGCCCACCTTATCTGTGGTTTTGCTTGGGAACTCTTACTGGTTTCTGTTTATAATTTTCTCCTGATGCTTTTTGTTCTGCAGCTTGTCACAGCTATAGGATAACTTGGCTGACGCCTTAAAGTCAATACTATTATCACTCTGGAACTCCTTGTACTGCCCAGGGAGAGGAAATGCATTCATTTTAGAGCTGAGGCAAGCCCAGAAATGAGCTAGCACATTGGGTAAATATCTGACAGCACATTTTTAATAGTAACTAGTCACGCACCCTGAGCTGTTCATGGTCAGACAACGAGCAAGGGACATGTCCTCTGGGCCGGCTTATGCACAACCTTTGGGTCAGCTTTTTGTGTTCCTTTGTTAATCTTATTTGATATGAAAACAGGTATTAAATGGATTTCTTTTCTTCTTCTCCTCCTCCTGTCATAATTTCTGATCTCACTGGCCAATTTCAGCCTAGATCTAGAGAGGGAAGAGGACTCCATGATGCTAAGCATTCATTACACTTCATGATATAGATAGTCGGAGAACTGAGATGCAAAGGTTGCACCACGAAGTTGCTCATTATCTGACAACAGGCAATATATAGAAGAGACAGATTACAAATGGTCCAATGATGAAAGACTTAATGGAAGCAAAAATATCCAGTCTAAATCCATAAAAAATATGACTGTATTCATTCTGGAGCTGGTGAAATTTTATTTCACTGATTCATTGCAAAAAAACAAATTAATTCAGTGAGTTTTCTAAATGGATTTGGAAAAAATGTACAGTAAGTTGGTCAGATCTGGATATGCTGTGTTCTCTTGTTTTGTATTCCTGCATTTGCTGTCAATGTGGACAGTGCAATGCCTACTCCCTACCTCAATGCATGTTAGAAAGCCTAATTACCCTAAACACACAGTTTTATCAGGGATCCCAATGAGAGCAGAAACAGGACAAAACATCAGCTGAGTGCTTTTGAATGTGGAAGATATGGTAAAGAAAGATCTTTTAAGTGCAGATAAATATCTCTCCCCTTTATTTTTCATATGTTGTTCTTTCATCAGCCTTTTGGAACACATATGATTTAAAACATATGAGCAGTAACAGTATTTGAAATTACCATCTTAAGGTACTTCAACTGTAAAAGTACAGAGCAGAATCCTACTGTATAGGAGACAGATGCATAAATGGACATGGTCCCAGTGCCGTAGTCTTGGACGGGCAGTGCTCAGAAAGGGAATGAACACAATCGCTGAATTTAAAGAAAGGCAGCATTGAATGAGAAAATGCACAGAACTGGCTTTAAAATTAACAAAAGCCTTAATTTCCTGAATCTGTGGATTTATTTCCTTTGCCTGATCTGTTGGTAAAGATATGAACATCAAAAATTACAGCTACCCACCGACATAATTCAGTGACATGGAGTGCATTAATTCTTGAGAGATTTAGAGCTGCTTTTCATTCTTCCCCATGCTGCTTGTTTTCACACATTTATGTGTACTTGGCCTCAGTTCTCTCCATCTGACTTGGTGGTGCAGCTTGTAATCCACTTCAGTACAGATATCCGGCTCTTCCTTTAGAAACTTCCTCTTGCTATGCTATAGCTCTTGTAAACGCCCTGGCGGAAGTGGCTTTTTCCTCCTTCCTACTCCTGCAAGAGGTCCCACAAGTACAAGTGGCTTAATAAACCACCCAACATTTGGTTTGAAAAGAGCCTCAAGAGATGTAGTTTGCATTAACTTTAATGCATTTGTTTCTTACCTTATAGAAACATCATGCATATCACTCATGTTTAAACAAAATTCCTGGCAAAGCTGTAGACACTGTCCTAACACTTTAATTTATTAGAGCAAAACTGCCAGGTTACTTTCCATCCTTTCTACTCTACATATCTGAGAGAGAACATCTGTCTGGCAACAGTAATGGTTCCAAGTCAAGTATATGGTTTCTTTTCTTCACAGAGAAAGATAGCTGAATGATACTCTAGATGTAATTATCTTTCACTTGCAGCATTTCCCTTTAAGTATGTAATTTTTACAATGAACAGTTAGGAAAAATATGGCATGAATATTATTATTGTTTCATGGCACAATTTTGATTATCATCTTATATATATTTTATAGGATAAAAGGAGACAGTCTGTTCTGCCTTAGCAATGTAGTACTCTGGTTACTCAATTTGGTTATGGCAAGAGAGGATGATACGAAAACAAGTGAGGTTTCCATTTTTAAGCATGTTAGGTCTGAAATGGCAGATACTATGGGCATGCTTGGTGTCAGCACTGTGAGAGAGACAAGGCTTTCAAAAGGCCTAAAATAATAGCCAGTGGCCTAAAAAGCAAACAAAAAAAACAGAGAAAAAAAAGAGGCATTTCAACTGGTACAGAGAAGACTACGGATGCTCTGTAGAAATCAGAGGTGCTGGTCAGTCTCCTACCTGGAAGGACCAGGGAGGTGAGAGATACATGGAGAAGCTGGGAAGTTGCCAAATTGACTTGAAGAAAGGCAGCAGCACCTTCCCAGCTAGCAACACCCTGGAGGAGCTCTGCAAGGACTGACTTCCAGCCTTTTGCTGTCCTTTGCAGGTGCAGGATGGAAAAGCCAGGAGACAAACTGCCCACCCCTGTGGCGGGCCATCTGAACAGAAGACTGCAAAAAGCACTGGTGGGCCTTGTCTCTTGACATGGAATAGATACTACCCATGGCTGGCCAGGTTGTCTTTCTCATTTATAGCATAGCAGAGGCCTCAGTAGACTTTTTAATTTTTTTTTTTTCATAATCTTGGCTTAGAAAGAAATTGCTTAATTTAACAAAGCACATCTACTAAAATGGAGCTGTGGAAACTTTAAAGATGTGCATGACAGTGGGTTGTGTGTTTCTTCATGCATTCTCCAGCTCTCAAACACAGACCCTGCCAAAGCAAATAACTGCACGGTATTTATCATCGTTTTGTTACTATGTAGGAGTATTTTTTTGTTACAATGCTTGCAAAGGTGAACTATTTGTTAGCTTCTCCACTCTTCTGTCTGCCAATAATATGGAAATCCATTTGTGGTCATGAAGCATTGGTGACTTGGAGCTGCAAGTCCCAGGATCAAACCGCATTAGGCAGCAGCATGGAGCTTCTCCCCTTGTCAAGAACTGCTTCTACTGCCACATGAAAGATCAACAGGAGGTTTTTGTCATATTGCACTACATCTGTGAATGCACACCTATGAATTAACTTCCATTACTCCTGTCAAAGGAAGACACAAAGCACAGAGAGAGTTTTGGGCGCTTTTTTGTTTTCGGTTTTTTTGTTTGGTTGGTTTTCTTTGTTGGGGCTTTAAAATTTTATTTTCTTTCTATTTTTGTCTATAAACCTATTCCTAATTACTCTGTCTCGAGGCTTCTGTATGTGTTACCTACTTGTCACAGTGACTTCTCTGCCAATGGGGTTTTGATGGCTGGTCCTCCTGTAGATGGTCATCCCGAGAGAGTGGGCTTAGCCCTCAGGTGACCTGGAAAACAGAAGAAACATTCCAAATCTGAGCAGTCCAGGTCTCACCAGCCCATTTCCTCCAATCCTCCCCCAGCACTGGATGCTTGCAGTTCCTGGGAAGGCAGCAGAGGACAAAGCTTAGGCTTTGACCATGCTACCAAGGGCCCAGTTGTGCAGCCTGGAAATATTTCTTTGGTTTCCACAGGCTTATCCCTATCTCCCCATACTGTATGGAGGGATACAGATAAATTGTGTAATCCTTCCTGAACACTGGAGGCTCTCCTGATGTACAGAACTAGCAGGGACACGATGTGCTCAAGAGCATGGGGAAGCCTAGCCCGACTGCAGCAGGAAAATGCTCCTTACAGTGCACTCAGACATGGGAACAAGTGCCCATGGGAACTGGTGGAAGCACCTCATTTATATCTTTGAGTTATGGAGGAATGTATTTTTTCACACAATATTGCATCTGAAAGAATTCTCTGCAGGCAAAAATTGAATTAAGTCCACTTCAAAGGTTTTTGTTCTTTTAAGAAAAAAAAGACAGTGACTTAGTGGTATTTTTTGGGCTAAATTGTATTTCTAGTTGTGTGTGTTTACACACAGATTCATATGCTCAGGGCCAGCACCCAGATGACAAATGTGAGAATTATTATTATTATTAAAATGTGTGTGTCTGTGTGTTTTTTACTTGGTAGTACTTAGTAGCACTCCTAATGGTGCTGTGGTTATAAATATTTCTTTAGGAATTTATAACATAATGTAAAGCACAATTTATCCCTGACCTAATTAATGCCTACACAATGTTTTATTTGAATGGTTTCAAAATAATTTGGGGGAAAACCAAGTTGGTCTAATTTAAGTGACAAGATGACATGATTTCTTTCCCATTCAATTAGTGCTTTGAAGTACAACTAACAAATTACATTCTGAAGCAAGAGAAACTTCTATTACAGAACAAACTGACTTTCTGATTACAAGTATTAAAAGAAATAACAAGCCACATATTTTCCTTGAAAAATGTTCTTCCTAATATAGGATTTGGTTGTGCAATCCTTATTCATACAGAGACAAAAGGGATCTTGCTGGTATGGTATGAAGGTGCAAGAGAGCCCAGTTCTGTACTGGCATAACTTCACTGCAAAAAGCTATTGGCTGCTGTTTACATTTCTGACATTCTCTGAGTAAGTGTTGTCACAACAGACAAGCAATTATAGACAATAATGTCAGTAATTTGTGGATTAAGAACTCCTTAAGGATGTATTGGCACGGCCAGGCAGGAGCTGCTTTCAGCCTACAACTGTTCACCCTTAGCTGTGCCAGTGAAACTGTAACTTTCAAGAAGAAATTGTGCTCCCTCTTAGGCAGCAAACGATGGCAGGGGTTAAACTTCTCTAGGCCTTCCCTGCCCCTCTTACAGCTCTCATCCAGGCAGCTCAACCTCAAAGGGCCATTTTTTAATAGGTACATCTATTTACACATACACATAAAATGGAAATATAGGCCATTATGTTGAAGAATTGCTGTGCTAAGCACTTGCCAATAAAGCCGGAAAAAATCAGATTTTAAGATTCCAGTACTATAAATACACCTGTGAGGAAGCTCAGCTGAAGTCCAAGCCCCAGCACGCCACTGTGGAGGGCACAGGAGCTGTGCTGACCCTCTGACCCACCACCTGGGACACCCGTGGCTCAGGACACGCTCCACATCAGCTTATGCAAAACCTGTAGCGTGTAAAACATGCCCTGCCCGGGAAAATTAATTGATTATTTTCAGGATCAACAAGAAAGATTCAAATGTAGTTTGCTCTTTTTTTAAGAAATTCAAAAATACCGTCTCAAAATGTGTATAGAAATGACGTGTACTTTCAGGGTCAAATTAAATACAAATACACTTTGTTTGTCCTTTGTGCTACTGTTCTTCTGGTTTATTTCAATACAAGCCATTCAGAAAATTAGAGTGTGTTTAGGAAAATGACTTGTGGTGAGGGGAAATTTACCTTAGTAAGGCTGTATATGCGTAAAGTAGTGGGTGGGCTAGAATGGTTTGGGAAAAACAATAAATGTTTTTTTCTTATCAAGTCAATATATGGGACATTTTCACAGAAATTCCTTGAAAGGTTTTAACTATAGAGCTAGATAATGAAAGAATATTGATTGGGTGCCATTAACCTTTTTCTTCCAAAGGCAGATTTGCCTTTAAACATTAAGTACGTCATGCGCCTGGCCGTCAACACCAGTTTTACAACTCCAGAGAACACGGGTTAATTTTACTGCTTGTGCTTACTAATTCAGCATCTTTTCATGAAAATGTTGTAAAAGCCCTTTTTTCAAAAGCTCGTTTCCTCCTCAAGCAAGAGACAGAGGTTAAGAAACGGCACTCAGCCCCCACAGTGAAGGCAGCCTTGAGTGCGGCACCTCCTTCTCACATATGGGGACTCCTTCATCTTTTGCTGGGTTTTCAGTCGATTCTGGTGGCTTAAGTACATCCTGAAGGAGATGATAAAGGCGTCAAACGCACCTAACATTTTAAGAGGCCGGCTTTGGTGCTTCTGGTGTCCCTGCAGCCCCAGCCTGTGCCCGTGCAGAAGCTGATCTAATTTCACACCCGTGGAAGCGAGGCAGAAGGCTGTGTGCACACATCCTGTATCTTTTCCTTGCGCCTTTTCTCCCCTCCCCACTCCCGTTCTCGCAGGATAAAACCCTGCAAAGTCCCGCTTCGCTGCTCTGCATAGTTTTTAGTTTGGAAGCATCCTTTACGGGCCCAGGCCACGGGCGGTCCTTCCGAGCCCGGCCCGGCCCGAGGGTCCGCGCTGCCTCACCGCAGAGGGCCCGACCCCGCATCCCTGTCCCGGATCCCTGTCCCGAGACGGCGGCCCGGCCCCGCGGGAGGCCCCGCTCTGCCGCCGGCCCCGCCGCCGTCACGTGGCCGCCGAGTTTTCTCATCCCGCAGCGGTATGAGGAAGTCAGAGCCGCNGGGGGACGGACAGCCGGACGGACGGCACATCTCCGCTCGCCCGGCAGGCTGGCTCTCTCCGGCACTCGCCTCCCGGCGTGAAGCCCCCGCCGGCGCCGCCGCCCCGATGGAGCAGCCCCCGGCGGCGGAGGAGTGGCAAGGGGCGACCCAGAAGAG